>CM062613.1:43985527-44021210 GCA_025617555.3 Puccinia polysora
TATATGTTTTAGCCAGAAGGCAACTATGGCATGTAAATTTCATCCACATATTTATGGGAGCTGGGCCATGAAGGTGGTTCAGTTGCCTTCTTGCTTCTTCAAAAGTTTCATGCAGGATATCACGCAGTAATTATGTGTCCTTGAAGATTGGGTTTGAATCAAGATCTTTCACCATTTCTTTCCTGACTTCAATCCAGTCTTCTGAGATCCTACCCAAGAAAATGGCTTCTTCTCTAAAGTAAAGCCACACTCCCATCTCCTATGAAATCTTGAACATGGGAGATATGTGAAATGGCTGTTTTTGGGGAAATGGAATCTTTTTATTGGAACTAAAACCAAAAATCAGAATTTTTTTATTACAGAAAATATGGAACAAAGATAATACTCACTTCTTCAATTGATACTTGGTCAAATATTCCAGAAGAAGAAAAATATAATGTGCAGGAAACCTAGAGGAAAAACCCAAAAGAAATCAGAAAAAATTAAAAAATGAGAAAATACAAAATGTACTTACTTTCTCACTGATTGTTGGGGCTGCTAATACCTTTGCCCCAGGAGGATGGTAAGGAGAATCACCATCTTCATTGGATACCTTTAGTCTCTTGATTCTTGTCCCAGGATTGTATCCAGGAGAAACAACTTGCTTATTTACAATGGTTCCAGACCTCAAATAAAGTTTTGAATGAAAAAATTAATGAAAAATAATATCCAACAAATAAGCCAAAAATTAAAGAAAATTAAAGCTCACCATCTTAATTACATCCAAATCTGGTAGCTCTTCATCTGCTGAATCTTCCCCTTCATCCAAATCTTGGACCTCTTCATCTTCTGAACATTCCTCTTCAGACAGAAATTCACCCTATGTTAAAAAATTAGAAGGACTCATCAAAAAAACAACCCATTGCAGAAAAAACAATTTTAGTTATAAAATAACCTCTTCCTCTGATTCCTCCTTCTTTTTTCCCTTCCCCTTCCCTTGGATGGCCTTGCACCTTCTTGAAACCTGAAAACATAAGAAAAAAAGTTAATTATGAATTTTGATATATTTTTTGTCCAAAAAATTGTTGACTGACATTCAAATTTGCTATGGATTTCTTCTTTGGCCTTCCTCTCCTCTTGGGGTCTTCTAAATATCTAAAATCAGGTGGATCCTTTTTGCTTGAAGACTGAGAGATATCCTTGAACTTATTGGCTGCTCCTTTGGGTCTTCTTCTAACTTTGGATCTTTGAGTGGAATTTGGCTCTTCAATCAGGGTAAGTTGATATCTTCCACTGTACAGCTTCATTATTTCACCCAGATAATATAGCTGTTCTTCAGGTGGCAACTTGCTGAATGCTTCAAACAGTTTAGTGAAATATATGTAATCATTACTGTATTTTTTTGGAACTTCAAGTTTTTCTGAATCTTCAGTTAATTCAGGGTTCACAGTTAACTGGAGAAAGGAAAATCAAAATTAATCAGGAAATTATTCATTTGAGCTTCAATCCCCCCCAAAAAAAGAGAAAAACGTACTGAGATGGGAGCTTTGACATGCCTTTGGGGATGAAAATCATCCACTTGGAAGATTTCACCCTTTCTGATGGCCAATTTGACTTTTTGAACACATGGTATACCCATTTAAGAAGAGTAATCAAATTTGTTGCAATTGGTGGAAGAATAAGGAACTTGATGAGATGAATGAATGATTTTGAGGTAAAAGTGGCTGATCATTCCAGAAAGATGATCCACACAGTGAGGCAAACCAATGAGATGCTTGAATTCTTTCTCAGAGGCTTCAATGGCTCTCTCTTGGGTTTGGATGGTGATGGAACTGTAAAATTTTTGAACTACATTATAGAAAGAGTCAATAGAAGAATTGATGAATCTTTTAATGTAGGAGTGAGAAACTTCTATTCATGATGTACTTGTTTTTCCAAAGTGAAATCATTTTTTTTCCAAGCAGGAGAGGGATTTTGTTTTTGGAGGAATCCAGTTTTCAAGAAGTTAGTCAGAAGTGGGGGGATTCCAGAACAGACAAAGTTTTTTTATGTTTTTTTGATAGATTGATTCAGATTTTGAATAGACCAAATGATGCCTTTGTTTCTGGAATAGCTTCTGTTCATCTTCAGGTTTAAATTGCTTCCTGTAATGAGTTTGAATATTCTTGAAAATGCGCCAGACACAGAGAAGATGATGAGAGGAAGGAAAAATGATTCAATTTAGCTAATAAGTGCTTGTTCCTTGTCTGTCACAGTCACACTAGGTTCTTTATCTTCAAATATTTCCTGAAGTTGAGTCAGGTCCCAATCATAGTTCTGTTTTTTCTCTTGAGATAAGAAAAAAAATGCAACTAAGAAGCTTTTAGCAGAATTGTTTATCCCAAGAATATAAAAAGGGGCATAGCAAATTTGCTGGTTTTATTTGTACATTCCATCATAATGAGAGTAGGGTTTAGAACTTCCATTGAATCAATGTGTGAAATAAATAATGAAGTATTTTGCCCATCCACATTTTTCATTTGGTAGTAAAAAGAAGAATTCCTGAGTTCCAGTATGAGTTCTTCCACAGGAGGTTTTCCATCAATGGCATTTTTTTGTATGTGTGATCTTTTGTTGTAAATTGTAGGGAGATTTTTATGGATAGGTGATTATGGTTTTTGTATAAGAGATTTGATAATTTTTAGAGGGGGAACTCCTGCTTTGGATAAATTTTCAACCACCTCTTTTTTATCCCCTTGGATTCTTCTGTGGATGGGATGAGTGGAAGGATCAATGGAAGGTGGATGGTTGTGCTCTGGACATATAACCTTCAACACCCAAACGCCCAATCTTTTTGAAAAATTCCCTGATAATCAAAAGGAAAATTGGTCTTTCTTGATTTTTTTCAATTTGGAGGTATCTTTGCTGGGGTTATATTCCCCGGATTTATCACTTTGGTAAGTGTAGGCCTGATTCTTGCAATTTGATACTCTGGTACATATGGCATATCCATGGGACTTTGCCCATGATTGGTTAGCCTCAACCATCTCCTCCTGTTGATTATATGATAGCTCAGGAGGAGGGGCCAGAGCAGTGGAATCAGGAGTTTGAGTAGATGAATAAGGAGCAAGAGGATTTGAATCACTAGTTTGATTAGATGAGATAATGGAGGATGGGCCTGGTGAAGCAGTGGAAAAAGTTCTGAAAAGTGGGTAGATGTTTTCTTGAGCCATTGGAAAAAGAGATGTTCTTGTTTGGAAGTATCTGGAGTGTTAAGTTGTTTTGATGAGTTGTTGGTGGTGTGGTGTGAAAAGGTGTGGTGTGGTCTGCTGTGGTGTGGTTTTCATTTATGTGGTTTGGTGTGGTGTGGTGTGGTGTGGCATGGTATGGTATGGTGTGGTGTGGTGTGGTGTGGTGTGGTGTGGTGTGGTGTGGTGTGGTGTGGTGTGGTGTGGTGTGGTGTGGTGTGGTGTGGTGTGGTGTGGTGTGGTGTGGTGTGGTGTGGTGTGGTGTGGTGTGGTGTGGTGTGGTGTGGTGTGGTGTGGTGTGGTGTGGTGTGGTGTGGTGTGGTGTGGTGTGGTGTGGTGTGGTGTGGTGTGGTGTGGTGGTGTGGTGTGGTGTGGTGTGGTGTGGTGTGGTGTGGTGTGGTGTGGTGTGGTGTGGTGGGGGGTGATGGGAGGGTGTAACAGGTCAAGGGGGTGGTTTATAAGATAATTAGGGCGCTCCAAGATGGGTGGTGGTCTCAGGAAAAATTTTCAGTAATATTGAACATATGCATGTGAAGGGCTCAAAGAAGAGTGAATTTTGTGAATTTTTTGGTTTTTTGATGGAATTTTTAAGGGTCACTAATGAAATTAAAAAGTCCTGAAAAACAAGCTCTTTAATAGGTCTCCTAAAATTTTCAAAGCTTGAAAGACCAAAAAAATTATTCAAAATTGCAAACATAAGGATCAAATCAAATGAGAAAATTGTGTTTTTTGAATTTTTTGCTTTTTTGAAGGAAGTTTTTAAGGTAAAAAATACATCCAAAGCATTTGGAGAAAATATTTGAATGCTCTTTTAATGTTGCCTCAAATTTTTCATAGCTTGAATTACCCAAAAATCAAAATAAAAAGGAAAATAAAAGGATTCAAATTTCCAAAGAGAAATTCGATTTTTTTGATTTTTTGTGTTTTTTGAAGGAATTTTTTAAGGTGAAAGGATACATCCAATAAATATGAAAAAATGATTTTAAGACTCTATTAATCTTGTTCAAAATTTAATGCATCTGAAATAACTTAAAAATAACAATTAAAATAGCCAAAATGATGATCCAAAAACCCATGCAAAAATTTGTTTTTACAGAATTTTTTCATTTTTTGATTGCATTTTTGAAGGGGTTCCAATGGCTCAAAAAATTACCAAAGATTGTTTCTAGGGGTTCAAGAACACCTGCTACAGCGCTGCGCAGTCAGAATTCAAAAAAAAAGAATTCTAGAAAGTTACGTGAAATAAAGTATTTTTGCGTGAAATACCAAAGGGGTGCAACTGTGCGGCAACGTCAAAATGCATGAAACAAAGGGTTGGATGCATGAGATAAATAATCCCCTTTTTTTATTTTTTTTATTTTTTTTTCAGTTTTTATATTTTTTATATTTTTTTAGTCCATTGTTAGATTTTCAACCTCAGGGTTTCAAACAGCCAATGACGGCCCATCAAGTAGCAAGCCAGGTTGCTAGCAACTTGGTCATTTTTTCTTGGCCCATTTGTGCTATTCCCCCTCCCCCAAATGGGCTATTTGAGGGGGGATTTGGGGTACCTAGGCAACCCTGGATCACATGTGAGTTCTGTTAACCCAAATTTTGGGATCTGGCATACTATGTGGGACTATTAGTGGACCACAAAAAGAAAATTTGAAAATTGGAATAAAACAATCACGTACACACACACCACTTGCCCGTCACATATATTCATTTTTATCAACCCAAAAGTGAGCAAAATTTTGGAATTGTTTGGTTGAAAAGTGCATGGAATACTAAACTGCCACTGAATGTTTTTGGTTTATGGAAACAGTGGCAAGCCCAAGCCCTCCCAGATTATACAAGGCTATGTTAGAGTACTTAATTAAAAGTGTATTAAAAAAGGTTTTGGTGGAATATAGGAATTTGGGTAGGGAGTTGGAAAAGAAAACATTGGAAGCCAAAATTGCATCCTCATCTGGAGTTACAATTGGGGAAAAAGATGTTTCTTCACAACAGGAACAAGATGTTCTGTCACAAGTTGAATTGACTAAAGGTGGTGGGTTCACATTTCATATGCCGTTTCACTGAGAAGGATTTGGCTTGAAAAATACTAATGTAAATAAGGGTTGCCAGACCCACTTGAACATCCTCCTGTGAGAGCCTTTGCGACTGGGAAAGCAGCCAAGATTCATTTTCAGAAATGTGCAGTCATGCATGGCTACGCATTGATGGCTTTCAAGTCAAGGAGAGACAAATACATCAATCTAGCTTGTGACAGATTTGGGTTATATGAAGGGCCATGTCTCACCAAAGGTCAAAGGCAAAATCACACTAGGAAGGGCGGGTGTCAATTCATTATCTGCAAAAGTAGGGAAGTAGCAGATCCCATGTGGAATCTCTCCATTAGAAATGTCCTAAACAATCATCAACCATCAGAATGTCCTTCAGTGCATCCTCAAATGAGGAGAATATCAGTTGAAGCATTAGATTTGCTTAGGGAAGGCATGAAAGACGGGCTCAATACGGTTTGACTTGAAAGGAAATCAAGAAAGATTGATGGTAGAGAATACATTGACCATAGAACAATCTATAACACTAAGCAGAAGGTAAATCAAGCAGAACTGGAAGGGAAAGGTGTTATGGATGTTCTATTGGCAATGCTCCAGGAATACCAGTGAGTTTTCAGGTCAAAATGTGGTGGAGAGGGTCACTTAGAAGCCCCTTTCTTGGATCATCCTGAGTCCATAAAACTTTTAAAAAAATACCATCATATTGCATTGTTGGATTGTACTTAAAAAAAATAGGTACAAAATCCCTCTATTGCATCTTGTAGGAATGACTGCCAACAAAAATACTTTTACAAAGAATTTGTTATAACAAAAGAAACCTATTATTTTTACATTTGGTCATTTAATGAATTAAAGGAGTTGTATTGTGATCCCAAGAGGCTTCCAAAAGTCTTTGTGAATGACCATGAAAAAGCTCTTATTTGTGCTATTAAACACAGTTTCCCTGAGTCATCCAGACATTGTTGTACATGTAAATTATCTAAAAACATTCAAGAAAACTATAAAGTGCTTCAGTAATTACAATT
The DNA here is from genome assembly GCA_025617555.3 of Puccinia polysora. Classification (NCBI taxonomy): domain Eukaryota; kingdom Fungi; phylum Basidiomycota; class Pucciniomycetes; order Pucciniales; family Pucciniaceae; genus Puccinia; species Puccinia polysora. The sequence goes on from CM062613.1 coordinate 43,991,801, forward strand.
AAGGATGGCAAAACTTTATGACTATTTGGGGAAAGTATGGGGCCTCTAAAACCAACGGGGAGGCAGTAGCAAATGATGCTGAACTCAGAGTATTCCAATTCATTGCTTCTTCTATTGATCTCTGTTGGGAGTGCTTACTTTGAAAATTGTATACAGTGTTCCTTGAAAGACAGCAAGGATGTACTTGAGTATATGGGAAATAATATTTTCCTATCAAAGAGACATTTTTAATGGCTTGGACTTGTTTCTACCCAGACTTTGGAAATACAACAATGTCTTGGGTAGAAGGGGCCCATTCTAATTTCAAACAATTACTCATGGGATCTTTGGGGAAAACTTTTGTATGTGTGGAAACACCTTGAAGGAACTATTGAAAGTCAAATTTAATCATTCAATGCAGCACTCAAAAAATCTTGAATGAAAATGGGAACAGGTCTTCCAACAGAACTATTAACTTTGGGTTACAAATTTTCAATTGAGGCAATGATACTCATTATGGAACAATTTGAGAATTTAAAGTGCAAACATGATGGCAAGGTGTTCTCCAAGTAATATTCAAAAACAATGGGCTTGCCTTGTTCCAAAATTTTAGGTGAAATACTATCATCAAAAGGCTCCATTGTGCCTGAGGATTTTCATCCTTGGTGGCAGTTAGACTATGATCCTTCCAATGAAGTAAGTGGGGTTTATTGAAGGGTGACAATTATTGGATTGACAGATTAATTATTTGATTTACATATTAATTATTGGATTGATAGACCAATTATTGGATTGATAGACCAATTATTGGATTGAAAGATTAATCATGGGATTGAAAAATTGATTATTCTTTTGGTTTTGACAGTTTGAAGCAGATCAAGGGCTTGATGAAGAATCTTGAATTTTGAACAAGTGGAACTCAATGTATAGGGAACAACCTCAACAAGTTAGGTTTGAGATTGTAAGTTCAAGGCTCAAGAATACAGCTGCTTTGATTTCCAAGCCAAGGCTTGGGCCAAAGGTGTTAAGTTCAAGCCACGGTCAACCAAAATTGAAAGCAACCTGCCATGAGCTTTTAAAATTTTAGAATGTTGAAAGAGCAATTAAGAGGGAAAAAAGGGTTAAAAGGGGACCCAAAACACCAAAGAAAGTAAGTCTTTTATTTTGAGTGATAAATTTTCATTTTTATGGTTTAATGAATTGAGGGGAAAATTATTTCTGATGTGCAAGGATGGCTCTTTATCTGAATCTCATAGTTCAGAGGATGAGACTGAAGAAACAATTAAAAGTGGATCAGAAAGACCAAAGATAGTAAGTCTTTGATTTTGATAAATGTTCATTTTTATGGTTTAATGAACTAATGGGTTAATTATGTCTGTAGTGCAAGGATGGATCTTCATCTGAATTTCATAGTTTGGTGGAAGAGACTGCATTGGGTTTGATGCCATTGTCATCAGATTCCTTTCTGAAGGATGAAGCAAAAGCAATGGTTGAGTCAAAAAGAAGCTCATCTTTGGTGAGTGGTGATTCCATTAATCAGATTAGAATTGTGGCTAACTAATTTTTGATTTTAGGGAGTAAATTACCTCAATCAAATACCTGAGAACTTACATAAGTTCTTGGGTGGGGTTTGGGATCTGGTTGGTGATGGAAATTTTTGATTTAGAGTCATTGCTAAATCAATTGGGTATGATGAGCTTGCATGGTTTCAAGTAAGAAAATAAATGCTTGAAACATTGAGGAAAAATAAGATGTGCTATGTTGAGATACTTAGTGGCATTAAAGACATTGAATGAAAAGATAGAAAAAAGACTTGATGTCAATGACATCAATGAAAAGATTCCCTCTTCAAAATGGCTTTCAAAGCTTGACATGGGTCAAATAATAGCCAATACTTATGGAAGAACAATATGTTTCATTTCATTTGATTCATGCTTTACTTATACTTTTATGAAAATGGGTGTAAAAGAAAAATCAGATCGTATGTTCATTTGCTTTATTAACAATAACCATTGGGTCCAGCTTGTACCTAAGGGAGATGTGATTCCAATCCCACCCATAGTTTTCAAACCACTTTCCATGATATCTGAAAAATAATCTAATTGGGTTGATCACCTCAAAGATCAACTTGAGTTGTATTCTAAATTATTAATTAATTTCATCATTTGGGTTTTGTCTAACATGCTGATATTTTAATTCTATTAATATAAAGGGTTATCACTTTTTGAACTTCATTATGTTGATTGTTTTGAGTTAACATCATTATGATAAATGTTTTGAATGAGATCTTATTGGTCAGTCAGTTCAACTTGTGTTGGGCTGATCCCATCATAAGGATTATTTTTACTTCTTGTGATGATATCAGCTTAAAACAAGTTGAACTTGTTTTTTTTGGTGCTTTTACTTTAGGGCTGGTCAAGTTACTTGTCTTTTTTTTTGGTGTTTTTACCTTGGGACCTTTCAACTGACTTGTATTCTTTTTGGTTTTCTTAATTTAGAGCTTGTCAAGTTACTTGTCTTTTTTTTTGGTGTTTTTACCTTAGGTCCTGTCAAGTTGAACTTGTATTTTTTGGAGCTTTTACTTTAGGGCTGCTCCACAGACTCTGTATTTTTATTTATTTTTATGTTCATTTCTTCTTATTTATTTATTTATTTTTATTTTTGATTTATTTTTATTTATTTTTGGCCTTATTTTTATTCATATTTATTAATTTTTATTTAGGCCTTATCTTGATTCATATTTATTGATTTTTATTGCTTTATTAATTTTTTTTTCAACATCTCTTCTTTTTTTAAAAAATTTTTTTTTTTTGCAAATTGGTTGTGAATGGCCCCTCACAACCCAAAATGTGTTGCAAAAAGCTTCTCACAACTCCAAATGGGTTGAAAAAGGCTGCTCACAAATCCAAATTGGGTTGTGACAAGCTGCTTGCAACCAAGCCAGGTCACAAGTTGCGCCATGCAACTCTGTTTGGGTTGTGCCAGGGGGTTGCAAGGTTGCAAATTTAACATTGGCCCCTTTTTCATTTTTTTAGGGAATTATTTTTCTCACGCATCCAACCCTTTATTTCATGCATTTTGACATCAGCGCGCGGTCATGACCCTTTGGTATTCCCTGCAAAAATACTTTATTTCACACAACTTTCAAGAATTCATTTTTTTGAATTCTGAATGCGCCAACCCATAGCAGGGGTTCTTAAACCCCTAACAAAAATCTTTTTCAATTTCGGAGCCATTAGAACCCCTCAAATAATGCATTCAAAAAATGAAAAAAATCCGTAAAAACAAATTTTTGCATGGGTTTTGGATCCTTATTTTGACTATTTTGGTTGGTTTTTTTGGTTATTTCAGCTTCCATGAATTTTTACCAACATTAAAATAGTCTTCTAATATTTTTTCCATATTTTTTTGGATTTATCCTTTCATCTTAAAACATTCCTTCCAAAAACACAAAAAATCAAAAAAATCAAATTTCTGTTTGGACATTTGAATCCTTTGATTTTCCTTTTTATTTCATTTTTTTGGGTAATTCAAGCTATCAAAAAGTTATAAAGACATTCAAAGAGCATTCAAATGGTTTTTCCAGATTTTTTGGACGTATTATTGTACCTTAAAAAATTCCTTCAAAAAAGTAAAAAAATCAAACAATTCAATCTTCTCATTTGACTTTTAGATCCTTATTTTTGCCATTTTGACTAATTTTTTTGGTGTTTCAAGCTTTGAGGATTTTAAATAAACTATTCAAGATCTTCTTTAAATTTTTTTTCAGGATTTTTGGATTTTGTTTTTGACCTTTGGAAATTCCATCAAAAACCAAAAAATTTGAAAAATTTGCTCTTCTTTGAGCCCTTCACAGGCATCTATTCAATATGACTGAAAGTTTTTTCCTGGGACCACAACTCATCTTGGAGTGCCCCAATTATCTTATAAAACACCCCCTTGACCTTTTCCACCCTCCCATAACCCCCCACCACACCATACCACTACCATACCATACCACACCACACCACACCATACCACACCATACCATACCACACCATACCACACCATACCACACAACACCACACCACATAAAACCACACCACACCAAACCACCCCACAAAGTTTCACACCACACCACCAACCACTCATCAAAACAACTTAACACTCCAGATACTTCCAAACAAGAACATCTCTTTTTCTAATGGCTCAAGAAAACATCCATCCACTTTTCAGAACTGTTTCAACTGTTTCACCAGGCCCATCCTCCATTATCTCATCTAATAAAACTAGTGATTCAAATACTTTGGCTGCTTATTCATCTGCTCAAACCCTTGATTCCACTCCTCTGGCCCCTCCTCCTGAGCTATCATATAATCAAAAGGAGGAGCTTTTTGAGGCTATCCAACCATGGTCAAATTTTGGCTTTAGAGCAGAAGCCATTTGCTTGGGGAAGATCTTCAAAGACTGGATTGAAGTCAGGAAAGAAATGGTAAAATGGCTTGATTCAAACCTAATCTCCAAGGACACAAGATTACTGCGTGATATCTGGGGTGAAACTTTCCAAGAATCAAGAAGGCAACTGAACCACCTTTATGGACCAGCTCCCATAAATATTTGGATGAAATTTCCATGCCATGGTTTCCTTCTGGCTAAAACATATAAGTGCCCAGTGGTTCTGTTTTTTTCTTTAATTCCTTGAACTTATCTTCCTCTGAATTCCCCTCCCACTCTAAATTCCAAAACTTCTCCTATTTTCTTTATTATGTTAGAAGAATGCAATCATATAGTCTTGTTCAAGTTCAAGTCTGATCATTGGCCAGCCCCAGGTTAGATCCACTTTGGAAAAGGTTTGTGACAAAGGATTCCAAATCTTGGAAAAACATTGTTGAGAAAAATTTGGATTTTGGTAATGAGTTTTTTTTCCCTCCACAAAAATCAAATAGAAAAATAAAACCAATCATAGTTGAATAAATTTTAATATTTGTAGCCATATTTGTTCTTTATTTTTAATTTTTTGAATGAAGCTTGTAAGGTGTATGCAAGAATGCAGATGATCTTCAAAAATTATTAATGGACTGGTTTTTTTTAACATTCAACATTCTGCAAGCTTGAATCACCTCAAAAAAAAAACAATGTATATAGGCCAACAACAGGATTCAACAATCCAGTGAGAAAAGTGAATTTTTTGAATTTTTTGGTTTTTTGATTGAATTTTTAAAGGTCAAAAATGAAATCCAAAAATACTGAAAATAATCATAAAAAGCTCTTTAATAGTTTTTTCACGATTCTCAAAGCTTGAAAGACCAAAAAAAATTATTCAAAATGGCAAAGATAAGGATCCAAAAGTCAAATGAGAAGATTGAATTTTTTGAATTTTTTGCTTTTTTGAAGGAATTTTTTAAGTTAAAATAATACATCCAAAAAATATTAAAAAAACATTTTAATTCTCTTTGAATTTTTGTTTAACTTTTTGATAGCTTGAATTACCCAAAAAAATGAAACAAAAAGGAAAATAAAAGGATTCAAATGTCCAAAGAGAAATTTGATTTTTTTGATTTTTTGTGTTTTTTGAAGGAATTTTTTAAGGTGAAAGGATACATTCAAAAAATATTAAAAAACTATTAGAAAAATCTTTCAATTTTTTTCAAAATTTATGGAAGCTGAAATAACAAAAAAAAAATAAAAAATAAAAAATAAAAAAAGCCAAAATTATGATCCAAGGACCCATGCAAAAATTTGTTTTTATGGAATTTTTTCATTTTTTGATTTCATTTTTGAAGGGGCTCCAATGGCTCCAAAATTACCAAAGTTTTTTTTTTACCATTTCAAAAACCCCTGCTACTGGCCTGCGCATTCAGAATTTCAAAAAAATCACTTCTTGAATGTTGCGTGAAATACCAAAGGGGCGCAACTGCGTGGTAACGCCACAATGTGTGAAATAAAGCATTGGATGTGTGAGAAAAATAATTCCCAAAAAATAAAAATATAAGAAATTGAAAAATATTCTTTGTAAAAAAAATTAACGGTTTTCTAAGAGAGGGCCTGTAATAGGCTGAATCTCAAGGCAACTTTGGTAAAATTTTCTCACATGAGAGAAACTTTCTTTTGAGTTATTTCCCAAGTTATTGCCTTTTTGATTCCAGCATTGATCTGCTGAACAAATTTGGCTTGATTTTTTGATATCTTTCCTTTGATTCAATATTTTATGGAATGGGATGAGTACTTGATAGAGTTGATAAAGAACAAATAAGGTGGAAGGAATTTGCTGTTGATTGATTTGTACTTTTTGAAATCAGATGGTTGATTGTCAAATTGCCTCCCACAATGAATGGAAGAATTTTACATAATTATGATGGAGTCTTGAGGAATTTGAGATACCAATTATGAGGTAAATAAGCAGAAATCATTGCTTCCTACCCCTTTGGCCTTGGTCCCATCTGCATTTATAAGCTCATGATACTCATAACCATTTATGTAAAGCTCCCTAATGAAGGTGATCTATTTTACCTTGGGAACTAGGCTCAAAACAGCAGGAATTCCTTTGAAATGCAAGAAAAAAATGAATTTGATTGAACTAAAAATAGAAAAATTATATATATATATATAAACCTGAGGTGGAATACCCTTTGGTCCTACTTGAATGTAAGTCAAATCCTGCATTTCCAAGACGGTTGAGGTGGATTGTTGGTCAATAAAGATGAGAATTTTGGAAATTCCTTCATCTGAAAAGTTTGATGGTTGTTTCTTTTTTCCTTGGCAAAATTGGGATCCTCCTTGAAGATTCTTTGAATCTGAAAACATGAAAAAAAATCAAATTTTGAGACTGCCTCCTTCTGGATCATTCCTTTTTCCAAGACATTTTTTCAGACCATTTCTGAGACCTCCAGCTTAATAATGATTTTTGATTTTTTTTCTTTATGGTTAAGTTTCTTATTTATTTTTCCCTTCCCTTCCAACTTCTTTTGAGCCTTGAGGATTTGTTCCATCTGAAAATGTTTCCAATTCAGTACTTCTATTCATTGAGCAAGAGCTCTTGCTTTGGCCTTTCCTGCTTTGATTTCAAGTTATTTTGTATTTTCCAGACTGGGATCTTCATCCATCTTCAAGGTAAAAAAAAAAAAGAATGGAAGAAATGAGATTGAAGAAAAAAAACTTATATTGTTAAAAAAATAGATAATCAAATTGAGAGGAAGATAAAACATGGTTTGAGGCTGGGGGTGTGCCCAGCTTTGATCTGGGCCAAGTAAAACTTGGTTGGGCACCAAGTTTGACCCCCTTCAAAACCAACCCAATCAAGCCCCCTGGGTTCCTCACCAAGTCCCACTTGGCGCGCACCAAGTCAAACTTGGTCAGGAACCCAGGTGGGCTTTATACACCACATATAAGAGACTAGGGTATATACAATTACTCCTAAAATTGGGTGAGTGAACCCTCTTGCACAGTGCAAGTACTTATGTACATACATACATCCATAAACCACAGAAATCTGCATGCCACTTGCTAGCAAGTACCATCAAGGATCTAATGCCCAATGTATGACCAATCTCAGGCCAAGCTCCAGCTAAGCCCAGGTAAATCTCTGGCCAATCTCAGTTCAAGATTTATCAAAGCTCCAATGCATAGTTGCTGTGAATTGTGCATATTGGCTGTGCACCCAAAGCTTGTTAGAGCATGAACATACCTTCAACTAGAGATTGGAGAGAGCTTCAACCAGATCTTCCTTGATGGCACTTGTTAGAAATCTCCATCACCTTTTTTTGGTGATAAATTTGTGGCTTTCCTGTTGGAAAATATATTCAATTGGTGAATACTCAATGTTGGTCCTATCCTTAAGTTGAAGAATTTGACTAAAGCTGTCTGAAATAAATAGCAAAATGGGGCAAATTGAGGTCAATTTTTTCTTATGAAAATTAGATAAGATAGATTTATTGATTGGGTTGTGTGAGAGATTGCTTTAAGGTTGAACTTAGAAAGCTTGATGATGTTTTAGGCCCTGTTTGGGCCCACACAAATTACCATGTACCATCACAAAAATACTGGATTTTCATTATAGTACTTGACACTTTTGTAGTGTCATGTGGTGGGGGTTTGGGATACAATTGTCAAATTATGCTCACATGATGTTAGTTGATGCTTTATAAAGTTTCAGGTCTCCCATAGGCCAAAAACCCACATAATTTGAGATTTAGGTCTGGACCAAAATCTGGTTTCATTTATTTATTTACATGCACATCATCTTGATCCTCTTCCCAGTTCCCATTACCTCCCCCCCCCCCCTCCCCTTTGTAACTTACATCCCCCTTCATTTTCAACTCTGGCTTCACTGAAACCTTTCTATATACATCAAACCCATCATACTCCCCATTTGAAAATTGGAAGATGTCCCTGGCCCTTTATCTATGACTTGTCTCAAACTATGCCACCCAAAACTCCCAAAAATTCCCACAGAATCCATTTTCCAATCCTCTCTCCCCCATCCCATCTGCCTCCCAGTTTCAGCTCAACTGGGTTCATTTATTCACAGAATCAGCCCAATTTGAATCAATGAAATTCTAATTTCATTTCCAAGACTGTTGTCCAGCCACTTAGAAGTTGTGGCCCTCAAATAGTTCAAAGTATGACCTTAAATACAACTGAAATGCCATCTATCTCCAAAATCAATGTTGCTGGCAATTAATATTCACAATATTTGGAGCCAGTTGAAGGCTGGTTCCTAAATCCATTTCCTGAGATTCAAGCTGCCATCTTGAGAAATGTGCCCCCTATCACCCTTGCTTTTAATATATTTTCCAAATCATATTAGCCCCCAAAAAAATCCCAGAAAACAAGCTGGTTGGGACCTATGGAGGTGATGGCCTTGGATCTGTATGTGAAAGCCATTGAAGATGGAAATCCATCTGATTCTGGATTCAAAACTGAGTTGCACTGCTGGTTTTCTCAAGATATCATGGAAAAATCTTCTGGAATCTACTTGGATTAACAAAGGATCAATTCAAAGTTGAGCCAGGTGTGTTTTTTGTCAGTGAGCATGAAAAAATTTTTTCAATGCTCATTTTTTTGCCTTTTGTACTTTAAAAATTACTATGAGGAATTTAGGTTGTTAAAGTAGAAGAGTTGTTTTGGTTGGGGTGAAATGCAATCCATGATGACAGCAGGTGATTTGGTATGGGATTCATTATTACAGGTAGGTGCTCTCCTTTCTATGACTTTGAATACTTGCATTCTCACATTGGTGTTCCAAGTCACATGCCCAATGTTGGAAGTTCTGTGGCACTCTGTTTCCTGAAATTCTAAAGCTGGAGGTAATCTTTGGGGACAATAAAGCAGATGTTTTGATGGCCATGTCTCACTGTTATCCTGTTGAATAATTCAACCAACAAATTGCACCTATTGCTTCCTTCAATGAATCTAATGTGGAGGCTGAAAAACCAGGCCAAGTTTGACAGCATGATTGATGAACTTCTGTCCATTCCGTTGAGAATGCTTTCGATGATTTAGTGAATTCCTGGAATCAGCCTGCACCCACTAGCCCATTAGTAATGGACCAAGCAATCAACTTGTATCAAGACACTATTTCACACCAGATGACAGTTCTTGAAGAAATCACTTCTGGATTCAATGTCCTTGAGAATGAATTGAAGTTTGTGATCTTATTGAAAATTCAAGATAGCCATTTTTTTCTGGTGTGGTTTAAGCAGAATATTCAGGCTTTCTTGAAAAAATTACAACAGTCCTCATACTCTCAAAATCCCACCATTGGGTGATTTTTTATTTTTTTTACTTGATTCTTTAACAAGGACCCACATGTATATTCCTTTCTTTACTAAAAAGTTATCTTGTCTGTTTCTAATGATAAAATAAATACTTTTTCATCATATAGATGGAAAGATGTTTTGAAATGATATACAAGAAAAAATTCATGAATGCATTTGGTAATGCAAATAAATTACCAGTCCCACAAGTAAACAATCTCATTCACTCCTTACTTTTTTATGGGGATTAGGACCATGGAATTCCCAAGCCATGATCAAGTTTTGATATTGTTCCCACATTTAATTAGCCAATCCATCTTGCCAATGATTGAAAGAGTTTGATATTTTTTTTTGTCAAAGGGATGAGATATTCTTCTTTTATTCTTGATCAATGCTCATTTAATTTCCCCCATCTGATTCTTCATATGGTAAATCCAAATTTCCATGATTTAACACACAAAATTTGTGAAGGCACCCAAGTGAATAAACAAGATCATGTTTTACAGTCATATGATAATCTAAAGACTTTGCAATGATTGGGAATCTATTCTTGAAAAACCCAAAAACCCTCTCAGTGACATTCCTCAAGGATGCATGACATAGGTTAGACAGATACCAAGCATTTTGAGGCCAGTAATAAACAGCAAAAAATTTAGGGAATAACAATTTATTTTACATTAGTACAATCACTTACCTTTGTGAGGCCAATTCCTGCTCCTTGAGAAGGGATCTAGTGCACCTGTAAGTCACCAGAACACCTGAATTCAAGCCATGACCTGCATCAGCCGGGTAAAAAAAACTGGGAGGAATTTTTAAATCTTTTCTCCAGGCATCAGCCAATACATGTGAATCACGTGCTGAGCCCTCCCAGCCAGCATAGATCAATGTAAAGAGCAGGTTGAAATCACAGACTACTGGGAAATTTTGGGGAAAAGATTTCTTGTGGTTGAAATAGGCTCCTGAGTGCCTTTCTGCCACTTTTACAGGTATATGTATGGTGGGTAGACAAAAAAAATGGGGCTGATTGAACTAAAACAGTCAATTTATTTTCAGGCATGTGTTTCAAGCCAAATCTGTTGTTCAAAAAAAAAAGGCATGTATTTAAATTTTATTCATGGGATTCAATACTTCAGCATTTCTCATTTAATCATACAATTATTTCAATTTTGAAAAATATCAAATTATATAAATATATATATATTTTTACAAAAAAAAAACTTTAAAAAATTCAAAAATCTCAAAAAAAAAAACATGCCAGAGGAAAGGAAAGAAAAAAAATTGAAAAATTCTGTACCGTTGATATTCTTTCTTCTTAATGAGGATTTTATTGAGGATCAAAAGGAATTTTTTTCATGGAAGGAACAGTAATATCAAGAGTTTTTAAAAAAAATAATTCAAAACAAGTTTGATTGATGTTGGTAGTGCCTTGGGAAGATGGTGATGATAATGAGGAGATAGTTAGGTTGGAATTCATGGAAACCACTTAGAAATGCTTATTCAAGCTTTTTGGGGATCTGATGGTCATATTGTGCAAGTCTTCTACCCTCTTTCAGCTTTGAGGTGCCTTCTTAAGCTTCTGAAGGTCATATTGGTCTGAGGTCAATTTCGAGTTGGGCTGATTTAAAACTCTCTAAAATCAATCAAAATTCTACCCTCCTACAATTTTTTGACCATATTGATACTTTTTAGTCTCCAATGAGCAAAAAATTCCATTCACCCCAATTTTGTTCTAAATTCAGATCCTTGTTGAACTCCCTTTGGATGATCTGCTTTGATCCCACACATGGCATCACAGGAGATCCCCATTGATCTTCCTTTTGGATCCCCATAAATCTGCATGCTTCCTTTTTGAGTTTGGTGTTTTATTGTCCCAAAAATTATGTATCCCCCACCATCTTCATGCATATCCTGTAGTCAGCTCTTGGATGCATACTCCATAGCTCCACTCACTTGGGGCTTCATTCTCACTCCAAAATCCATAATTGCAGAGGTGTTAGTTCTTTAGCATGAATATTTTTTGGCAAGACTTCAGCTATTGATCCCCAAAAGACAAAAATATGGTCATTGCTCTTCAAAGTTCAAAACCCTGGCTCAGCCCTGCTATTGTGCTGGAGAACTTGCACCCACACAGCTCCTGAGCCAGTTTTCTCTTGCTTAAATTAAGTAAAGGGAAACTGTAACTTAAGTAATTTACAAGATCAAGTAAGAGCAAAAAAAAATCAAATCAAAAGCAAAAAACTTGAGGTAAAAAAAGGAATTAAGTAATTTGAAGATAAGAGCTAGGATTGTTGATAATATTGCCAGTTATAGGTTGCATATTGCCACATGCTTTGTAAACTTTTTGGCAATGGGTGAAGCACTTTTGTGCAACTTCTGGTGTGATTTCCTGTTCAATAGCCAGATGGATTGCTTGTGCAAGATCTTTCCGGCTAAAAATGACCTCAATCTTGATGATGTTGAAAACAAGCTCAATTGGGTTGAGCATTGGAGAGTATTTTGGAAGAAATTTGATTTCAGTTTTTTGGGTTGATTCCTTCATTATATGGATAACTTAATCAAAATCTTCTCCACAATGAATTGGTGAATTGACCATGATAATGAGAGAGTTTGGCGGGCATCTTTCATGTAGTCAGAGAAGGAAATCGGTGATGTCAAGGGAGATTTTAAAACCTTTTTTTTTACCATCCTTGTTCAGAAGTTTGTAATAAATCATACCGGAATTTTCCAGAGCCCCAAGGAGATGGATCATTCTTCCCCTAGCATTGGTTGCAAGGCAAGCTTCCTGACCTGAATAAAAACAAAATAAACCAAGAAATAAGAAAATAATGAGCATCAATCAACATCAAAAAGAATCAATTAAAAGCAAAACAACTTACCAGAAATTGAGAAACCGTGAGTTGGCTGAGTCTGAGAGTTGAAACCAGACCCATCAATAAAGATGAGGTTGCTTCCCAGAGCAGTGACACAATCAAAAACAAAATTGTGTTGCTGTTGTAGGAAGGAAGCCTTGTTCCACTTGCAAGGAACTGGAGTGACCATCTTTGAGGTGATTTCAAGATTGCGGAGAACCTTCTGGATTGAGGGGATTGAGATAGAGATGTCAAACTTTTCCTTGATGTGGCCAGCTAGTTCCTTCAAACATGAGGAGGGATTATATTCAAGATGCATCAAAGTCAATGCAATGATTTCATTGGAAATATTTTCCTTGGGTCCTTGTGTGGCTCTTGATTTTTCCTCATTTCCATCTCAAGCCTCACCTATAATCCTTCAAACTTGAAAGTTGGAGATGCCAAATGTTTTGGCAACCTCCACTTGAGATTTTCTTTTGTTGAGGACTTGCTGTTCAACCAGGTTCTTGATCTTGCCACTGATTGGTTGATGAGGTTTTCTTGCCTGACTGATTTGGTATTTTGCTTTCTTCTGTTTTTCTTTGTTCTTTTGCAGGTTCTTGAAAGCCTTCAATAGAGACAGATTGGAGGTAAGGTGTTGATGGGCTTCTTGGATAGCCAAGGAATGTGCTTGAATCTATTCTTGGTATTTGCAAGCCTCATCTTCATAACCCTGGGGAAACTCTTTGTTGTTGATTGTCTCATCCATTGCTATTCTGAGGCAAATCAAACCCAGAAAAGAAGAAAAAAAATTATTAATTACATTTAAATACTTAATTGATCCAATTGAAGGAAAATAGGAAATAAGAGAGTACTGACTTACCACAATGATGTTGCAGGTCAATGTCAGAGGTTGATTCTGGAGGTTGATCTTGGGGGTGAGGGGTGTGGTGTGAAGGCCCGCGCGGTCTCCTGTCCAGTTTGGGAAAAACCTGGACAGGTGACCTGTCACTTGAAAAATTGAGCAAACAATTTTGCCTGCGCACGTCCATGTTGGAATCTTAGTGCTTTTTCTGTGTTGCCTCAACCTTGAGTTCAATCACTTTATTATCCGCTCCTGAGTGACCTTTTCTAGTGTGTTCTCTATACTATACTGAGTAAGTTATAGTTTCAGTTACACCAGATCATTGTTCCTAGTGCCTCCTTCTTACTATCTTGGTCATGAGTTTTGCAGTCTAGTAATTTCTTTATGTTATCCTGAGAAGTTATAACTCTAGTGAATTCTTTATCTCAATCCATGTGGCTCACTACCTATCTCAATTCTGCCTGATGTGATCCTCCAATTTGTGTGGACTCCAATGGTCCAGTATTGAATACTCTATATTCATTGTTATAATTTCTGCTTAACCAATAGTCATCCATTTTTTACTTACTCTATTCAAATCTGAAGTCTGACTGGTGAAATTCAAACCATCCATCCTTCCTGAGATTAAACTGGAGTGCCCCTCTTCTGACTCCTAGCATCCGTTCCTCTTAACGTTATAATATCTTATCCCATCCTTTCCTTCAATCTTAACCGGAGCCTTCAACTCAAATTTCATCATTTTTAAAAGCCAAAGGACTCCCTTCTGATCATGTCCTCTATCATCAATCAAAAACTACTCCTGACCATTGACAACTACTACACTGGGTCAATAGCCATGGAAGGCAAACTAGACTCTATAAATGCTCTTGAACTCACCCTTAAAGAAGTTGTGTGACCCTCTGACAAATCTGATAAGGATAGCGCCAAATTGTATGATAGACTCAACTGCAAAGCTTACAATCTCATCCTTGACCACTTCAACAAAGATAACTTATCCTATTTAGCTGGCTCCTTTCCTTCATCAGACAAAAGCAATGGCGTAGCTCTCTGGGACTTCCTCAAGTCCTGCTACATGCCAGATGACTTCATCAATAAAACACTTGCCTTTGCACAATTCAACAAAATCAAGTTTGAATCCAACATCAAAAACTTTTTCCCCAGAATTCAAGCCTTGACTCAAAAGATGAAACTGGTTTGTTCAAATTTAGAAGAGGAACTAACCATAATCCTAAACTTATCAAAGCTGCCCCTGGAGTTCAACTACCTGAAGAAATCCAATGAATGCAAAAACAAGACCATTGACTAATTCCTGAAGAGACTTGAGAAGGATGAAGCTCAAGCTAAAATCAACCCCCTTGATCAACTCTCAGACCCTGTCCACCATGCGCTGTACAATAGGCTGGTTTTCTGCCCTCATTGCAACAATCTTGGTCATTGGTTCAACAATTGTTGGTTCAAGTATCCTGAGAAAGCTCCAAACCCTCTGAATCAAACAAATCTTACTTTTATTCCTTCTGATTCCTTAGTTTTTGTCTACCCAAGTCCTTCCCATCCTCACTCAGTTCCAACTGCCCCTATATATATACAATTCTTCCTGTTTTTTTCTGCTTCTTGGTCCTTGCGCCATTGCAATTGACCAATAAATCCTTCCAAGTCTCCTGCTTGGTCATTTTCTTGTTGCAATCTTGCACTCTCCTGATCAATTGGCCTCACTCATTGGTTTCAGCTTTCAAGTCACCCCCTCCGTCATTTTCTTGTTGCAATCTTGCACTAGTTTGATCAATTCACCTTATTCATTGGTTTCAGCAGCCTTGTCTTGGCCATCCTGCAACTTTTGGTCTTTCCCGTATTCAATCCAATCCGGTCCACTTGCTTTTAGCTGAATTGATCTTGCCTAGCCATCCTTAAACTCAATTTTGCGCCTTTTGTTATTGTTAAAATATTTTCCTATCCTTTCTGTTTTGGTTAAGATGCTAACATGAATTCAGCCATACCTTATTGCTGTTCCCAGTCCTTTATTTACCTCAAGCTTTAGGCAAGGGGGCATGTTGGAATCTTAGTGCCTTTTCTGTGTTGCCTCAACCTTGGGTTCAATCACTTGATTATCTGCTCTTGAGTGACCTTGTCTAGTGTGTGCTCTATACTATACTGAGTTAGTTATAGTTTCATTTATACCAGATAATTGTTCATAGTGCCTCCTTCTTACTTTCTTTCTCATGAGTGTTGCAGTCTAGTAATTTCTTTATGCTATACTGAGCATTTATAACTCTAGTGAATTCTTTATCTCAATCCATGTTGCTCACTACCTATCTTAATTCTTTCTGATGTGATCCTCCAAGTTGTGCGGACCTCAATGGTCCAGTATTGAATACTCTGTATTCATTGTTATACTTTCTGCTTAACCACTGGTCAGCCATTTTTTACTTACTCTATTCAAAGCTGAAGTCTGACTGGTGAAATTCAAACCATCCATCCTTCCTGAGATTAAACCGGAATGCCCCTCTTCTGACTCCTAGGATCCGTTCCTCTTAATGTTATAAGATCTTATCCCATCCTTTCCTTCAATCCTAACTGGAGCCTTCAACTCAACTTTAATCAGTCTGGGTTTTTCCCCAGGCTGTCCCGCCATTTCAATATTTTGGCCAGCCGGTGTGGAAAAAAAGAGAGGGAAAATCCTTTGTTTTCCTCAAGTTCAAGAGTTAATGGTCCAAGATTCTGTAAGGAGGTCGGATGAAATGGGTTAAAGAGAGAGGGAGAGAGAGAAAGAATAATAATATGAGTTCCTTGTTCCTTGTTCCTTCAATCCTTCCCCATCCTCTGTGATCCAATAAGATAAGATCCTCTGACCCCATGTTCTCCCATCCGGGTTGAGGGTGCGGTTTAAGTAACCTCCCCCTCAACCCCAACCTAGGTACAACTGCAAGCAAACAAGAATAATGAAATACACCCCTAAGTACAGAACCCTAGCCTAACTCTATCCTTCTAACCCCATCCCATGATCCATATCCCATACCCCCTACCCCATATCCATCCATATCACCCACCTGCCATTACATTCACCGGGTTTGTCCTTCTCATGACATGGCCCTTGCGCCGCGCCCAACTCGGAGCCCCCCGCACATGTCTGCATCCGCCTAACACACCATTCCAGATATCCAAGGTACATCCGTGCAATCCAATCCGCGCGTCTTGCAACGCATGATACGTCCAATCCAATCCAATCCACCCTGCATCTCTGGAGGCCAAGCCCAACTTGACTGCTGCTGAGCCCACAGCGCCGCTTTCTGTGGCAAAGCTGCACCCATTACTGAGTGCGCAGCCACTGCTGAGCGCGCAGCCCATTCCAACTTGCGTCCATAAAAGAACACCACATCCCCCCGCCAACTTGAGTTCTGTCCCCAGAGATCCACCACTATCTCACCTACCCCCGCCTTTCCTAGTGTTCCCACCTTCAGAACAGAGAGAGCACAAAGAAAACCAGCCGTGCGCGCACATCCTTGAGAGAGAGAAAATTATCCGCCCAAACGCATCTTGAGAGAGAGAAAAAGTATCCGCCCAAACCCATCCATACCTTCCATCTATAAGATAACCAAAGAAAACTTAAAGAGTTTTTTTTTTAAGCATCAAACCATTGCCAAGCACGCGCCCTGCTCTTTGACCCACATCCATTTGGCGCCACGCGCTTTTCTAGTTCCTTGAATCATCCATTGGAAATTGTTCATGCGTTTGTTTCCAGAATGCAGGGCTTGTCCTCGCGTCCGCATCCCAAAACAGACCTTCCCATCCTGTGCTAGCTCCCCCCCCCCCCAACTTGGCTGCTGTCCTCATCTGATGCTTCAACTAATCCCACAGAGGTTGTGTCTACTGGAAAATTCTCCAAAATTTTGTCCCAATGGGCCTTCTGCCGCCAAAGCCCCTGCAACCCCAAATTCCCTCTCACCAGCCATGCTGTTGGGACCCAATCCCTCCCCGTTCTGCACCTGAAGCCCTGCCACAAGTGTCTGTTGCACCAATCCCAAAACCTCTGCTAGCCATGATGGCACTGGGCCCATCATGCACTCCCCATGCTCCACGTCCTTCCATCCCACGTGCATCCCCCCGCCATCAAAGAGGTTTGGCTCCGGCTGAAATCCTCTGATTCCTGGCCTCTTCCTTCTGCCACCGCTTCTATCCTCTCCACAAAACCCGCCTGCCGTTCATTGGTTCCCAAATTTCGCAAAATATCCGCTCCTGGTTCCGTCTCTGCAAGACCCGTCCGCCGTTCACCGGTTCCCAAAAAGTGCAACATATCCGCTCCCGGTTCCTTCTCTGCAAGACCTGTCCGCCGTTCACCAGTTCCCAAATAACGCAAAATATCCGCTCCTGTTTCCCTCTTCCTTGCTTGCTTCATAGCAACAGGCTGAACCAATTTTGCCAAGACCCACTTTCCCAACACATACCATGTCTCCTCTGGGGAAACCAATCCCGCGCTTAAATCCATTGTCCGGTTCTTGTGTCCCAATCACCAACAGCTGTCTTTGTCCCCATATGTGCACACCCAAGGCGCGGGCATGCTAGGAAGCTGAAGACCCTTCAAAAAGATTCCAAGTTCCCTTGCCAGCTCTGCAAGTTTGATTACCCAAGGGATGGTTGCGGGTGGTGGAGCTTCCCCATACTTCAATTCTGCGGCTTGCTTGAAATCGCCCTCCCAAAAACAAGGATTGCACTTCCCCCATCTTGCCAAGATGTCCACCTTCAGTTTTGGAAAAGCCAGGTTCTGGTAGCCCCCCATCTCTTCTACATCCCAACGCTCCTCCGCATTCATCATGAACAGGAAAAGATGGCAGGCCTTATCTGAATCCGATGTGTCTTTGGAGTCTGCAATCAATTCATATCATGAGATGAATTGCTTCACACCCGCAGAGTTGAATCAAATGTGAAGGTAGTCCTTTGGATTGATGAGAAGATGGCTGGAGGAGGAAGAAAGAGGAGGGGCAACTGCTGGTTGCATTTTGGGTACCTTTGAGAGACTTTGACAAAAGAATTTCCCAGCCAGACCCCCTGATGTGGAAACAAAGAGAGGGAAAATCCTTTGTTGTCCTCAAGTTTGAGAGTTAATGGTCCAAGATTCTGTAAGGAGGTTGGATGCAATGAGTTGAAGAGAGAGGGAGAGAGAGAAAGAATAATAAGATGAGTTCCTTGTTCCATGTTCCTTCAATCCTTCCCCATCCTCTTTGATCCAATAAGATAAGATCCTCTGACCCCATGTTCTCCCATCTGGGTTGAGGGTGTGGTTTAAGTAACCTCCCCCTCAACCCTAACCTAGGTAAAACGGCAAGCAAACAAGAATAATTAAATAAAACCCCTAAGTACAGAACCCTAGCCTAACTCTATCCTTCCAACCCCATCCCATGATCCATATCCCATACCCCTTACCCCATATCCATCCATATTGCCAACCTGCCATTACGTCCACCCGGCTTGTCCTTCTCATGATGTGGCCCTTGCGCCGCGCCCAATTTGGAGCCCCCCGCCCATGTCCGCATCTTCCCAATGCGCCATTCCAGATATCCAAGGTACATCTGTGTGATCCGTCCAATCCAATCCAACCCACCCCGCTTCTCCGGATGCCAAGCCTAACTTGACTGCTGCTGAGCCCACAGCGGGGCTTGCTGCAGCAAAGCCGCACCCATTTCTGAGTGCACAGCGTGAAGCCCATTCCAACTTGCGTCCATAAAAGAAGACCAAACCGGAAATGCGGGACAAAAACACCAGGCACTTTTCTCAAAACTGATAGTATGTACCTATGTTTTTTTTTTGTTTTGGTTTTGGTACTAGTCTAGGTCCATTGTAGGTATGTATTATATGATCAAGAAAGTGGGGAGGTAGTTGCGTAGTAGTTCAAGGTGGGGATTGTAGGACTTGAAACTAGCCAACAGTTGTGAAGTGGTTCAAGGAGGAAGTTGTGGGTAGGACTCCATCGAGACTAGCCATCAGAAACACAACAGGATGACAAGTACATGTGCCTAGTGTATTACAATCACATCAGAACCAAGAAAGTTGCAACAATTTTGATTTTGTGCAATGCTAACCTTATTTGGGAAACAATGGTATGTATGTACGTACACACATATGTACAAGATGCTTTGTGTGGGCCCACACATGTGCCTCAGGGTGCCTATTGGGTTGGGCCCACCCCTCTTTGGTGAGCCCAGAACCGGGCCAGATAAAAGCAGGCTATGGTGGGTGGGGTATGATCCAAGGTGTGTTGGACCCCAACCCAACCCAAGCCTGAGTTTGTGGGCTAGTTGGTGGGCCCCCACCTGTGCTGGTTTTTTTTTTTTGATTGAAGGCTGGTTACTGTGCTCTTGAATGGCTTCATGTGATGTTGGAAGAGTAGGGACTCACTCTCCAATCTTTGAAATATGGAGGTATGAGGACAAAAAAAAAATCATGAGTCTTGGGGATTGATAGCAAGAAAATCTAAAGAAACTACTTTCAGTCCTTTCATCCAATCTTGAGTAAAAATCAAGCAGGACCTCTGGAGCTAGTTTTTTTCTGACCAAAAAACAACCACTGGGAAAGAAGGTCAAACAAAAAAAATAAAAATGAATTGATGATCACCAAGGATTTGATTAAAGATGAGTCTGAGTGATTCTGATGGGATAGAGTTCAATGGAAAGGTTAAGAGTGTCCTTAATCAACAAGCTGATCTTAGAAATTGGGATGAATTTCCTTTTTGAGCCAGTTGAATAATTCAAATTCTGAATTTACTCTCCAGGATCCCAATCAAATTTCCACCAAGGTATGAATCCAATGCAGCCAAAGGAGTGCCTGATCAAGATTGTGTAATTTGATTTAGAGGACTGGTGGAAAACATCTGATTTAGGATCTCTATGAGTTTTTTTCAACAGATCAGCTATTCTCCATCCGCCTCAAGCTAGTTTCTATCCCCCCAAGCGAGCTAGTTTCCATCCGCCCCAAGCTAGTTTCCATCTGCCCTGAGCTAGTTTCCATCCGCCCCAAGCTAGTTTCCATGCGCCTTGAGCTAGTTTCCATCCGCCCCAAGCAAGCTAGTTTCCATCCACCCCAAGCTAGTTTCCATCTGCCCCTAGCTAGTTTCCATCCGCCTTGAGCTAGTTTCCATCCGCCCTGAGCAAGCTAGTTTCCATCCGCCCCAAGCTAGTTTCCATTTGCCCCAAGCAAGCTTCCATCCGCCCCGAGCTAGTTTCCATCCGCCCCAAGCTAATTTCCATCTGCCCCAAACTAGTTCCCATCTGCCCCAAGCTAGTTTCCATCCTCCCCAAGCTAGTTTCCATCCGCCCCAAGCTAGTTTCCATCTGCCCCAAGCTGGTTTCCATCCGCCCCAAGCTAGTTTCCGTCCACCCCAAGCCAGTTTATATCCTCCCCAAGCTATTTTCCATCCGCCCCAAGCTAGTTTCCATCCGCTCAAAGCTAGTTTCCATCCGCCCTGAGCAAGCTAATTTCCATCCGCTCCAAGCAAGCTATTTTCCATCCGCCCCAAGCAAGCTAGTTTCCATCCACCCCGAGAAAGCTAGTTTCCATCCGCCCCAAGCAAGCTAGATTCCATCTGCCCCAAGCTAGTTTCCATCCACCCCAAGCTAGTTTCCATCCGCCCCAAGCATGCTAGTTTCCATCCACCCCAAGCAAGCTAGTTTCCATCCGCCCCAAGCAAGCTAGTTTCCATCTGCCCCAAGGGAGCTAGTTTCCATCCGCCCCAAGCAAGCTAGTTTCAATCTGCCCCAAGCTAGTTTCCATCTGCCCCAAGCAAGCTAGTTTCCATCCGCCCCAAGCAAGCTAGTTTCCATCTGCCCCAAGCTAGTTTCCATCCGCCCCAAGCAAGCTAGTTTCCATCCGCCCCAAGCAAGCTAGTGTCCATCTGCCCCAAGCGGGCTAGTTTCCATCCGTCCCAAGTGAGCTAGTTTCCATCTGCCCCAAGTGAGCTAGTTTCCATCTGCCCCAAGCTATTTTCCGTCCGCCCCAAGCTAGTTTCCATTGGCCCCAAGCTAGTTCCCATCTTCCCTGAGCAAGCTTGTTTGCATCCAACCCAAGCAAGCTAGTTTCCATCCGCCCCAAGCAAGCTAGTTTCCATCCCCCCCAAGCAAGCTAGTTTCCATCCGCCCCGGGTGAGCTAGTTTCCATCCTCCCCGAGTGAGATAGTTTAAATCTGCCCCTAGATGTTTCCATCCGCCCCAAGCAAGCTAGTTTCCATCCCCCCAAAGTGAGCTAGTTTTCATCTGCCCCAAGCAAGCTAGTTTCCATCTGCCAAGAGCAAGCTATTTTCCATCCGCCCCAAGTGAGCTAGTTTCCATCTGCCCCGAGCAAGCTAGTTTCCATCCGCCCCAAGTGAGCTAGTTTACATCCTCCCCAAGTGAGCTAGTTTCCATCCCCCCCAAGTGAGGTGGTTTCCATCTGCCCAGAGTTAGCTAGTTTCCATCTGCCCTGAGGGAGCTAGTTTCCATCCACCCCAAGCAAGCTAGTATCCATCCAACCCAAGCAAGCTAGTTTCCATTTGCCTCAAGTGAGCTAGTTTCCATCCACCCCAAGTGAGCTAGTTACCATCTGCCCCAAGCTAGTTTCCATCTGCCCCAAGCTAGCTTCCATCCGCCCTGAGTGAGCTATTTTCCATCTGCCCCGAGTGAGCTAGTTTCCATCCGCCCTGAGTGAGCAAGTTTCCTTCCGCCTCAAGCAAGCTAGTTTCCATCTGCCCCAAGCAAGCTAGTTTCCATCCACCCCAAGTGAGCTAGTTTATATCTGCCCCAAGTGAGCTTGTTTCAATCCACCCCAAAGGAGCTAGTTTCCATCCACCCCAAGTGAGCTAGTTTTCATCCGCCCCAATTAGTTTCCATCCGCCCTGAGTGAGCCAAGTGAACTAGTTTCCATCCGCCCCAAGTGAGCTAGTTTCCATCCACCCCAAGCAAGCTAGTTTCCATCTGCCCCGAGTGAGCTAGTTTCCATTCACCCCAAGCAAGCTAGTTTCCATCCGCCCCAAGCAAGCTAGTTTCCATCCACCCCAAGTGAGCTTGTTTCAATCCGCCCCAAAGGAGCTAGTTTCCATCCACCCCAAGTGAGCTAGTTTCCATCCACCCCAAGTGAGCTAGTTTCCATCTGCCCCGAGTGAGCTAGTTTCCATCCACCCCAAGCAAGCTAGTTTCCATTTCCTCAACTGAGCTAGTTTCCATCCACCCCTAGTGAGCTAGTTTCCATCTGCCCCAAGTGAGCTAGTTTCCATCCGCCCAAAGTGAGCTAGTTTCCACCCGCCCCAACTGAGCTAGTTTCCATCCACCCCAAGCAAGCTAGTTTTCATCCGCCCCAATTAGTTTCCATCCGCCCTGAGTGAGCCAAGTGAACTATTTTCCATCCGCCCTGAGTGAGCCAAGTGAACTAGTTTCCATCCGCCCCGAGCAAGCTAGTTTCCATCCACCCCAAGTGAGCTTGTTTCAATTGGCCCCAAAGGAGCTAGTTTCCATCCACCCCAAGTGAGCTAGTTTCCATCCACCCCAAGTGAGCTAGTTTCCATCTGCCCCAAGTGAGCTAGTTTCCATCCACCCCAAGCAAGCTAGTTTCCATTGCCTCAACTGAGCTAGTTTCCATCCACCTCAAGTGAGCTAGTTTCCATCTGCCCCAAGTGAGCTAGTTTCCATCTGCCCAAAGTGAGATAGTTTCCATCTGCTCCAACTGAGCTAGTTTCCATCCACCCCAAGCAAGCTAGTTTTCATACGCCCCAATTAGTTTCCATCCACCCTGAGTGATCCAAGTGAGCTAGTTTCCATCCTCCCCAAGTGAGCTAGTTTCCATCCACCCCAAGTGAGCTAGTTTCCATCTTCCCCAACTGAGCTAGTTTCCATTCACCCCGAGCAAGCTAGTTTCCATCCGCCCCAAGCAAGCTAGTTTCCATCCACCCCAAGTGACCTCCTTTCAATCTGCCCCAAAGGAGCTAGTTTCCATCCACCCCAAGTGAGCTGGTTTCCATCTGTCCTGAGTGAGCTAGTTTCCATCTGCCCTGAGTGAGCCAGTTTCCATCCGCCCTGAGTGAGCTAGTTTCCATACACCCCAAGTGAGCTAGTTTTCATCCGACCCAAGTGAGCTAGTTTCCATCCACCCCTAGTGAGGTAGTTTCCATCCACCCCAAGTGAGCTACTTTCCATCTGACCTGAGTGAGCTAGTTTCCATCTTCCCCAAGTGAGCCATCCTCCCTGAGTGAGCTAGTTTCCATCCGCCCTGAGTGAGCTAGTTTCCATCCGCCCCGAGTGAGCTAGTTTCCATCTGCCCTGAGTGAGCCATTGGCCCCGAGTGAGCTAGTTTCCATCTGCCCCAAGTGAGCCATCCGTCCCAAGTGAGCTAGTTTCCATCCGCCCCAAGTGAGCTAGTTTCCATCTGGCCCAAGTGACCTAGCTTCCATCCGCCCCAATTACACAAGGTGGTTTTCAGTGTTGCAAACATGCATGCAACACCCAGTTGCAATCAAACTAATGACCCACTAATCATGCGACAGAAGGTGCGACAGGGCAGAAAAGCATGCAACATGAGAAGCTGTTGCATACCATTCAACCATGATACTCCATGCATACATAGAAATAATTTGAATTATTAATAAAAGGATCATAATACAAACTGTACTTTAAAAAAAAATCATTGTCATCCTTGTTTTAACTACAAATCTGTTGGATATATTATGTCAGCTTGCAATCTCATGGGTGCCTTTGTTATCCCCAAAAGTTACCACCAACTGCACCCATCCTTCAATCCTGATTTTTGATCCCCCCCCTGCCCACGCACACAGTGCACATCTGAATTTTAGTCCCAGATCCCAATTGGAATCAAAGCCATGAGTCATACAAGTACCAGCGCCTTTGCAGATGGCACCATCAATTCCATTATCACCCAAGTTGTATCCCAACAAGCCAAAGCCCACCAACAAGATCAAGCTGATTCCCTGGCTCAACAGGCTGCATAGTTTCAAGCAATATTATCTGTTCTTGAGAAGAAAATTGAGTCACTTTCAACCCACTCAAACACATCTGGCAAACAACCTATCAGTCTCAAATCCACTCCCAAACAGTCCAAATCAATGTCCAAGGCTTGGGTGACTCCTCAACAAAATGCTCACTCCAAATTTTCCAAGGCTTGCCTGACTCCTCAACAAAATGCTCACTCCAAATTGGCTCCATTGGAAACTGTAACTTCATCAAAAAAAAAAAAAAAAAAAAAAAAAAAGTGCTTCTAAAGTCAGTCAGTCTCAATCAAAAAGTCCCAAGACGCCACCCTCAGCTTTGCGTAAATGCCATCCTGCACAAATGAAACTTGATGAATTTCCTAAGTCTTTTCATTGTGTCAAGGTTTTTCTAAATTTTTCATTTTTATCAATGCTATATCAATTCACTCATCATTGTCAAAAACCTAGAAGAAGCCCTTATTTTTACACATCAAAATGCTGTGGTGCCTTTTCCAGCAAAACTCAGTTCCACCACCATTTGATCCTGAACTTTTGAAGGAATTCCATAACAAATTCAAAGAGGTTGATCAGGTTGAAAAATTACTCTTTGATCCTAATTTGCATGATCATCTTGTAGCCCAAAGTGACATTGTCACTCTCAATCAAGGTCAATTGGGGCATCTCAAATTAGGTAAGGGGTTAGCAAACATCAACAAAATGCAGATCCTGTATGTTCATGGTATCCTAGCCAAGGTGGGAATCCGCATCTGGAGACCCAATCTGGAGGAACCTCATGATTCTCTATTCAATTCGGCATGTTGCATTGTGGCCTTGGACACCTTTTGCCAACTTGCAGCTAGTTGAACCTACAATTACATGAATCTGGACCTGTCAAACCTCAATAAGATGTCTATGATGGTTTCCGCCTACAATCATTTTGTCCATTATCTGCTTGAATCACGCTTCAAGAAAGAAGTCAAGGCAGCTGGGAGTTATGAGAAAGATCAATCAAAGAAATCTATTCAAAAGAACCGTGAGCGCGTAAGTACCAAACCTGTATTTTTAAATGGTGATTGTGCTAACACCATGTATTCTAGTTAATTCAATCCTGGTATGCATATGGTGTTGCCAACAAATTCCCAGGCCGTTACTTGCAAATCTTGAATGACACCTTGGCTCACAGTGATGATGAATTCAGCACTGAGCACAATTGCTATATTATCAAAACTCTAACATACCAATCCAACAACGCAAACAAATTCTTTTTTTGTTTGGATGTTGAGATTCTGAAAGCCAATCAGCTGACAGGAAAGACTTGTCGCAAAGGAGTAAGTAAACTCCTCAAAGTGGGAGTCCCCTCCAAATTTACAAAGCCTCCTCAAGGACTCCCATTAGATTTCCACAGTCAAAAGTGGTTTGGTTCTTTATCCAATTCTGACAAGAGACTCATCCCTGACACTGGCTTGGTAGCATTTCTCCCAGATGCCAAAGACTTT
The DNA here is from genome assembly GCA_025617555.3 of Puccinia polysora. NCBI lineage: Eukaryota > Fungi > Basidiomycota > Pucciniomycetes > Pucciniales > Pucciniaceae > Puccinia > Puccinia polysora. Next base: position 44,017,639 of record CM062613.1, read on the forward strand.
CTTCTACCAAGTCAACACCCCAATGAGAGGATGAGTGATTCTGCATTCAATCACAAGTACAGTGATGTTTTACTAGCCAACTATGGTTTGGAAGACATCCCTTCCAAGAGCAATTCAACCAACAATAGTGATCAAGATTGCAACAAAGATAGCCTCATGGAGGGAGCCTCTGAGGATGATGCCTCAGAGGAGGAGGAACTCTTCCATGATGATGGTGAATTTGGAAACTTGTATGACTCTGATGTAGAGGAAGACAATGAGACATTAAACATGGATGATGATGAGTAATCATTTTTTGTAAAATTGCCATACTCTTGTTTCCCTTGCTTGATCAATGCTTTATTCCTTGAGATCACAAAATTTTGCCTTGGATGGATTACTCTCAAGCTCTTTTCCAATCATACACAATTAACCAAAGATCATATGCAAATCCTCTATGAAAGATCATACACGATTCCTTTTCTTGAAGTTTTTTTTATTGCTCACTTTCAAGATGCTATTTTAAAGAGCATGTACTCAAATATCTTACATGTTACCTTGTCCTTCACTTGTTTTCATGCCTAAAATTTGAAAATAACATATATTATCATTATTCAAGGCCTCAGAATACTATGATGAAAGAAATTGATATCAGATTTATTTGACATATGCAAGGAATTTAGATAATGAATTCTGAATTTGGGTAAGGAAAAGCAATGTCTTTGAGTGAGTTTTCAATCTTCCTGAGAAAGAAACTTGGAATATTCTACTGATTTGCCAAGAATCCCATCTCGAACTACCCCCAATGCGTTTGGCTCCAACAAATGATAAGCAAAGGGGGAAAAAAATTTGAGAAGGGGAAATAACAATGGTTTTATGGTAGGTGATGGAACCAAGGAAAACTTTGAGAAAAGACATGATAGACCGGAAAGTATCCAAATGGCTTTCTTTCTGATCAAGGAATACATCTTTTATTGGATCAACCATGAGAAAAACAAATTCCCCAAAGCTAATTTTCATACAATAAATTTTTTGAATTAGTGCATAAGCTAATTTGCCACCTTGCTTAAAAAAACTATACCCCCATTTGTTGAGCCAATGGAAACCTTTGGTTTGATGTTGTCCTGACCACACCATTTTCAGGTTCTCACAGATGCTGCATAGTTAAACAAGACCTTAGCCCCAAGGGGATGTGGAAGATACCTGAAATCTTGCACATTGTCAACCTTGTGTTGCAGGTGCTTTAAGATTGATAAAAATACACAGGTATTTCAAGTGATATTTCAGCACAAAAATCTCCCTATTTTTCTGCTGCTTTGTAACATGGTGACTGGTTTGTATCTTCTCAAGAGACACTGTTCTGTGAAAACCTTAAGCATCATTGTACAATTTATCTCACCTGAAGAAAAAAAAAATCAGCTGATGATGCTTCCCATCAAAATATTTGAGTCTACGTACAAGTCTTATTCTTAGTTTTCAATTTCTGCAAAGAACCAATCAGTCTTTCCCCACTCAATGGCCCCAAGGAGCCATCATTTCTGGAATATGGAGGGAATAGTGGTGGTTAGGTTGCACATTAATGTCTTCAAATAGTTTGGCAGAGGTTTTGCAGTATCGCTCATAGTAGATGCAAGAAAATATTGGTGTTGGTTCTTGATTCTGAATTTCCACAAACCACAGTAGTGCAGTGGCAGAGTGCAACAACATTCATCAAGATCTTACCAGCCAATGAGTGATGAATTATCTTGGATGGGTCACTAGCAAATATTTCTGGTACAACCAAGGGGATGATATACATGAAAACAGAATGCCATTGATGAGCCTTCCATTTTCCTGCTTTCTTTTCTCCAAGTGGCTGGGGAGGTGGTTTGATGCCAGTAGGTAAGATGACACTTTTTGTACTTTTTCAACAAACAACTTGATCTCATCCTCCAAAAAACAACCAGCCCAGTTTTGATGGTCTCTTGAACTTTTGTTGCTGGAGCTAGAGCTCTCAGTTGCAATGCTTGATTTGTTGGTTTCATAATCTAGTCAAATGTGTTTTTCATTTGTGGGAACTGGCTGAGTTTTTGAAGTTTCCAGAATGTTTCTTGCTCTTGAATTTATTAAACAAAGCTTATCAAGGCCACATCAAAATCAAAAGTGGTGCTGAAGAATTCCTTCAAGCCAATTATGCATGATCCCAAGAGGATGATCATTGACAGGATTGCAATACAGAAGTTGATGGGATTCAGAGTACCTTACTCCTGTCTCTGCCAGAATTTTTTTCTTTTGGACTTAATGTTGAAGCTTTTGAGGCTTGCATTGATGCCAAGAGAGTTTCTTGTCTTGATCTTGGTGGTCCAAGTTTCAATTTTTGAAGATCTTTTTTACAGCACTTTCACCATGCACAAAAGTAATGGGCACTATGAGATGCAAATCCCAAGACTTTATGAACACCTACCATATCTCCCAATAGGGGGAGGAGTCAAACTCAAACAGTTTGACCTTCTGGAAAGTAGTAAGTTGATAGTTTTTTTCCTGATTGAAACTCAAGAAGATCTTCCACTAGTCCTTTGATCAAATGTTTGATTGTTACAACTGAAGTTGATGCTGGTCCTGGTGTTATACCTGCTACGTATGTCCAACAAATTTTATTTTTCCTTGTTGGTGATAAGTTGAGACAATTCAAAGCAATGAGACCAAGAGATTGCTGATTTCCAGAAAGCTTGTTTTTTGCGGGGATTGAACCAGTCCATAAACAGTGAGAAAGTGAGATTTAGAGGGTTTTTGTTATCTTGATTTTTAAGCCACTCAAACTTATTCCATGTACTTGATTTTTGAATATCCCTAATTTTTGTTAGATCTGATTTTGAGATCTGAGTGGCCCATTCAGAGATGTCTTCTTCAATGAAATCAAGGTTTAAAAACCATTCCAACCAACTTCTGAATGGCTGAGTGACATAAATGGATATGGGCTGTCAATAAATTTCCTCTAGGGGAAGTTTTGTAGTGGCAGGGATTGCGTTGAGTAGCACCTATTTCATTTGTGGTTTGGAATTGTGAATCTGTATTGAAAAGGTTGGCTCCACACATTTGGACTCAAGGGGTCTCCTGGTAGGTACATGTCTTGGGAGGATTTTCAGTTTTGTATAGTGAAAAGCATGAAGGACAGCAGATTGATTGGTGCAGTACAGGTCCTATTCCCAGATTTTGGTGAATTTTCCTGATCTCTTTGGTTACTCGGCTGTCCAGCCAAATTTATGATGAATTTACTATTTTCAGGAGGAATATTTGAGCATGTTGAGATTTTGTCCCACTGAGGCCAAAGCTCAGGTTCAACCAGGCAAGAAATATAGTTAACAAGACCGGCACTGTGAGCAGAATGATCAATATTAATCCTTTAATTTTTATTTAAATATTTAGATGCAACACTCACGATTGGATTCATTTTGATTTGGCAAGAGTGGGGTCAATTTGAAATTGGATGATTCATTTGATGACGAACTGGATAGTTCTCCATTTGAGTTTGGTTCTGAGGTTACTGTTGAATAAGTGAATTGATTATACGTAAAACTGGGAACTGATAGAGAGATGAAAGTCAACATAGGGGT
>CM062613.1:44021310-44063810 GCA_025617555.3 Puccinia polysora
TGTTGCAGTCTAGTAATTTCTTTATGCTATACTGAGCATTTATAACTCTAGTGAATTCTTTATCTCAATCCATGTTGCTCACTACCTATCTTAATTCTTTCTGATGTGATCCTCCAAGTTGTGCGGAACCTCAATGGTCCAGTATTGAATACTCTGTATTCATTGTTATACTTTCTGCTTAACCACTGGTCAGCCATTTTTTACTTACTCTATTCAAGCTGAAGTCTGACTGGTGAAATTCAAACCATCCATCCTTCCTGAGATTAAACCGGAATGCCCCTCTTCTGACTCCTAGGATCCGTTCCTCTTAATGTTATAAGATCTTATCCCATCCTTTCCTTCAATCCTAACTGGAGCCTTCAACTCAACTTTAATCAGTCTGGGTTTTTTCCCCAGGCTGTTCCCGCCATTTCAATATTTTGGCCAGCCGGTGTGGAAAAAAGAGAGGGAAAATCCTTTGTTTTCCCTCAAGTTCAAGAGTTAATGGTCCCAAGATTCTGTAAGGAGGTCGGATGAAATGGGTTAAAGAGAGAGGGAGAGAGAGAAAGAATAATAATATGAGTTCCTTGTTCCTTGTTCCTTCAATCCTTCCCCGATCCTCTGTGATCCAATAAGATAAGATCCTCTGACCCCCATGTTCTCCCATCCGGGTTGAGGGGTGCGGTTTAAGTAACCTCCCCCTCAACCCCAACCTAGGTACAACTGCAAGCAAACAAGAATAATGAAATACACCCCTAAGTACAGAACCCTAGCCTAACTCTATCCTTCTAACCCCATCCCATGATCCATATCCCATACCCCCTACCCCATATCCATCCATATCACCCCACCTGCCATTACATTCACCGGGTTTGTCCTTCTCATGACATGGCCCTTGCGCCGCGCCCAACTCGGAGCCCCCCCGCACATGTCTGCATCCGCCTAACACACCATTCCAGATATCCAAGGTACATCCGTGCAATCCAATCCGCGCGTCTTGCAACGCATGATACGTCCAATCCAATCCAATCCACCCTGCATCTCTGGAGGCCAAGCCCAACTTGACTGCTGCTGAGCCCACAGCGCCGCTTTCTGTGGCAAAGCTGCACCATTACTGAGTGCGCAGCCACTGCTGAGCGCGCAGCCCATTCCAACTTGCGTCCATAAAAGAACACCACATCCCCCCGCCAACTTGAGTTCTGTCCCCAGAGATCCACCACTATCTCACCTACCCCGCCTTTCCTAGTGTTCCCACCTTCAGAACAGAGAGAGCACAAAGAAAACCAGCCGTGCGCGCACATCCTTGAGAGAGAGAAAATTATCCGCCCAAACGCATCTTGAGAGAGAGAAAAAGTATCCGCCCAAACCCATCCATACCTTCCATCTATAAGATAACCAAAGAAAACTTAAAGAGTTTTTTTTTTAAGCATCAAACCATTGCCAAGCACGCGCCCTGCTCTTTGACCCACATCCATTTGGCGCCACGCGCTTTTCTAGTTCCTTGAATCATCCATTGGAAATTGTTCATGCGTTTGTTTCCAGAATGCAGGGCTTGTCCTCGCGTCCGCATCCCAAAACAGACCTTCCCATCCTGTGCTAGCTCCCCCCCCCCCCCCAACTTGGCTGCTGTCCTCATCTGATGCTTCAACTAATCCCACAGAGGTTGTGTCTACTGGAAAATTCTCCAAAATTTTGTCCCAATGGGCCTTCTGCCGCCAAAGCCCCTGCAACCCCAAATTCCCTCTCACCAGCCATGCTGTTGGGACCCAATCCCTCCCCGTTCTGCACCTGAAGCCCTGCCACAAGTGTCTGTTGCACCAATCCCAAAACCTCTGCTAGCCATGATGGCACTGGGCCCATCATGCACTCCCCATGCTCCACGTCCTTCCATCCCACGTGCATCCCCCCGCCATCAAAGAGGTTTGGCTCCGGCTGAAATCCTCTGATTCCTGGCCTCTTCCTTCTGCCACCGCTTCTATCCTCTCCACAAAACCCGCCTGCCGTTCATTGGTTCCCAAATTTCGCAAAATATCCGCTCCTGGTTCCGTCTCTGCAAGGACCCGTCCGCCGTTCACCGGTTCCCAAAAAGTGCAACATATCCGCTCCCGGTTCCTTCTCTGCAAGACCTGTCCGCCGTTCACCAGTTCCCAAATAACGCAAAATATCCGCTCCTGTTTCCCTCTTCCTTGCTTGCTTCATAGCAACAGGCTGAACCAATTTTGCCAAGACCCACTTTCCCAACACATACCATGTCTCCTCTGGGGAAACCAATCCCGCGCTTAAATCCATTGTCCGGTTCTTGTGTCCCAATCACCAACAGCTGTCTTTGTCCCCATATGTGCACACCCAAGGCGCGGGCATGCTAGGAAGCTGAAGACCCTTCAAAAAGATTCCAAGTTCCCTTGCCAGCTCTGCAAGTTTGATTACCCAAGGGATGGTTGCGGGTGGTGGAGCTTCCCCATACTTCAATTCTGCGGCTTGCTTGAAATCGCCCTCCCAAAAACAAGGATTGCACTTCCCCCATCTTGCCAAGATGTCCACCTTCAGTTTTGGAAAAGCCAGGTTCTGGTAGCCCCCCATCTCTTCTACATCCCAACGCTCCTCCGCATTCATCATGAACAGGAAAAGATGGCAGGCCTTATCTGAATCCGATGTGTCTTTGGAGTCTGCAATCAATTCATATCATGAGATGAATTGCTTCACACCCGCAGAGTTGAATCAAATGTGAAGGTAGTCCTTTGGATTGATGAGAAGATGGCTGGAGGAGGAAGAAAGAGGAGGGGCAACTGCTGGTTGCATTTTGGGTACCTTTGAGAGACTTTGACAAAAGAATTTCCCAGCCAGACCCCCTGATGTGGAAACAAAGAGAGGGAAAATCCTTTGTTGTCCTCAAGTTTGAGAGTTAATGGTCCAAGATTCTGTAAGGAGGTTGGATGCAATGAGTTGAAGAGAGAGGGAGAGAGAGAAAGAATAATAAGATGAGTTCCTTGTTCCATGTTCCTTCAATCCTTCCCCATCCTCTTTGATCCAATAAGATAAGATCCTCTGACCCCATGTTCTCCCATCTGGGTTGAGGGTGTGGTTTAAGTAACCTCCCCCTCAACCCTAACCTAGGTAAAACGGCAAGCAAACAAGAATAATTAAATAAAACCCCTAAGTACAGAACCCTAGCCTAACTCTATCCTTCCAACCCCATCCCATGATCCATATCCCATACCCCTTACCCCATATCCATCCATATTGCCAACCTGCCATTACGTCCACCCGGCTTGTCCTTCTCATGATGTGGCCCTTGCGCCGCGCCCAATTTGGAGCCCCCCGCCCATGTCCGCATCTTCCCAATGCGCCATTCCAGATATCCAAGGTACATCTGTGTGATCCGTCCAATCCAATCCAACCCACCCCGCTTCTCCGGATGCCAAGCCTAACTTGACTGCTGCTGAGCCCACAGCGGGGCTTGCTGCAGCAAAGCCGCACCCATTTCTGAGTGCACAGCGTGAAGCCCATTCCAACTTGCGTCCATAAAAGAAGACCAAACCGGAAATGCGGGACAAAAACACCAGGCACTTTTCTCAAAACTGATAGTATGTACCTATGTTTTTTTTTTGTTTTGGTTTTGGTACTAGTCTAGGTCCATTGTAGGTATGTATTATATGATCAAGAAAGTGGGGAGGTAGTTGCGTAGTAGTTCAAGGTGGGGATTGTAGGACTTGAAACTAGCCAACAGTTGTGAAGTGGTTCAAGGAGGAAGTTGTGGGTAGGACTCCATCGAGACTAGCCATCAGAAACACAACAGGATGACAAGTACATGTGCCTAGTGTATTACAATCACATCAGAACCAAGAAAGTTGCAACAATTTTGATTTTGTGCAATGCTAACCTTATTTGGGAAACAATGGTATGTATGTACGTACACACATATGTACAAGATGCTTTGTGTGGGCCCACACATGTGCCTCAGGGTGCCTATTGGGTTGGGCCCACCCCTCTTTGGTGAGCCCAGAACCGGGCCAGATAAAAGCAGGCTATGGTGGGTGGGGTATGATCCAAGGTGTGTTGGACCCCAACCCAACCCAAGCCTGAGTTTGTGGGCTAGTTGGTGGGCCCCCACCTGTGCTGGTTTTTTTTTTTTGATTGAAGGCTGGTTACTGTGCTCTTGAATGGCTTCATGTGATGTTGGAAGAGTAGGGACTCACTCTCCAATCTTTGAAATATGGAGGTATGAGGACAAAAAAAAAATCATGAGTCTTGGGGATTGATAGCAAGAAAATCTAAAGAAACTACTTTCAGTCCTTTCATCCAATCTTGAGTAAAAATCAAGCAGGACCTCTGGAGCTAGTTTTTTTCTGACCAAAAAACAACCACTGGGAAAGAAGGTCAAACAAAAAAAATAAAAATGAATTGATGATCACCAAGGATTTGATTAAAGATGAGTCTGAGTGATTCTGATGGGATAGAGTTCAATGGAAAGGTTAAGAGTGTCCTTAATCAACAAGCTGATCTTAGAAATTGGGATGAATTTCCTTTTTGAGCCAGTTGAATAATTCAAATTCTGAATTTACTCTCCAGGATCCCAATCAAATTTCCACCAAGGTATGAATCCAATGCAGCCAAAGGAGTGCCTGATCAAGATTGTGTAATTTGATTTAGAGGACTGGTGGAAAACATCTGATTTAGGATCTCTATGAGTTTTTTTCAACAGATCAGCTATTCTCCATCCGCCTCAAGCTAGTTTCTATCCCCCCAAGCGAGCTAGTTTCCATCCGCCCCAAGCTAGTTTCCATCTGCCCTGAGCTAGTTTCCATCCGCCCCAAGCTAGTTTCCATGCGCCTTGAGCTAGTTTCCATCCGCCCCAAGCAAGCTAGTTTCCATCCACCCCAAGCTAGTTTCCATCTGCCCCTAGCTAGTTTCCATCCGCCTTGAGCTAGTTTCCATCCGCCCTGAGCAAGCTAGTTTCCATCCGCCCCAAGCTAGTTTCCATTTGCCCCAAGCAAGCTTCCATCCGCCCCGAGCTAGTTTCCATCCGCCCCAAGCTAATTTCCATCTGCCCCAAACTAGTTCCCATCTGCCCCAAGCTAGTTTCCATCCTCCCCAAGCTAGTTTCCATCCGCCCCAAGCTAGTTTCCATCTGCCCCAAGCTGGTTTCCATCCGCCCCAAGCTAGTTTCCGTCCACCCCAAGCCAGTTTATATCCTCCCCAAGCTATTTTCCATCCGCCCCAAGCTAGTTTCCATCCGCTCAAAGCTAGTTTCCATCCGCCCTGAGCAAGCTAATTTCCATCCGCTCCAAGCAAGCTATTTTCCATCCGCCCCAAGCAAGCTAGTTTCCATCCACCCCGAGAAAGCTAGTTTCCATCCGCCCCAAGCAAGCTAGATTCCATCTGCCCCAAGCTAGTTTCCATCCACCCCAAGCTAGTTTCCATCCGCCCCAAGCATGCTAGTTTCCATCCACCCCAAGCAAGCTAGTTTCCATCCGCCCCAAGCAAGCTAGTTTCCATCTGCCCCAAGGGAGCTAGTTTCCATCCGCCCCAAGCAAGCTAGTTTCAATCTGCCCCAAGCTAGTTTCCATCTGCCCCAAGCAAGCTAGTTTCCATCCGCCCCAAGCAAGCTAGTTTCCATCTGCCCCAAGCTAGTTTCCATCCGCCCCAAGCAAGCTAGTTTCCATCCGCCCCAAGCAAGCTAGTGTCCATCTGCCCCAAGCGGGCTAGTTTCCATCCGTCCCAAGTGAGCTAGTTTCCATCTGCCCCAAGTGAGCTAGTTTCCATCTGCCCCAAGCTATTTTCCGTCCGCCCCAAGCTAGTTTCCATTGGCCCCAAGCTAGTTCCCATCTTCCCTGAGCAAGCTTGTTTGCATCCAACCCAAGCAAGCTAGTTTCCATCCGCCCCAAGCAAGCTAGTTTCCATCCCCCCCAAGCAAGCTAGTTTCCATCCGCCCCGGGTGAGCTAGTTTCCATCCTCCCCGAGTGAGATAGTTTAAATCTGCCCCTAGATGTTTCCATCCGCCCCAAGCAAGCTAGTTTCCATCCCCCCAAAGTGAGCTAGTTTTCATCTGCCCCAAGCAAGCTAGTTTCCATCTGCCAAGAGCAAGCTATTTTCCATCCGCCCCAAGTGAGCTAGTTTCCATCTGCCCCGAGCAAGCTAGTTTCCATCCGCCCCAAGTGAGCTAGTTTACATCCTCCCCAAGTGAGCTAGTTTCCATCCCCCCCAAGTGAGGTGGTTTCCATCTGCCCAGAGTTAGCTAGTTTCCATCTGCCCTGAGGGAGCTAGTTTCCATCCACCCCAAGCAAGCTAGTATCCATCCAACCCAAGCAAGCTAGTTTCCATTTGCCTCAAGTGAGCTAGTTTCCATCCACCCCAAGTGAGCTAGTTACCATCTGCCCCAAGCTAGTTTCCATCTGCCCCAAGCTAGCTTCCATCCGCCCTGAGTGAGCTATTTTCCATCTGCCCCGAGTGAGCTAGTTTCCATCCGCCCTGAGTGAGCAAGTTTCCTTCCGCCTCAAGCAAGCTAGTTTCCATCTGCCCCAAGCAAGCTAGTTTCCATCCACCCCAAGTGAGCTAGTTTATATCTGCCCCAAGTGAGCTTGTTTCAATCCACCCCAAAGGAGCTAGTTTCCATCCACCCCAAGTGAGCTAGTTTTCATCCGCCCCAATTAGTTTCCATCCGCCCTGAGTGAGCCAAGTGAACTAGTTTCCATCCGCCCCAAGTGAGCTAGTTTCCATCCACCCCAAGCAAGCTAGTTTCCATCTGCCCCGAGTGAGCTAGTTTCCATTCACCCCAAGCAAGCTAGTTTCCATCCGCCCCAAGCAAGCTAGTTTCCATCCACCCCAAGTGAGCTTGTTTCAATCCGCCCCAAAGGAGCTAGTTTCCATCCACCCCAAGTGAGCTAGTTTCCATCCACCCCAAGTGAGCTAGTTTCCATCTGCCCCGAGTGAGCTAGTTTCCATCCACCCCAAGCAAGCTAGTTTCCATTTCCTCAACTGAGCTAGTTTCCATCCACCCCTAGTGAGCTAGTTTCCATCTGCCCCAAGTGAGCTAGTTTCCATCCGCCCAAAGTGAGCTAGTTTCCACCCGCCCCAACTGAGCTAGTTTCCATCCACCCCAAGCAAGCTAGTTTTCATCCGCCCCAATTAGTTTCCATCCGCCCTGAGTGAGCCAAGTGAACTATTTTCCATCCGCCCTGAGTGAGCCAAGTGAACTAGTTTCCATCCGCCCCGAGCAAGCTAGTTTCCATCCACCCCAAGTGAGCTTGTTTCAATTGGCCCCAAAGGAGCTAGTTTCCATCCACCCCAAGTGAGCTAGTTTCCATCCACCCCAAGTGAGCTAGTTTCCATCTGCCCCAAGTGAGCTAGTTTCCATCCACCCCAAGCAAGCTAGTTTCCATTGCCTCAACTGAGCTAGTTTCCATCCACCTCAAGTGAGCTAGTTTCCATCTGCCCCAAGTGAGCTAGTTTCCATCTGCCCAAAGTGAGATAGTTTCCATCTGCTCCAACTGAGCTAGTTTCCATCCACCCCAAGCAAGCTAGTTTTCATACGCCCCAATTAGTTTCCATCCACCCTGAGTGATCCAAGTGAGCTAGTTTCCATCCTCCCCAAGTGAGCTAGTTTCCATCCACCCCAAGTGAGCTAGTTTCCATCTTCCCCAACTGAGCTAGTTTCCATTCACCCCGAGCAAGCTAGTTTCCATCCGCCCCAAGCAAGCTAGTTTCCATCCACCCCAAGTGACCTCCTTTCAATCTGCCCCAAAGGAGCTAGTTTCCATCCACCCCAAGTGAGCTGGTTTCCATCTGTCCTGAGTGAGCTAGTTTCCATCTGCCCTGAGTGAGCCAGTTTCCATCCGCCCTGAGTGAGCTAGTTTCCATACACCCCAAGTGAGCTAGTTTTCATCCGACCCAAGTGAGCTAGTTTCCATCCACCCCTAGTGAGGTAGTTTCCATCCACCCCAAGTGAGCTACTTTCCATCTGACCTGAGTGAGCTAGTTTCCATCTTCCCCAAGTGAGCCATCCTCCCTGAGTGAGCTAGTTTCCATCCGCCCTGAGTGAGCTAGTTTCCATCCGCCCCGAGTGAGCTAGTTTCCATCTGCCCTGAGTGAGCCATTGGCCCCGAGTGAGCTAGTTTCCATCTGCCCCAAGTGAGCCATCCGTCCCAAGTGAGCTAGTTTCCATCCGCCCCAAGTGAGCTAGTTTCCATCTGGCCCAAGTGACCTAGCTTCCATCCGCCCCAATTACACAAGGTGGTTTTCAGTGTTGCAAACATGCATGCAACACCCAGTTGCAATCAAACTAATGACCCAACTAATCATGCGACAGAAGGTGCGACAGGGCAGAAAAGCATGCAACATGAGAAGCTGTTGCATACCATTCAACCATGATACTCCATGCATACATAGAAATAATTTGAATTATTAATAAAAGGATCATAATACAAACTGTACTTTAAAAAAAAATCATTGTCATCCTTGTTTTAACTACAAATCTGTTGGATATATTATGTCAGCTTGCAATCTCATGGGTGCCTTTGTTATCCCCAAAAGTTACCACCAACTGCACCCATCCTTCAATCCTGATTTTTGATCCCCCCCCTGCCCACGCACACAGTGCACATCTGAATTTTAGTCCCAGATCCCAATTGGAATCAAAGCCATGAGTCATACAAGTACCAGCGCCTTTGCAGATGGCACCATCAATTCCATTATCACCCAAGTTGTATCCCAACAAGCCAAAGCCCACCAACAAGATCAAGCTGATTCCCTGGCTCAACAGGCTGCATAGTTTCAAGCAATATTATCTGTTCTTGAGAAGAAAATTGAGTCACTTTCAACCCACTCAAACACATCTGGCAAACAACCTATCAGTCTCAAATCCACTCCCAAACAGTCCAAATCAATGTCCAAGGCTTGGGTGACTCCTCAACAAAATGCTCACTCCAAATTTTCCAAGGCTTGCCTGACTCCTCAACAAAATGCTCACTCCAAATTGGCTCCATTGGAAACTGTAACTTCATCAAAAAAAAAAAAAAAAAAAAAAAAAAAAGTGCTTCTAAAGTCAGTCAGTCTCAATCAAAAAGTCCCAAGACGCCACCCTCAGCTTTGCGTAAATGCCATCCTGCACAAATGAAACTTGATGAATTTCCTAAGTCTTTTCATTGTGTCAAGGTTTTTCTAAATTTTTCATTTTTATCAATGCTATATCAATTCACTCATCATTGTCAAAAACCTAGAAGAAGCCCTTATTTTTACACATCAAAATGCTGTGGTGCCTTTTCCAGCAAAACTCAGTTCCACCACCATTTGATCCTGAACTTTTGAAGGAATTCCATAACAAATTCAAAGAGGTTGATCAGGTTGAAAAATTACTCTTTGATCCTAATTTGCATGATCATCTTGTAGCCCAAAGTGACATTGTCACTCTCAATCAAGGTCAATTGGGGCATCTCAAATTAGGTAAGGGGTTAGCAAACATCAACAAAATGCAGATCCTGTATGTTCATGGTATCCTAGCCAAGGTGGGAATCCGCATCTGGAGACCCAATCTGGAGGAACCTCATGATTCTCTATTCAATTCGGCATGTTGCATTGTGGCCTTGGACACCTTTTGCCAACTTGCAGCTAGTTGAACCTACAATTACATGAATCTGGACCTGTCAAACCTCAATAAGATGTCTATGATGGTTTCCGCCTACAATCATTTTGTCCATTATCTGCTTGAATCACGCTTCAAGAAAGAAGTCAAGGCAGCTGGGAGTTATGAGAAAGATCAATCAAAGAAATCTATTCAAAAGAACCGTGAGCGCGTAAGTACCAAACCTGTATTTTTAAATGGTGATTGTGCTAACACCATGTATTCTAGTTAATTCAATCCTGGTATGCATATGGTGTTGCCAACAAATTCCCAGGCCGTTACTTGCAAATCTTGAATGACACCTTGGCTCACAGTGATGATGAATTCAGCACTGAGCACAATTGCTATATTATCAAAACTCTAACATACCAATCCAACAACGCAAACAAATTCTTTTTTTGTTTGGATGTTGAGATTCTGAAAGCCAATCAGCTGACAGGAAAGACTTGTCGCAAAGGAGTAAGTAAACTCCTCAAAGTGGGAGTCCCCTCCAAATTTACAAAGCCTCCTCAAGGACTCCCATTAGATTTCCACAGTCAAAAGTGGTTTGGTTCTTTATCCAATTCTGACAAGAGACTCATCCCTGACACTGGCTTGGTAGCATTTCTCCCAGATGCCAAAGACTTTCTTCTACCAAGTCAACACCCCAATGAGAGGATGAGTGATTCTGCATTCAATCACAAGTACAGTGATGTTTTACTAGCCAACTATGGTTTGGAAGACATCCCTTCCAAGAGCAATTCAACCAACAATAGTGATCAAGATTGCAACAAAGATAGCCTCATGGAGGGAGCCTCTGAGGATGATGCCTCAGAGGAGGAGGAACTCTTCCATGATGATGGTGAATTTGGAAACTTGTATGACTCTGATGTAGAGGAAGACAATGAGACATTAAACATGGATGATGATGAGTAATCATTTTTTGTAAAATTGCCATACTCTTGTTTCCCTTGCTTGATCAATGCTTTATTCCTTGAGATCACAAAATTTTGCCTTGGATGGATTACTCTCAAGCTCTTTTCCAATCATACACAATTAACCAAAGATCATATGCAAATCCTCTATGAAAGATCATACACGATTCCTTTTCTTGAAGTTTTTTTTATTTCTCACTTTCAAGATGCTATTTTAAAGAGCATGTACTCAAATATCTTACATGTTACCTTGTCCTTCACTTGTTTTCATGCCTAAAATTTGAAAATAACATATATTATCATTATTCAAGGCCTCAGAATACTATGATGAAAGAAATTGATATCAGATTTATTTGACATATGCAAGGAATTTAGATAATGAATTCTGAATTTGGGTAAGGAAAAGCAATGTCTTTGAGTGAGTTTTCAATCTTCCTGAGAAAGAAACTTGGAATATTCTACTGATTTGCCAAGAATCCCATCTCGAACTACCCCCAATGCGTTTGGCTCCAACAAATGATAAGCAAAGGGGGAAAAAAATTTGAGAAGGGGAAATAACAATGGTTTTATGGTAGGTGATGGAACCAAGGAAAACTTTGAGAAAAGACATGATAGACCGGAAAGTATCCAAATGGCTTTCTTTCTGATCAAGGAATACATCTTTTATTGGATCAACCATGAGAAAAACAAATTCCCCAAAGCTAATTTTCATACAATAAATTTTTTGAATTAGTGCATAAGCTAATTTGCCACCTTGCTTAAAAAAACTATACCCCCATTTGTTGAGCCAATGGAAACCTTTGGTTTGATGTTGTCCTGACCACACCATTTTCAGGTTCTCACAGATGCTGCATAGTTAAACAAGACCTTAGCCCCAAGGGGATGTGGAAGATACCTGAAATCTTGCACATTGTCAACCTTGTGTTGCAGGTGCTTTAAGATTGATAAAAATACACAGGTATTTCAAGTGATATTTCAGCACAAAATCTCCCTATTTTTCTGCTGCTTTGTAACATGGTGACTGGTTTGTATCTTCTCAAGAGACACTGTTCTGTGAAAACCTTAAGCATCATTGTACAATTTATCTCACCTGAAGAAAAAAAAAATCAGCTGATGATGCTTCCCATCAAAATATTTGAGTCTACGTACAAGTCTTATTCTTAGTTTTCAATTTCTGCAAAGAACCAATCAGTCTTTCCCCACTCAATGGCCCCCAAGGAGCCATCATTTCTGGAATATGGAGGGAATAGTGGTGGTTAGGTTGCACATTAATGTCTTCAAATAGTTTGGCAGAGGTTTTGCAGTATCGCTCATAGTAGATGCAAGAAAATATTGGTGTTGGTTCTTGATTCTGAATTTCCACAAACCACAGTAGTGCAGTGGCAGAGTGCAACAACATTCATCAAGATCTTACCAGCCAATGAGTGATGAATTATCTTGGATGGGTCACTAGCAAATATTTCTGGTACAACCAAGGGGATGATATACATGAAAACAGAATGCCATTGATGAGCCTTCCATTTTCCTGCTTTCTTTTCTCCAAGTGGCTGGGGAGGTGGTTTGATGCCAGTAGGTAAGATGACACTTTTTGTACTTTTTCAACAAACAACTTGATCTCATCCTCCAAAAAACAACCAGCCCAGTTTTGATGGTCTCTTGAACTTTTGTTGCTGGAGCTAGAGCTCTCAGTTGCAATGCTTGATTTGTTGGTTTCATAATCTAGTCAAATGTGTTTTTCATTTGTGGGAACTGGCTGAGTTTTTGAAGTTTCCAGAATGTTTCTTGCTCTTGAATTTATTAAACAAAGCTTTATCAAGGCCACATCAAAATCAAAAGTGGTGCTGAAGAATTCCTTCAAGCCAATTATGCATGATCCCAAGAGGATGATCATTGACAGGATTGCAATACAGAAGTTGATGGGATTCAGAGTACCTTACTCCTGTCTCTGCCAGAATTTTTTTCTTTTGGACTTAATGTTGAAGCTTTTGAGGCTTGCATTGATGCCAAGAGAGTTTCTTGTCTTGATCTTGGTGGTCCAAGTTTCAATTTTTGAAGATCTTTTTTACAGCACTTTCACCATGCACAAAAGTAATGGGCACTATGAGATGCAAATCCCAAGACTTTATGAACACCTACCATATCTCCCAATAGGGGGAGGAGTCAAACTCAAACAGTTTGACCTTCTGGAAAGTAGTAAGTTGATAGTTTTTTTCCTGATTGAAACTCAAGAAGATCTTCCACTAGTCCTTTGATCAAATGTTTGATTGTTACAACTGAAGTTGATGCTGGTCCTGGTGTTATACCTGCTACGTATGTCCAACAAATTTTATTTTTCCTTGTTGGTGATAAGTTGAGACAATTCAAAGCAATGAGACCAAGAGATTGCTGATTTCCAGAAAGCTTGTTTTTTGCGGGGATTGAACCAGTCCATAAACAGTGAGAAAGTGAGATTTAGAGGGTTTTTGTTATCTTGATTTTTAAGCCACTCAAACTTATTCCATGTACTTGATTTTTGAATATCCCTAATTTTTGTTAGATCTGATTTTGAGATCTGAGTGGCCCATTCAGAGATGTCTTCTTCAATGAAATCAAGGTTTAAAAACCATTCCAACCAACTTCTGAATGGCTGAGTGACATAAATGGATATGGGCTGTCAATAAATTTCCTCTAGGGGAAGTTTTGTAGTGGCAGGGATTGCGTTGAGTAGCACCTATTTCATTTGTGGTTTGGAATTGTGAATCTGTATTGAAAAGGTTGGCTCCACACATTTGGACTCAAGGGGTCTCCTGGTAGGTACATGTCTTGGGAGGATTTTCAGTTTTGTATAGTGAAAAGCATGAAGGACAGCAGATTGATTGGTGCAGTACAGGTCCTATTCCCAGATTTTGGTGAATTTTCCTGATCTCTTTGGTTACTCGGCTGTCCAGCCAAATTTATGATGAATTTACTATTTTCAGGAGGAATATTTGAGCATGTTGAGATTTTGTCCCACTGAGGCCAAAGCTCAGGTTCAACCAGGCAAGAAATATAGTTAACAAGACCGGCACTGTGAGCAGAATGATCAATATTAATCCTTTAATTTTTTATTTAAATATTTAGATGCAACACTCACGATTGGATTCATTTTGATTTGGCAAGAGTGGGGTCAATTTGAAATTGGATGATTCATTTGATGACGAACTGGATAGTTCTCCATTTGAGTTTGGTTCTGAGGTTACTGTTGAATAAGTGAATTGATTATACGTAAAACTGGGAACTGATAGAGAGATGAAAGTCAACATAGGGGTAGAGCGCAAAAGGGAATGAGAAAGATCACAAACATCCAGCATGAGCTATGTTGAGACATTGACATAGGTAAAGGAGGCGGGACGGCGACGGTTGAGGAGCAATACTGAGACAAGAAATGATAGAGACTGAACAGGAAGTGAGATTGTTAACATGAGGTAAAATTGAGAGAATGAAATCAGAGATGCAGGCATATCTCACCGGGCACACAGACAACGCTAGAGAGGGACTTCATGGAGATGAGGAGAGAGCAAAGTAAGGTTGAGGTCGATAGATCGGGGAGTAGTTGAGGATGTAAGGTGAGACTGAGATGAGGAGGTGAGGAGGCATGATTGAGGGAGATGATGGAGAGTCCCTCGGAAGAGAGGTCTTCCAACCCTGAAGTTTAAATTGTAGAGAGAGTTGGAGCATCTCCACCCCTCCACTGTCTGCCTGCGCGCCTTGTCTGTGTACCCAGCGGTATGATTAGACCATATAGCTTAACACCCCACCATGCCCAATGAGATATTGCCAAGTAATGATAAGAAAATGAGATGTGAGAATGGAAGAGGACATGACAGGAAACAAACCACAGAAAATATCATGAGATCTTTGAATGTAGAAAAGGAAACAACAAAGCAATACTCTGAGTGGCGCATGCCTTAGTTAATGCGTCAGCCAACATCTGAGAGGATTTTATTAACTTGAGTTCAATTCTCCCCGCACCAAGTTCATCTCTCATACCTTTAGTTTTCAAGTCTAGATGTTGGGTTTTTGATTTTGACCCAAACTTGCGTATTTTGTTGTCCAATCCGCTGTTGTCAATGTTGAGAGGAATAGCTTTCAGAGGTAGGTCAAAAATTTTGTTTACCAGTGCCTTTATCCATGTAGCCTCATGGTATGCATCCACCAAGGCGTTCAACTCAGCATTGGTAGAGGACCAAGTAATGTTTCTTTGTTTGCAACTGTTCCAGGAAACCAAGCTCCCAAAGACAGTGCATAGGTAACCGGTTTGGGATTTGCAAGTGTCAGGGTCGTCCGCCCATGATGCATCCAAGAAAACCTCCAAGGGGTTTGATTGAGTGAGATGTTGAGTTCAAGCTTATAGTGTTGAGTCGCCTTAAGATACTTCCAGGTCTTCTTCAGTTTGTTCCAGTTTGTAATCCCTGGTTTGACATTGAAGCAAGCAAGACTTGACACTGCAAAACTGACTTCTGGCCTTGTGTAACAGGCTATATGGTTCAGTAGCCCTATTGCAGCTTGATAATTGATGTTCAGCTCCTTAAATTCTGTGTGTTCTTCGTCGGAGGCGGGTCTGAGCTGCAGATTGCGAGTAAGAGGTGTTGCTGAATCCTTGGCGTCCACCAATCCCAACTCCTCCAGTCCATGTTGAATGTGGTTAGGCTGGCTGAGCATTATCTTGTCCGCCTCAGCTTCAATTTTCATTCCAAGGATGGTATTTGGATCCTGACATGTAGATCCCTTGAATTTGCGTGTGAACTTCTCTTCAAAGCCTTGATCGTCACCTACCAGTATCAGATCATCAACGTGAAAGAACAGTTGCGATTTCCCATCATTCAAGAGGTACAAACACGGATCACAGGTTGATTTGTAAAAACCTATCTGTTTGAACCAATCCGTCAAGGTCTCGTACCAATTCTTGGGTGACTGCTTCAGCCCGTACAACGATTTCTTCAATTTGAGATATTTTGAGGGTTGATTTGAACCTTTTGGGGTTTTGATAATGACTTCTTCATCGATTGGCAAGTGTAGGAATGCACTCTTTATGTCAAATTGGCGGACCTTCTGGGCAGACTTCAGGGAATACACCAGTAATAGTCGGAGCAATGATGGTTTCCCTGTAGGCGCAAAGGTTTCAAAATAATCTATCCCTTCAATTTGACTAAAGCCCTGTACGCAAAATCTCGCCTTGAATTTGACCAGATCGCCATGACAGTTTTCCTTCAGTTTGTAAATCCAGGTTGTCCGGAGTGGATTGGCAGGTTTGGGTCCCCAATATTCCTCCCACAAATTGAAGGAATTGATGGAGTTGAGTTCCGCATCCATCGCCAAGATCCATTTTGTTCTTTCTTTGCCAGTTACTGCGTCTTCATAATTCTTTGGCTCATAATAATGGAAGAACCCATAGCGTTGAGGCGGCTTAATAGTTGATCAATCTCTGAGATTCCTCACGGGACAAGCTGCTGGTATCACTGCGGGTGCCAATTGGTCGGTAACGATTGAATTATCTTTGGCTGGTGATACTGATGGGTCCTCTCTATTGGAAGATTCTGAAACTGAAGATGAACTACTGTCAGGATCCAAGGATAACTCATTCTCCAATACGTTCCTGTATTTAGTGAATGCGGGAGCATTTCGTTGTCACAAAGCGCCACAATCCTGTTCTGATACTGCCGTCTGGTCTTTTTTTTGGTTTTTTGTGTTCAATTCCTCCGCCCAGTCATCCGTTGCAATGGTCAATATGGAATTTTGAGGGTTGGGCATCTTCAAGAACTTCACGTGCTTAGAGGAAATGATAGAGTGGGATTTAGTTAGGATGCAATATGAACAAAACAGTGGATTGAAGCCTACTAAGATTCCCTCTTCCCCTTTTTCCTTAAATTTGTGCCCTTTTTCTCTCCACATCAACAGATATACACATGGGCTTCTGATCGGCTTGAGATATGACTGCAATAGTGTGTCGCTATGTATTCTTGATCATGGTGAGTCAGGGTGACCTTTGCGCGGAATTTGATTGAGCATAAGCTCACTGGACTTGAGTACCTCGTCCCAGAGGTTTGCCGGCAGGCAGGCATCCTTGAGGATGGTTTGGGTTGATTTGACTATTGTTTGGTTTGCTCTTTCCGCCTTGCCTTTGTGTTCAGGATGGTAAGGCTCAGAGACAACCTGGGATATGTGGTTCTTATCGTAAAATCCTTGCAATTTTTGATTGACAAATTCGGACCCGCCATCGGAGCACACTTTAGACGGATAATACCCCCTGCGTCGATGTTCTTTTTCTATGAGATTGATTACAACCTCAGGAGTTTCCTCCTTTGAGCTCAAGGGAAACGCGCCGATATACCCCGTCGCACTTTCCACTAAGGTAAGTATGAATTGGTGGCCTCCCTTGGACTGCGGCTGGATAGGTCCCATGAGGTCAAGGTGAATTTGCTCAAAGGGTTTAGTTGCTTTGATGGACGTTCCCTTGAACGTCGACTTGGTGATCTTGTTTTTGACACAATGAATGCATTTGAAGTTGCTTTTGACTTCCTTCAGTATGTGTTTGGTGACGTTTTCTAATCTGGCAATGGAGGCGTGCCCGTAGTTCCGATGGATTTCCATGAGTTCCTCTTTGGCGGACCAGGCCACGTTTGCGGAATGACCCCAAATCTGAGTCCGATCAAACCAAGGAGTGTCCAGAGTATACAAGTTGTCCACTATTGTCCCACCAAAGACCTTGTGTCCATCCTTCAAAACAATAAATTGATTTTTGCTTGCGTTTAATGTGCATCCCAATTGATTGAGTGCGCCTGCGCTTATCAGATTGATGGTGGTATTGGGAACGTAGAATACATTGGAGAGTTCCAGAGTAAAATCATTCCAAACCAGCACCACGGTACCCCTGCCCTTTATCTTGAGCTCTGCTCCCTCCTTGCCAGTTTTGATAGATTGATTGTCACAAGGGGACATGTTCTTGAAGTATCAGCTGTTGTTGATCATGTGGATAGAAGCACCGCTGTCCAGGATGAAACAAGATTTAGGATTTCCGTGGTTGATCCACATTGAGAGAATTGCGAGATAGTGGGCAACCGGGTTAGATTCCGCTTTTGAACTATTTTTGCAAGACTTCCATTTGGCTTGTTCTTCTCTCCACCAGTCAGGCCCAACTTCCGGATGTAGGTGCCAGCAGTTGTCGGCCGAGTGATTTTTATCCTGTTTAGGATTGTGATAGCCTTCAGTACATCTCTGGCGCTCTCCAGATTTGTTTGCATGATTTGAAACTGTAGGTTGTTTTGAATTCGTTAAGGCCACTTCTGTCCAAGAATGTTGGTTGTTGCAAGTCGTCTGTGCTTTAGCTTTGTTGTTAAGCTGAGTAAGGTGATTCAGTACGTAATCCACTGAGAGCTCCTTATCAGCGTGCATGATTTGACGTTTGATGTTGCTCATTGACTCTGGAAATTTGAACAGCAGATGGTAGGCCAAGATATTGTTTGGGAGGATAATTCCAACTTTGGAAATTTTTTTCAGACAGACCTTTGCCTTGGTTATGAAGTCATCAATTTGATCTGAGAAAAATGTCAGATAGAGGAAATTGTTGAATATTCTGGCTCGGTTCGAAGCCTGCAAGGAAGCGTATTTGTCAATGATAGCCTTCCACAACAGTTTTGCAGAGTTCTTATTGAGGAAAGTGACAATGTTATCATGCGTGGCTGCCTCCAGTCTAGATATGATAAGAAGCTTGATTTCGTCATTAACATCTGAGTCGAGTAATGAAGAGTCGTCATTGATGGGTATGGAGCATCCGCAAACGTCGAGTATGGCGTCCATTTTATCTTTCCACACGCTGTAGTTGTCCTCAATTAATTTTGGGATTGTATCAAGGGCTGTCCTTAACATAGCCTGTCTGAATCCTTCTGAGGTTGAGCCGGCCATTGTTTCCCAGTTTTATTTGATGGTGTATATGGTTGAGAGTTGTGAGTCAATAGAGTTTGTTTTTGGCTTTTAACCGTGTTGAATAAGTGAATTGATTATACGTAAAACTGGGAACTGATAGAGAGATGAAAGTCAACATAGGGGTAGAGCGCAAAAGGGAATGAGAAAGATCACAAACATCCAGCGTGAGCTATTTTGAGAAATTTACGTAGGTAAAGGAGGTGGGACGGCAACGGTTGAGGAGCAATACTGAGACAAGAAATGATAGAGACTGAACATGAAGTGAGATTGTTAAAATGAGGTAAAATTGAGAGAAGGAAATCAGAGATGCAGGCATATCTCACCAGGCACACAGACAACGCTAGAGAGGGACTTCATGGAGATGAGGAGAGAGCAAAGTAAGGTTGAGGTCGATAGATCGGGGAGTAGTTGAGGATGTAAGGTGAGACTGAGATGAGGAGGTGAGGAGGCATGATTGAGGGAGATGATGGAGAGTCCCTTGGAAGAGAGGTCTTCCAACCCTGAAGTTTAAAGTGTAGAGAGAGTTGGAGAATATCCACCCCTCCACTGTCTGCCTGCGCGCCTTGTCTGTGTACCCAGCAGTATGATTAGACCATATAGCTTAACAGTTACACCATGAGATAACATCCACTTGTGAGCTTGATGCTTGCTCCAGTTACGCCTTGAGATCATTTGACTGTTAAGACGTTGGCCATGGATGTTGGTAAACACAAGACTTGGAGCACTTTTGAACAGTCACACAGTTCCATATTTTCAGGATTGGAGGGACAGGTTTGGTGTGAACCAGTTGATTGATTGTTGATGATGACTATTAGAAGTATGGGTATAAGATATGCATAGAACAATCTAGAAATATATTATATGGATTTGGCCACCAACCAAACCGCATAGTGTGGCTATGGAAAAATTGTAGAACATACATGTATTTAGGATATAAATAGATGACTACCAAACCAAATCTTTCTTTTCACCTTAGGGGGAATACATACTATTCATTTTTCCTCTCTACAGTTTATGAGCCTGCGCATCCATTGCAAGAAGCTTTGGCCCCCCTTCAGCCCTCTGCCCAACGATCACTGAGTAACCAAACTGTTGCACTCTGATTATCAGCCAACTGGTGACAGGTCCACAAGATCTGCCCGACGCTATCAACCACAGCAAGCAGAACAGGGGGCAAAGAGCATGTCATTGTACAAAGAATCAGGCAAGACTACTCCTACCACCTCCACTTCCGGCACCCAAAGTGCATCTGTAAAAACAAAGAAAGACGGGATGGCCGGACTCTTGGCAAACGACTTAGCAACAATTCTTGCAGCCCTCAAAGCCCAAAATAATGCACCCACGCTTGACTCTGTAGCCCAAACAATGATACACTATGAACAGGTGGGGAGGAGCCTGCGGACGGTTTGAATTTTACGGACTGGTCTCAAGCACTGAACCTCAAAGTCAAGAGCTTATTCAACAAAACTGACTACTATTTGCACAACACACATGATGAGAGTGCTAATTGCGGCAAGATTACGGGTACTATTGTAGAATATAGCCTTGATCCATTGCTCTCACCGTTTGTGGCAGAAAAACCTGGTCGCAAGGCCTATCAAATCCTGAAAGAACGCTTTGGGTCTGTATCTTGGTCTTATCTCATGGCAAGATGGTCTTGGCTATTTCAGGCGCAAGACATTACCGTCAACCCCAATAAAACGTACAATGAGCTAAAGCTGGCAATACAAACCATCAAGCAACATATTGGCCGCTTCAACTCCAATAAAATCCTTGCCCTCGTACTTCACTTCAATGCACACCACGCTTACCAGGAAATCGCAAATGCACTGGATAGCCAAATTGCCATTGATAAGAGGGTCCAAATCACATCCAAAGATTTCCTCAAACTTGTCACAAGACACTGCAACCGTCAGAATGACATCCCCTCGAGCGCCCTCTTGAGTTACTTTGTTTGGCCAACAAAGCCCCAACCACAAAGCAGTACCCCCTCCAATTGCGCAAGGCCAACAGACCACCCAACCACCTTCATGGACAGAAGTGATGACTGGGCACATATGTGGCTTATGTTCAGACACCCGTGTAACCACTGCTTTGAGTGGGGCCACTGGGCGGTTGACTGTCCTCAAAAAAAGGCCCGCCTCCCGGCTTTCAAGGATCCCCGCATGGAGAACCGGTACGCACAACTCAAACAATCTGAACACTGTCACCCAGCTTTCAGGAACAATGCTCCTCCGCACGTGGCTTCAATTAGCAATGACTTGGGTGAAGCAAATTCTGTTCTCCTGGACTCAGGGGCAACCAATTTGGTCTCAAACAACGTTAGTTTATTTACCTCTCTCTGACCTACGCATCTAACACTCTCCATTGCATCTTCAGACAAGTTTCCCATAAGCCAAATTGGAGACATTGCTGTACCCACGCCTTATGGACTGCTCAGAGTAAAGGACACCCTTTACTGTCCTCACGTTAGAGGTACAATCATCTCAATAGGCCGCTTTGGCAAAGCGGATGGATTGGTAGCTTTTGATGGCAAGCAATACACACTAACGCAAGGCGGTGTTGAATTTCTGTTGTATGAATTTCACAACCATTTTTTTATCTCCATTTTCTCTACTCCCCTTCCTGGTGTGAACGCAATGAGCTCTGCTACCTACTTGACTCATGACCTTTTAGGACACCTGTCCCTTTGGATGTTGAGAAACACAAAGAAATACAATGCAGTCAACCATTTACCACCCTTGCCTGCGGATGACGTGCTGTTCTGTAACTTGTGCGCACTGATGAAGGCGCAACATTTGCTGCCGGAAATTGAGTCAAGGGGCATATGTCTTGCACCCGGGGACGTGATTGCTGCGGACTTAGTGGGGCCATTTACCGAGAGTATCAACCACCACCGATTTATCTTGACAATTGCGGACTTGTTCTCTGGAATGTGCTTGGCCATCCCAATCAGGACGAGATTGGAGGCACCGACCAAAATCAAGCGTTGGATAAGCCGATTTCACGTTTTCTGCCCATATTGTGTGAAACAATTTAGATCTGATAATGCCTTTGAGTTTTTCAGGTCAAAGTTCCTTTCCAATTTCTTTGAGCAAGAGCAGATTCTACACAAGAAGACCATTCCCCATGAACACCATCAGAACAGAGCGGTCAAACGACTCAACCAAACACTAACAGAGATGTCAAGGACAATGTTACATGCGCCAGGACTCACCCCCAACTTGTGGAACTATGCGTTTAAGCATGCGGCGTGGATTGTAAATCATATTGTTCATACTGGTGCGACTTAGACCCCGATTGAGCTTGCAATGCTGAAACGGCCTTCTTTGGCCATGCTTTGACCATTTGGCTGCAGGGCATTTGTCTACGATCATACTCATTTGAAGCAAATGGTCCCTTATGCCAAGCAGGTCCACCACCTGGGGGTCTGCCCGGACTCCAAGGGGTGGCTCTTCTACGACCCTGACACACACAAGGTAACTCAAGGAATATTGGCTAAGTTTGCACCGCCCAAAGCTCGCGTCCACAGCATTGAAACGCTATGCCTTGGTGACAAACTGGACCGGCAAGATGCGCTGGTCTGTGACTTGCAGAAAAACATTGCTCATGATGTTGATAATCCTAGCGTGGAGATTGCCCTCAAGTCAAGCAAACGGGAAGGCTGGATACACGCTATCAATGAAGAGAATCAATCCCTCTGGGACATGAAGGTCATAGCGTTTGCAGACCTGCCAGCTGACAAATTGCGCATCCTGGGCTCAAGATACATGCTCACCACAAAAAGAGGCCCCAACAGGGAATTCATCCAAAAGAAGGCAAGACTGGTGGCACAATGTTGAGATTTCTTGGCAGTGGTGTTTCACTCCTGAGATCTTCCAACCGCCTCACTCATCACACAGCTATGGAGTATCACCTGACCCGGGGTCTCCTTGCTTCACTCATGCCTAAGCTGTCACAACAGCAATCCCCCGGGGTACTCAACACATCTCACCAACACAGAACTAGGACAATTGAACTCTCACCAACTAGATCATCATAGACAAGACAATCATCAAACTCAAACCAACCAGATCACAATCAGACAATCATCAACCAGCTTCATCATTGTCCCCAACTGAATCATCCTAGACCACAAGGCCTAGATTTTCTTCTTCTTCTCATTTATTCTTTTTTGTTTCTTTTCTTCTTTTCTTTTGTCCTTCTTGTCTCCTATCTTTTGTCCACCAACTTCCACAATCAACTGCTCACTGCCTGAAATCATGCCCGGTGAGATTCATCATTTCTCTCTCACTGATCTTGGATCATCTTGTACCTACTCCAGACTTACTGTCCGCTCAATCTCAGCGTGCTCACTTCAACAATCACATCAAACCTAAGAATTCTTGAATTGATCAGTCCATCCAACTCTTGTCTCTGATAATGACTGTTGCAGTCTTCATTTCCTGTTTGTGTCTTTTTAATCTGCTCTGCGTTTTGTTCTTCATTTTCTCACCTGTTCCCATTCTGATCTGCCTCTAGCTCTCAGCTCAGTAATCAATTCAAACTTGTCTTATCTTTTTACGGTTAAAAGCCAAAAGAATCTCAAATCCAATCAACCGCTGAAGAATCTTCTGAGAGAGGATCTGAACCGGGCGCCATGGACATCTTCAAACAAACGATGCTCAAGACTGCGCTGGAAACTATACCGTCACTTGGAGAGGATAATTACGGAATATGGAGAGACAAAATGGATGCCGTACTCGACTTTAGAGGATGCACTAGGGCCATGAACAATGAGAATACTCCACTGGATGCTTCTGTCAACGACGAATTAAAACTCCTCATTATCTCAAAACTCGATACAACAGCACATGAGAACATAGTTACCGCCAAAAACAGAAACTCAGCCAAACTTCTATGGAAGGCCATCATACAGAAGTTTGCCTTGTCACAAGCCTCAAACCAAGCCAGAGTCTTCAATAGCTTTCTTTACCTCTCTTTCAACCCCAACAATATTGTCAATTTCATTACAAAGGTAAAAGTTTGCCTCAAGAAGATGGGCGAGGTTGGTATCAAGCTACCAGATGACATTGTGGCGTATCTCATTCTCTTCAAGTTCCCCTCCGCCATGGATGATCTCAAACGGCAGATTATGCATTTGGATAAGGAACTCTTGGTCAAATTTGTTCTCAATCACTTAACCCAACTAAATAATGAATCTTTAGCGCAATCCTCTATTTCAAATTCTTGGGCAAAAGGTGACGTTGCACTCTTTGGTGGAAAGGCTTCTTCTCACTCTACTTCAAAAAAGGGATCCAATCCAACACAATGCCTGGAAGGCTTCCATCATCCTGGTCAAGACAAAAATCACTTGGCAGGCGATTGCTGGCATCTTCATCCTGAAGTGGCCCCCAAATGGTGGAAAGAAAATTAGGCTAAGTGGAAAGCAAAAAAGGGTGGATCAAAGGCTAAGATCAAATCACACTCAGTTCATTATCTTGCGTTACTCAATTCATGGATTGAACACAGAGATTCAAACCAACAATTTCTACTTGATAGCGGTGCTTCTGTCCACATGATCAACAACAGTTGCTACTTCATCAATTTGGAACCTTACTCTGGTGATCCTATTAAGACCGGTAAGGAAGGGGCAAGTCTACCAATAATGGCAAAGGGCACGGCAGTTCTTTGTTGGAGCAACCTCACACTCGAGCTCAGCAAGGCCTTCTACGTGCCGGACGTGACTATCAACTTGATCAGCACTGGGGCCCTGAACGGAAAGGGTTGTACAATCACTTCAAGTGGGACAAAGTTCTCCATCACACACTCAGGCAAAGAGGTACTAGCTGTTCAGATCAAGAGTAATCTCTATACTCTCCCTAATCCCTCTCATAGCATTCCTTCTTATTTGAAATCTTTCTTTACTTCCATCTCATCCACTCCGGAAGAAGCCCTGCTCAAGATCCATCAAACATATGGACATGCCTCATTGTCAAGACTTGACTCCCTTATTCAACATATTCCCAGTGAAGTCAAACATAGATTTCAATGTGTTGACTGTGTCATGAGTAAAATTACTAAATCACCCTTCAAGCTCACATCCACAAGATCCACAAAAGTATTCAACCAAACTCATCTGGACCTCATGGGACCAATTCGACCGTCATCCAAATCCAGCCACAGATTCATTCTCTCTTTGGTTGATAACGCTAGCGGGTATCTGGCTGCCTTTCCTCTTGCTTCAAAGGAAGAGACAGCCCATATTGTAATCACATTGCTCAAAAAAGAACATCACCGTTGAGGGGTTTACCCCTCCAAGGTCTTCTCCGATGGAGGGACCGAGTTTGTTAATCAAAAGCTTTCCTCCTTTCTAGAAGATAAAAACATCACTCACGTCATTTCAGAACCATACCATCCAGAGCACAATGGTCGTGCCAAACGAGCAAACCAAACTATTGTTGAATCAACCCAAGCGACTCTCAAGGATGGTTGTCTTCCACCTTCAGTGTGGCATGAGGTGGTCAAGGGATGCTGTCTCATGCTTAACCACATCCCTCTGAAAGGCAAAACGGCGACACCTTGGGAGAAGATACATGGTCGCTCTCTTCCCACTTCTTTTCTCAATCCAATCGGAAATCCATGCATCTTCCTAATAAACAAAAGAAAGAAGGGATCCAAATTTGACTTGAAAGGTGAAGAAGGGATACTAGTAGGCTTCAATCAGCTTCTCCATTCCTATCAAATCCTAACTAAAAATGGTTCTATTGTCTCATCCAAGCATGTCAGATTCTTGCGCATGCCCCCACCAAAATCAAATGGACTCAACTTTGACATTGAATCTGATTTAGATGTCAGAAATCACATACCAACGTCTGACCAACAGACTGAAGATCGTCCCAACTGTCAAGCCCCTTGGACTAGCTATTGGGACAGATCTGTGGACTCTGTCAGCTCAGCTGAGGAAGCCAAGTCTGTTAGTCAATCATCCAATGAACTGAATTTGTCATCTCCATCTGGTGAAGAGAATCCAATGACCTCTTGGAACGTCAGTCGTGTCCATCAACAGGTCGATCAAGAAACTGTAGTACCCATGGGGCGGACACTTTGCAATCGATCGCAAATCAAACCACCACAACAATATGGCTTCTTCCACTATTATGAGCCAAACTCCTATGAAGATGCTGTATGCTGCAACAAAAGATTAGAATGGATGGACGCGATGGATGTATAATTGGGTTCAATTGAGGATCTCTGCGTATGGGAGGAATACAAAGGTCCTGTCCTGAAGAATGCTCTCAAAACCACCTGGATCTACAAAATCAAGCTTGACTGCCATGGAGACCCGGTCAGATATAAAGCTAGACTCTGTGTCCAAGGCTTTAATCAGATCAAGGGTGTGGACTATTTTGAAACCTTTGCTCCAACTGGCAAACCCTCAACCTTGAGACTTCTTCTTCTCTATGCGCTCAAGTCAAAACTGAAGATTCAACAATTCAATGTCAAGAGTGCGTTTCTTCACTCACCTATCAACAAAGACGTGATCATTCAAACGCCAAAGGGATCAAAGAGGAAGTGTCAATTCCTCAAACTTTGAAAATCTCTATATGGCCTGAAACAGGCTCCAAAAAACTGGTATGAAACCCTTACCGCGTGGTTCAGAGAAGTGGGTTTCACAGAATCATCCTGCAATCCTTGTCTTTACTTATCAAAGGATGGGAAATCGCAGATTTTCTTCCATGTGGATGATCTCGTCTTGGTTGGCAATGGCAACAACTTCAAAAGAAAATTCTTAAATTGTTTTGCTGGGTCTACTGCAAAGGATCCAGATACCATCCTAGGCATGCAAATTGAAGTAAAGGCCAACAAAATTCTTCTCAGTCAACCCAAGCATATCAAAAGAGGACTCAAGGAACTGGGTCTAGACAATGCCAAAGTCAGCAAGTCACCACTCACTCCAAATCTCCAACTCACTCCAGCAACTGACAATGAATTTGAACAATTCAAATCCTTGAATGTCAACTATCAATTGGCGATTGGTTTGCTTAACCATATTGCCTGCTACTCACAGCCTGACATAAGTTATGCAGTGTCTAGCTTGTCAAGGTTCAATGTCAAACCCGGTATACCTCACTGGAATGAATTAAAGAAGACATGGAAGTACCTGAAAGGAACTTCCGACATCAAGCTACAACTACGAGTCAAAGATGCGAATTCAATGATCTCTGCCTGCTCAGATGCTTTGTGGGCAGATGACCCTGATACCAGACAATCGCAGACGGGGTATCTCTGTGCTGTGTATGGGTGCATGGTGTTGTGGAATAGTTTCAAGCAGAAGAATATCACGTACAGTTCCACCAAGGCTGAACTGAACGCATTTGTTGATGCGTTTGAACAATCCACTTGGATTTGATTGCTCACTTCTGAGATCTTCATGACTAAATTTTCTCCCATTGCCATTCACACGGACAATAGAGGATTAATTGATAAAATTGAAAGATTTGGTTTGAACTCTAAAACTTGCCACCTGGATCTGAAAACTAAAGGAATGAGGGAGGAGTTAAAATCTGGAAACATCACAACCTTGCTAGTCAAGTCAGAGGAAATGCCAGCAGATGCTCTTACCAAAAGTTCCAATCTAGCAAGCCTAAAACGCTTGCAACTTTCTTTTTCTTCTCCTCTGTCTTTGTGATTTTTTTTTTTTTGCTTGTCTTTTTCCTATTCTGCCCCCTTAGCTCAATGCCTCATCTCACCTGGCAAGGGGCGTGTTGAGATTTCTTGGCAGTGGTGTTTCACTCCTGAGATCTTCCAACTGCCTCACTCATCACACAGCTATGGAGTATCACCTGACCCGGGGTCTCCTTGCTTCACTCATGCCTAAGCTGTCACAACAGCAATCCCCCGGGGTACTCAACACATCTCACCAACACAGAACTAGGACGATTGAACTCTCACCAACTAGATCATCATAGACAAGACGATCATCAAACTCAAACCAACCAGATCACAATCAGACAATCATCGACCAGCTTCATCATTGTCCCCAACTGAATCATCCTAGACCACAAGGCCTAGATTTTCTTCTTCTTCTCAGTTATTCTTTTTTGTTTCTTTTCTTCTTTTCTTTTGTCCTTCTTGTCTCCTATCTTTTGTCCGCCAACTTCCACAATCAACTGCTCACTGCCTGAAATCATGCCCGGTGAGATTCATCATTTCTCTCTCACTGATCTTGGATCATCTCGTACCTACTCCAGACTTACTGTCCACTCAATCTCAGCGTGCTCACTTCAACAATCACATCAAACCTCAGAATTCTTCAATTGATCAGTCCATCCAACTCTTGTCTCTGATAATGACTGTTGCAGTCTTCATTTCCTGTTTGTGTCTTTTTAATCTGCTCTGCGTGTTGTTCTTCATTATCTCACCTGTTCCCATTCTGATCTGCCTCTAGCTCTCAGCTCAGTAATCAATTCAAACTCGTCTTATCTTTTTATGGTTAAAAGCCAAAATAATCTCAAATCCAATCAACCGCTGAAGAATCTACTGAGAGAGGATCTGAACCAGGCGCCATGGACATCTTCAAACAAACAATGCTCAAGACCGCGCTGGAAACTATACCGTTACTCGGAGAGGATAATTATGGAATATGGAGAGACAAAATGGATGCCGTACTCGACGTTAGAGGATGCACTAGGGCCATGAACAATGAGAATACTCCACTGGATGCTTCTGTCAACGACGAATTAAAACTCCTCATTATCTCAAAACTCGATACAACAGCACATGAGAACATAGTTACTGCCAAAAACAGAAACTCAGCCAAACTTCTATGGAAGGCCATCATACAGAAGTTTGCCTTGTCACAAGCCTCAAACCAAGCCAGAGTCTTCAATAGCTTTCTTTACCTCTCTTTCAACCCCAACAATATTGTTGATTTCATTACAAAGGTAAAAGTTTGCCTCAAGAAGATGGGCGAGGTTGGTATCAAGCTACCAGATGACATTGTGGCGTATCTCATTCTCTTCAAGTTCCCCTCCGCCATGGATGATCTCAAACGGCAGATTATGCATTCGGATAAGGAACTCTTGGTCAAATTTGTTCTCAATCACTTAACCCAAATAAATAATGAATCTTTAGCGCAATCCTCGATTTCAAGTTCTTGGGCAAAAGGTGACGTTGCACTCTTTGGTGGAAAGGCTTCTTCTAACTCTACTTCAAAAAAGGGATCCAATCCAACACAATGCGTGGAAGGCTTCCATCATCCTGGTCAAGACAAAAATCACTCGGCAGGCGATTGCTGGCATCTTCATCCTGAAGTGGCCCCCGAATGGTGGAAAGAAAATTAGGCTAAGTGGAAAGCAAAAAAGGGTGGATCAAAGGCTAAGATCAAATCACACCCAGTTCATTATCTTGCGTTACTCAATTCATGGATTGAACACAGAGATTCAAACCAACAATTTCTACTTGATAGCGGTGCTTCTGTCCACATGATCAACAACAGTTGCTACTTCATCAATTTGGAACCTTACTCTGGTGATAGTATTAAGAGCGGTAAGGAAGGGGCAAGTCTACCAATAATGGCAAAGGGCACGGCAGTTCTTTGTTGGAGCAACCTCACACTTGAGCTCAGCGAGGCCTTCTACGTGCCGGACGTGACTATCAACTTGATCAGCGCTGGGGCCCTGAACGGAAAGGGTTGTACAATCACTTCAAGTGGGACAAAGTTCTCCATCACACACTCAGGCAAAGAGGTACTAGCTGTTCAGATCAAGAGTAATCTCTATACTCTCCCTAATCCCTCTCATAGCATTCCTTCTTTGTTGAAATCTCTCTTTACTTCCATCTCATCCACTCCGGAAGAAGCCCTGCTCAAGATCCATCAAACATATGGACATGCCTCATTGTCAAGACTTGACTCCCTTATTCAACATATTCCCAGTGAAGTCAAACATAGATTTCAATGTGTTGACTGTGTCATGAGTAAAATTACTAAATCACCCTTCAAGCTCACATCCACAAGATCCACAAAAGTATTCAACCAAACTCATCTGGACCTCATGGGACCAATTCAACCGTCATCCAAATCCGGCCACAGATTCATTCTCTCTTTGGTTGATAATGCTAGCGGGTATCTGGCTGCCTTTCCTCTTGCTTCAAAGGACGAGACAGCCGATATTGTAATCACATTGCTTGAAAAAGAACATCACCGTTGAGGGGTTTACCCCTCCAAGGTATGCTCCGATGGAGGGACCGAGTTTGTTAATCAAAAGCTTTCCTCCTTTCTAGAAGATAAAAACATCACTCACATCATTTCAGAACCATACCATCCAGAGCACAATGGTCGTGCCAAACGAGCAAACCAAACTATTGTTGAATCAACCCAAGCAACTCTCAAGGATGGTTGTCTTCCACCTTCAGTGTGGCATGAGGTGGTCAAGGGATGCTGTCTCATGCTTAACCACATCCCTCTGAAAGGCAAAACGGCGACACCTTGGGAGAAGATACATGGTCGCTCTCTTCCCACTTCTTTTCTCAAGCCAATCGGAAATCCATGCATCTTCCTAATAAACAAAAGAAAGAAGGGATCCAAATTTGACTTGAAAGGTGAAGAAGGGATACTAGTAGGCTTCAATCAGCTTCTCCATTCCTATCAAATCCTAACTAAAAATGGTTCTATTGTCTCATCCAAGCATGTCAGATTCTTGCGCATGCCCCCACCAAAATCAAATGGACTCAACTTTGACATTGAATCTGATTCAGATGTCAGAAATCACATACCAACATCTGACCAACAGACTGAAGATTGTCCCAACTGTCGAGCCCCTTGGACTAGCTATCGGGACAGATCTGTGGACTCTGTCAGCTCAGCTGAGGAAGCCAAGTCTGTTAGTCAATCATCCGATGAACTGAATTTGTCATCTCCATCTGGTGAAGAGAATCCAATGACGTCTTGGAACGTCAGTCGTGTCCGTCAACAGGTCGACCAAGAAACTGTAGTACCCATGGGGCGGACACTTTGCGATTGATCGCAAATCAAACCACCACAACTATATGGCTTCTTCCACTATTATGAGCCAAACTCCTATGAAGATGCTGTATGCTGCAACAAAAGATTAGAATGGATGGACGCGATGGATG
This sequence comes from Puccinia polysora, assembly GCA_025617555.3. Lineage (NCBI taxonomy): Eukaryota > Fungi > Basidiomycota > Pucciniomycetes > Pucciniales > Pucciniaceae > Puccinia > Puccinia polysora. The sequence goes on from CM062613.1 coordinate 44,051,878, forward strand.
TATAATTGGGTTCAATTGAGGATCTCTGCGTATGGGAGGAATACAAAGGTCCTGTCCTGAAGAATGCTCTCAAAACCACCTGGATCTACAAAATCAAGCTTGACTGCCATGGAGACCCGGTCAGATATAAAGCTAGACTCTGTGTCCAAGGCTTTAATCAGATCAAGGTTGTGAACTATTTTGAAAACTTTGCTCCAACTGGCAAACCCTCAACCTTGAGACTTCTTCTTCTCTATGCGCTCAAGTCAAAACTGAAGATTCAACAATTCAATGTCAAGAGTGCGTTTCTTCACTCACCTATCAACAAAGACGTGATCATTCAATCGCCAAAGGGATCAAAGAGGAAGTGTCAATTCCTCAAACTTTGAAAATCTCTATATGGCCTGAAACAGGCTCCAAAAAACTGGTATGAAACCCTTACCGCGTGGTTCAGAGAAGTGGGTTTCACAGAATCATCCTGCAATCCTTGTCTTTACTTATCAACGGATGAGAAATTGCAGATTTTCTTCCATGTGGATGATCTTGTCTTGGTTGGCAATGGCAACGACTTCAAAAGAAAATTCTTAAATTTTTTTGCTGGTTCTACTGCAAAGGATCCAGATACCATCCTAGGCATGCAAATTGAATTAAAGGCCAACAAAATTCTTCTCAGTCAACTCAAGCATATCAAAAGAGGACTCAAGGAACTGGGTCTAGACAATGCCAAAGTCAGCAAGTCACCACTCACTCCAAATCTCCAACTCACTCCGGCAACTGACAATGAATTTGAACAATTCAAATCCTTGAATGTCAAATATCAATTGGCAATTGGTTTGCTTAACCATATTGCCTGCTACTCACCGCCTGACATAAGTTATGCGGTGTCTAGCTTGTCAAGGTTCAATTTCAAACCCGGTATACCTCACTGGAATGAATTAAAGAAGACATGGAAGTACCTGAAAGGAACTTCAGATGTCAAGCTACAACTACGAGTCAAAGATGCGAATTCAATGATCTCTGCCTGCTCAGATGCTTTGTGGGCAGATGACCCTGATACCAGACAATCGCAGATGGGGTATCTCTGTGCTGTGTATGGGTGCGTGGTGTTGTGGAATAGTTGCAAGCAGAAGAATATCACGTACAGTTCCACCAAGGCTGAACTGAACGCATTTGTTGATGCGTTTGAAGAATCCACTTGGATTTGATTGCTCACTTCTGAGATCTTCATGACTAAATTTTCTCCCATTGCCATTCATACGGACAATAGCAGATTAATTGATAAAATTGAAAGATTTGGTTTGAACTCTAAAACTTGCCACCTGGATCTGAAAACTAAAGGAATGAGGGAGGAGTTAAAATCTGGAAACATCACAACCTCGCTAGTCAAGTCAGAGGAAATGCCAGCAGATGCTCTTACCAAAAGTTCCAATCTAGCAAGCCTAAAACGCTTGCAACTTTCTTTTTCTTCTCCTCTGTCTTTGTGATTTTTTTTTTTTTTTTTTTTTTTTGCTTGTCTTTTTCCTATTCTGCCCCCTTAGCTCAATGCCTCATCTCACCTGGCAAGGGGCGTGTTGAGATTTCTTGGCAGTGGTGTTTCACTCCTGAGATCTTCCAACTGCCTCACTCATCACACAGCTATGGAGTATCACCTGACCCGGGGTCTCCTTGCTTCACTCATGCCTAAGCTGTCACAACAGCAATCCCCCGGGGTACTCAACACATCTCACCAACACAGAACTAGGACAATTGAACTCTCACCAACTAGATCATCATAGACAAGACAATCATCAAACTCAAACCAACCAGATCACAATCAGACAATCATCCACCAGCTTCATCATTGTCCCCAACTGAATCATCCTAGACCACAAGGCCTAGATTTTCTTCTTCTTCTCAGTTATTCTTTTTTGTTTCTTTTCTTCTTTTCTTTTGTCCTTCTTGTCTCCTATCTTTTGTCCGCCAACTTCCACAATCAACTGCTCACTGCCTGAAATCATGCCCGGTGAGATTCATCATTTCGCTCTCACTGATCTTGGATCATCTCGTACCTACTCCAGACTTACTGTCCGCTCAATCTCAGCGTGCTCACTTCAACAATCACATCAAACCTCAGAATTCTTCAATTGATCAGTCCATCCAAATCTTGTCTCTGATAATGACTGTTGCAGTCTTCATTTCCTGTTTGTGTCTTTTTAATCTGCTCTGCGTGTTGTTCTTCATTTTCTCACCTGTTCCCATTCTGATCTGCCTCTAGCTCTCAGCTCAGTAATCAATTCAAACTCATCTTATCTTTTTACGGTTAAAAGCCAAAAGAATCTCAAATCCAATCAACCGCTGAAGAATCTACTGAGAGAGGATCTGAACCAGGCGCCATGGACATCTTCAAACAAACAATGCTCAAGACTGCGCTGGAAACTATACCGTTACTCGGAGAGGATAATTACGTAATATGGAGAGACAAAATGGATGCCGTACTCGATGTTAGAGGATGCACTAGGGCCATGAACAATGAGAATACTCCACTGGATGCTTCTGTCAACAACAAATTAAAACTCCTCATTATCTCAAAACTCAATACAACAGCACATGAGAACATAGTCACCGCCAAAAACAGAAACTCAGCCAAACTTCTCTGGAAGGCCATCATACAGAAGTTTGCCTTGTCACAAGCCTCAAACCAAGCCAGAGTCTTCAATAGCTTTCTTTACCTCTCTTTCAACCCCAACGATATTGTTGATTTCATTAAAAAGGTAAAAGTTTGCCTCAAGAAGATGGGCGAGGTTGGTATCAAGCTACCAGATGACATTGTGGCGTATCTCATTCTCTTCAAGTTCCCCTCCGCCATGGATGATCTCAAACGGCAGATTATGCATTTGGATAAGGAACTCTTGGTCAAATTTGTTCTCAATCACTTAACCCAACTAAATAATGAATCTTTAGCGCAATGCTCTATTTCAAGTTCTTGGGCAAAAGGTGACGTTGCACTCTTTTGTGGAAAGGCTTCTTCTCACTCTACTTCAAAAAAGGGATCCAATCCAACACAATGCCTGGAAGGCTTCCATCATCCTGGTCAAGACAAAAATCACTTGGCAGGCAATTGCTGGCATCTTCATCCTGAAGTGGCCCCCAAATGGTGGAAAGAAAATTAGGCTAAGTGGAAAGCAAAAAAGGGTGGATCAAAGGCTAAGATCAAATCACACTCAGTTCATTATCTTGCGTTACTCAATTCATGGATTGAACACAGAGATTCAAACCAACAATTTCTACTTGATAGCGGTGCTTCTGTCCACATGATCAATGACAGTTGCTACTTCATCAATTTGGAACCTTACTCTGGTGATCCTATTAAGACCGGTAAGGAAGGGGCAAGTCTACCAATAATGGCAAAGGGCATGGCAGTTCTTCGTTGGAGCAACCTCACACTCGAGCTCAGCGAGGCCTTCTACGTGCCGGACGTGACTATCAACTTGATCAGCACTGGGGCCCTGAACGGAAAGGGTTGTACAATCACTTCAAGTGGGACAAAGTTCTCCATCACACACTCAGGCAAAGAGGTACTAGCTGTTCAGATCAAGATTAATCTCTATACTCTCCCTAATCCCTCTCATAGCATTCCTTCTTTGTTGAAATCTCTCTTTACTTCCATCTCATCCACTCTGGAAGAAGCCTTGCTCAAGATCCATCAAACATATGGACATGCCTCATTGTCAAGACTTGACTCCCTTATTCAACATATTCCCAGTGAAGTCAAACATAGATTTCAATGTGTTGACTGTGTCATGAGTAAAATTACTAAATCACCCTTCAAGCTCAAATCCACAAGATCCACAAAAGTATTCAACCAAATTCATATGGACCTCATGGGACCAATTCGACCGTCATCCAAATCCGGCCACAGATTCATTCTCTCTTTGGTTGATAACGCTAGCGGGTATCTGGCTGCCTTTCCTCTTGCTTCAAAGGACAAGACAGCCGATATTGTAATCACATTGCTCAAAAAAGAACATCACCGTCGAGGGGTTTACCCCTCCAAGGTCTTCTCCGATGGAGGGACCGAGTTTGTTAATCAAAAGCTTTCCTCCTTTCTAGACGATAAAAACATCACTCATGTCATTTCAGAACCATACCATCCAGAGCACAATGGTCGTGCCAAACGAGCAAACCAAACTATTGTTGAATCAACCCAAGCAACTCTCAAGGATGGTTGTCTTCCACCTTCAGTGTGGCATGAGGTGGTCAAGGGATGCTGTCTCATGCTTAACCACATCCCTCTGAAAGGCAAAACGGCGACACCTTGGGAGAAGATACATGGTCGCTCTCTTCCCACTTCTTTTCTCAAGCCAATCGGAAATCCATGCATCTTCCTAATAAACAAAAGAAAGAAGGGATCCAAATTTGACTTGAAAGGTGAAGAAGGGATACTAGTAGGCTTCAATCAGCTTCTCCATTCCTATCAAATCCTAACTAAAAATGGTTCTATTGTCTCATCCAAGCATGTCAGATTCTTGCGCATGCCCCCACCAAAATCAAATGGACTCAACTTTGACATTGAATCTGATTCAGATGTCAGAAATCACATACCAACGTCTGACCAACAGACTGAAGATTGTCCCAACTGTCGAGCCCCTTGGACTAGCTATCGGGACAGATCTGTGGACTCTGTCAGCTCAGCTGAGGAAGCCAAGTCTGTTAGTCAATCATCCGATGAACTGAATTTGTCATCTCCATCTGGTGAAGAGAATCCAATGACGTCTTGGAACGTCAGTCGTGTCCGTCAACAGGTCGACCAAGAAACTGTAGTACCCATGGGGCGGACACTTTGCGATTGATCGCAAATCAAACCACCACAACGATATGGCTTCTTCCACTATTATGAGCCAAACTCCTATGAAGATGCTGTATGCTGCAACAAAAGATTAGAATGGATGGACGCGATGGATGTATAATTGGGTTCAATTGAGGATCTCTGCGTATGGGAGGAATACAAAGGTCCTGTCCTGAAGAATGCTCTCAAAACCACCTGGATCTACAAAATCAAGCTTGACTGCCATGGAGACCCGGTCAGATATAAAGCTAGACTCTGTGTCCAAGGCTTTAATCAGATCAAGGTTGTGGACTATTTTGAAACCTTTGCTCCAACTGGCAAACCCTCAACCTTGAGACTTCTTCTTCTCTATGCGCTCAAGTCAAAACTGAAGATTCAACAATTCAATGTCAAGAGTGCGTTTCTTCACTCACCTATCAACAAAGACGTGATCATTCAAACGCCAAAGGGATCAAAGAGGAAGTGTCAATTCCTCAAACTTTGAAAATCTCTATATGGCCTGAAACAGGCTCCAAAAAACTGGTATGAAACCCTTACCGCGTGGTTCAGAGAAGTGGGTTTCACAGAATCATCCTGCGATCCTTGTCTTTACTTATCAACGGATGGGAAATCACAGATTTTCTTCCATGTGGATGATCTCGTCTTGGTTGGCAATGGCAACGACTTCAAAAGAAAATTCTTAAATTGTTTTGCTGGGTCTACTGCAAAGGATCCAGATACCATCCTAGGCATGCAAATTGAAGTAAAGGCCAACAAAATTCTTCTCAGTCAACTCAAGCATATCAAAAGAGGACTCAAGGAACTGGGTCTAGACAATGCCAAAGTCAGCAAGTCACCACTCACTCCAAATCTCCAACTCACTCTGGCAACTGACAATGAATTTGAACAATTCAAATCCTTGAATGTCAACTATCAATTGGCGATTGGTTTGCTTAACCATATTGCCTGCTACTCACGGCCTGACATAAGTTATGCAGTGTCTAGCTTGTCAAGGTTCAATGTCAAACCTGGTATACCTCACTGGAATGAATTAAAGAAGACATGGAAGTACCTGAAAGGAACTTCTGACGTCAAGCTACAACTACGAGTCAAAGATGCGAATTCAATGATCTCTGCCTGCTCAGATGCTTTGTGGGCAGATGACCCTGATACCAGACAATCGCAGACGGGGTATCTCTGTGCTGTGTATGGGTGCATGGTGTTGTGGAATAGTTGCAAGCAGAAGAATATCACGTACAGTTCCACCAAGGCTGAACTGAACGCATTTGTTGATGCGTTTGAACAATCCACTTGGATTTGATCGCTCACTTCTGAGATCTTCATGACTAAATTTTCTCCCATTGCCATTCACAAGGACAATAGCAGATTAATTGATAAAATTGAAAGATTTGGTTTGAAATCTAAAACTTGCCACCTGGATCTGAAAACTAAAGGAATGAGGGAGGAGTTAAAATCTGGAAACATCACAACCTCGCTAGTCAAGTCAGAGGAAATGCCAGCAGATGCTCTTACCAAAAGTTCCAATCTAGCAAGCCTAAAACGCTTGCAACTTTCTTTTTCTTCTCCTCTGTCTTTGTGATTTTTTTTTTTTTTTTGCTTGTCTTTTTCCTATTCTGCCCCCTTAGCTCAATGCCTCATCTCACCTGGCAAGGGGCGTGTTGAGATTTCTTGGCAGTGGTGTTTCACTCCTGAGATCTTCCAACTGCCTCACTCATCACACAGCTATGGAGTATCACCTGACCCGGGGTCTCCTTGCTTCACTCATGCCTAAGCTGTCACAACAGCAATCCCCCGGGGGTACTCAACACATCTCACCAACACAGAACTGGGACTATTGAACTCTCACCAACTAGATCATCATAGACAAGACGATCATCAAACTCAAACCAACCAGATCACAATCAGACAATCATCCACCAGCTTCATCATTGTCCCCAACTGAATCATCCTAGACCACAAGGCCTAGATTTTCTTCTTCTTCTCAGTTATTCTTTTTTGTTTCTTTTCTTCTTTTCTTTTGTCCTTCTTGTCTCCTATCTTTTGTCTGCCAACTTCCACAATCAACTGCTCACTGCCTGAAATCATGCCTGGTGAGATTCATCATTTCTCTCTCACTGATCTTGGATCATCTTGTACCTACTCCAGACTTACTATCTGCTCAATCTCAGCGTGCTCACTTCAACAATCACATCAAACCTCAGAATTCTTCAATTGATCAGTCCTTCCAACTCTTGTCTCTGATAATGACTGTTGCAGTCTTCATTTCCTGTTTGTGTCTTTTTAATCTGCTCTGCGTGTTGTTCTTCATTTTCTCACCTGTTCCCATTCTGATCTGCCTCTAGCTCTTAGCTCAGTAATCAATTCAAACTTTTCTTATCTTTTTACACAAGGCTTCACACAAGTTAAGGGAATCAGCTTTGAAGAGACATTTGGGCCAACTCTGACTTTTGTGGCCCTATGCCTTATTCTTACCATTTCTGCCAAGAACAACTGGCCGATCCAATCCTTCGAGGTCAAAACTGCGTTCCTACACAGCAAGATTGACAAAGAAGTCTACATCCGACTTCCAAAGGGGTTCAAATACCCCAACGGTAAATTCATCCGCCTGCTGAAATCTCTGTATGGGACATTGCAGGCCGGCCGCTGTTGGTGGCTTCACCTCAGAGAGCGATTAGAGAAGATTGGTTTCACACCTAACCATGAAGACCCAAGCACGTAGGTGTTTGATGGAAAGGAGGGGCGGGTGTTTCTCTGGATCCACGTGGATGATGGGATCATCATGGCCGACAATAGTGATTTACTGCAATCTTTGAAAGACCAACTTGAGGAGGCAATTAGCCTTAAATGGGATGACTGCTTGGCCTCGATAGTAGGCATACAGATCAAAGCTGTGCATGGTGGCTACCAACTCCAACCACCAGAAACTGGTGGAGACAGAAAACTGCTTGCTCACCATGGAAACCCCACTACTGAACACAATCCTGCTATCCAACATAGCCGTTAAGGCCAATGCTGAGTACCTCCACAGAATTGGCATGCTCTTGTATCTTGCCCAGGGCACCTGGCCCAACATTGCCTTTGGTGTTAATTTCCTGGCCTGGTTTGCCCTCAACCCCAACAACATTCACTGGGAAGCCCTGTGGCAACTCATCAGATACGTATCACACACAAAGAATGATGCTCTGTGGATCACCCCTTGCTCGTCCAGCTCGCTCAAAGCCTTTGTTGATGCCAACTGGGGTGTGGAAGGATCATGGTTGAGCCATGGGTTTGTATGTACACTTTGGGACATCCCAATTCATTGGGGGTCTTGGCAACAGTTATGTGTAGCACGATCATCCACTTGCCAAGTGGAGTACATGGTGCTATCGTACGCGGTGGTGGTGGAAGTGCTATGGATCGCATCACTAGCCAGAAAAGTTCACCCAAACCTGCCATCTCCAACACTTCTTTTCCACCACCAAGCAGCCCTGAAGATTGCATCTGATAAATCCAGCATGAAATGCATGCAATACATTGATTGTGAGTTCCACTTTGTCAACAAACATCTCTGTCATGGCAATCTGAAGATAGAATGGATCAAGGCTTCACAACAATTGGTGGACGCTCTCACGAAGGCTTTGGGTCAAATTAAACACTACAAATTCTGCAATCAAATTTTTTTCTGATTCATTTTGTTTTGTCATTTTTTTTTTATTTTTTTTTGCACCATTTTTATTATTCTTCTCACCGTGATCTTTTGTGCTCCTCCTCCTCTTTTGTGCTCCTCCTCCTCTTTTCTTTTTGTTTTGTCTCCCGCAGATCGTATTTTTTTTTTTTTTTTTTTCCTTTTTGCCTCCTTTCTTCACAATTCATCCCTTGCTCGAGATAAATTGTGGGGGGGGGGGGGAGAATATTAGAAGTATGGGTATAAGATATGCATAGAACAATCTAGTTGGCCACCAACCAAACCGGATAGTGTGGCTATGGAAAAATTGTAGGAGATACATGTATTTAGGATATAAATAGATGACTACCGAACTAAATCTTTCTTGTCAGCTTAGGGGGAATACATACTCATCATTTTTCCTCTCTACGATGACGATGGGGTCGTTTGGAAGTATGTAGGTTATTGTTGATGTATGTAAGTAGATAGGATGGATCTACCCATGGGATCCTGATCATGCATCTCCAAGTAGATTTTTATGCAGTGACAGCCGACAGAGTTGGATAGCAGTTTTGTATGGCTGTTGTGGACACGTCAACTATCCATCCAACACTTGATCAAACGTCGGTTCAGTTTTTGCGACACTGTAAACCAGCTGGTGTATATAATATATTATTATAATTAGTTTTCATGCGCCGCTCGTGATTAGCCATCGCTGGCTGAATAAGTCGGGCTTACTCAGCCAACTGATTCTAGTCCAACTGCCCATCGTCAGTCATCTGATCATCCACCACTCTTTCTCATCCATCACTCTTCCTCATCCACCACTCTTTCTCATCCAACTCGAATTCGGCTATCCATCCATCACTTCACTCGGCTCACCTCGACCATCTTCGTACTCGTCGTCATGAACCGAGACCAGCCTCCGTCTCCTCCCTCTCCTCCCTCTCCTCCCTCTCCTCCCTCTCCTCCCTCTCCTCCCTCTCCTCCCTCTTCTCCCTCTTCTCCCTCTCCTCCTCCATCCTCGATCATCACCCTCACCCCTCTCTCCACTCACATCTCAACCGCCCATCATCGTCGATTAACCCCTACTCCCGTTGCTCAACCCCCCATCAAACTCTTCAGCAACCAGCCTCCGCCTTCCAATCTAACCTCTCTCAAACCGATCACCAACCCAAACTTACTCCTGATCGATCAACACCACGAGCAGCCATCCCCTTCCATCGCTTGGTCTACTCACTCCACTCCAATCGACCATCATCAATCCTTCAACTCATTCCCCTCCTCGAACTATCTCTCCTCCATCCTTCATCTCTTACCCCTCTCAGTCAGTAGTCACTCACCGACTAGCTCCACTACCACATCCACCACTACCACCACATCCACCACCACCACCACATCCACCACCACCACCACCACTTCAACCGCCACCAAGCCTGCTACTCCCCCCTCCTCTTCCTCATCCCCATCCTCATCCATCCACTTCATCACTCATCCAATCCCCCCTACTCCCTCATACCTCGATCGACCTACCTCCTCAGCCTATCCATCCGCTCGCTCCTCCATCATACCCTCTCCGATCTTACTCCTCCTCCAATCCATCCTCCCAGCCTTCTCAATCTCCTCATCCCCCCTCGATCCCACCCCCCTCGGTACCCCCGAGGCCTTCATCAGGCTTCGATCAAGCAGGAAGCTCATCTACTACTTCTCCACCTCCTACCTCATCCTCTCCACCCTCCTCTTCAGCCTTCGCTTGATCTCCCATCTCAACCCCAACCGACTCCTCCCTCGTGATCTCAACCTCCGACCGATACCCTCTCCATCCGATCTCACCTCCTCCCATCAGATCCTCTCATCATTCGACCCAGCCCTCAATCATCATCACCCATCCCAACCGGTGGATCCAATCCACTCGGACTCAAACTGGAAACTCGAACGGGTCTTGAGACGGAGGCCAAACGATCCAAACCCGCGATCGGTAACATGTTGAGTCTCCTCCTTCTCATCCAATCTCGATCCCCCTCCTCATCACCGAACTCCGACGATTCCTGCTGGCTCACTCGCCACTCGCCCTGTCGTCCCCCGGGTCTCAATTCGTCATCCTAGCCAACTCGACTTCATCCAGCCCATCTCCTCTCAACTACATCTCTCATACCGCAAGGTTCGACAAGTTGTACTCAAAGTCAGGCCCTCAGTTTTCTGAAAATCTCATCCCTCTCCTCTTCCAAGCAACTCATCAGTTCCCCCTCAATTCGATCACCGCCTGCCTCTACTCGAATCAGTTTTGGTTGGATCGACTGCCGAGCTTCGTTCAAGTTTGGGATGGTCCCATCAGCTTGGTCCTCGAGACCTTGACCAACGATAGGATCGAGACGATCCAGAGGATCGAGAGGTTGAGAGAATCAGATCCATCGATCAGCCACAGGGTCGACGTCCATCTGCTCTCGACCCCAACCTCCTCAACGGCTCAGAGGTTCCAGAACCTAGAACGGATGCTCGTCGAGCCGATCGCAACGAACGCTCAACTTAACCTCGCTCGATTCTTCAGTCCTTCGGATCTCGTTTGGTTGGTGGGCGATGCCAGGGTGATTCCTTCCCCCGAACTCTATCGGGTCCTGTCAAGCTATGAGAAACTCGAGAGACGCGTATTGGACTATGGTGATGCTCTCATCATTCCCAACTTTGCCCTCGCTCGTCACGATCTACCGCTCGATCCTCCCAATCTTTCCTCGGTGAACTCTGGATCGGATCTTCACTCCTTAGCTCAAGAATACATCCATCGATCCTTCTCATCGATCCTACTACCCGTCGAACGATGGCCTCGGACGACGGATGAACTCCTGAGCTTGACCTCCGAACGAATCGACGATCGAAACTCGGCTCCCAAGTTGATCACGATGTGGGACCCATCTTGGGAACCTAATCAGGGACCGACGAATTGGACGATGTGGCAAAGGTTTACCGCTACCGGTGGGATCTCTGGAAGGACGACGAGTGAGATCGAAACCGAGGCACGTCGGACGACGGTCGGAGAGGAACGAGGCAAACCGGCTGGAGGAGAGAATGAACTCTATCCGATCGTCGATTACGATTTGACCTATGCACCTAACGTGATCGTCTCGAGGGAGGGACAACCTTGGTGTACCGAACGATTCGAGTTCAACAAGGCCGCTTGTATCTATCAGATGTATCTGACCGGTACCGAACTTTGGGTCATGCCCGCCGCTTGGTCCTTGACCGTCCAAGAGATCTCGACTAGTTCTGGTCATCGAAAGGCGCGATGGAAAGATGAGAATAAGGTTTTAAGAGTCAGTCCATCTCTTCTCCTTCTATCTTTGATCGTCCACTGACCCGAATCTCTTTGATGTCTTACCCCCCCCCCCCCTCTGCCCGTGATGTACGCACATCTATGGTCGATCTACTAGGATTTGATCTCGTCCAGGTTGTACACCAAGTTTCATCAGGAGGCCTGTATGCATTACG
>CM062613.1:44073810-44421310 GCA_025617555.3 Puccinia polysora
CAGTCAAGCTGGGAAGACTTTCAAAAGCTCAGAGTACCTGATGAGGAAATTTCTGAGGAACAACAAGTCAAAAGAGGGGGGTGGGCGGCGGGGGGGGGGGGAAATCAAAATGGGCTCTTGAATAGTCAAACCAGCCAAAGATCAAACAAACAGAGTGAGCTGAATATGAAAAGTGGGTATTCAAGGAATTTATGTGACTGTAGGAAGAGTCACTACATGTATACAATTGGGATGTCATATCTACATGTGATGTGATGAGGATGTTACAGGTCAGTAGTACCAAAGGAAATGGCTAGATCAAACATGCCCAAGTGATAAAAAAAATGCCTGAGGGAAAATTATACTCACTTGTAGGATATAATCAATGTGTAGACTAGTGCAGAAACCTGTATGGAGTATTACTGAGTCAGAAGTCAAGAGTTGGCATGGGTGAAGGCAATACCAAAGTTAGATACTGACTAACAGATGGTGTGATTATCCTTTGAGTAAGTCAAAGCAATCTACCAGAGACTTTATGGATGTGAAAAGCAGGACTGAGGATGTCAGTGTGAATTTGGATGGAGATTGGTTTATTGTTTGCTTTGATGAGGCAGCTGGTAATCTGGGTTTCTAGGCTTAGCAAGCCAACCACAGGAAGCAGATTCCATACAGATTTCTCTTCCAAAGCTTTTCTGAATCAATCTCTCTTTTTTTTTTTTTTTTCCCCTCTGGGATTCTTTTTTTTTTTTGTTGATGATCTTTCCTTCTACTTCCTCTTGTTTTAGGTACTGGAGGCTCTCCAATCTCTGTGTTTGATTTGGAATCCTCACCACTGTTTTTATTTTTTGTGTATCCCCAAACTGAGAAGAGGTCTTTAAATATAAACCACACCATTCATGGTCTGAAGGGCTTTGAGAGCCATTGAAGCAGTGCCCTGCCCCCCCCCCCACCCCTTTCACCTGCTATCATACAAATTTAAATTCATCCCCCTGATCAGAAACCAAATCATAGTTTTCACAGACTGATAAAGCACCTGGAAAACTTTATTTGATGAAAGATTGATTGAATCAAAAAAAAATAAAAACCCCTCAGATAACTTTCCAAACTTGATTCCTTTGATCATCTCTGACCAACCGTTCAAGAGTTCGAAATTTCTAGAATCCTTCACGTGGTTTTTTTTGATGAAAAAAAGAATATGATCCAGGTCAAAGGATTGACAGATTTTATCCCTTGTATCACAAAATTCAAAACTTTAGAGAGATAGACTTTTTTCTGATTTTGAGCTTGAGGATGATGATCAATTTCAAAAACCTGATCAAAGGAGTTCATGAATCTCTTAATCCATCCAAACTAAAAAAAAAACTCAATCTTAATTGATTTTTAGAAAGCTTTCTAACAAGAGAATTCACATCTCTCACAAATTCCCCTTCCCCTCATCAAGTTTTGAAAGGTTTCATATATTCTTTCATGACGTATCAAAGCTTTCTCACCAAACTGAAATCTTAAGATCCATGACCTAATAAATCATCATCTTTCAAAAGAATTTTATACCATCAAATCTTTGAAAAGAACCACTTCCAATTCCATATCAAGACTCTCAATCAAACGGTTTAGGGTCCAAGTAAGAAAAAAAAGAACTTGAAAATCAAAACTTGAGGATGAATCAATAACACTTTCAACTATCAATCAATCAGGATTACAAACATAACTTTTTTTATCAACCAAACCACCCAGAAGTTAATCTCTGAGCTGAAAAAAAAAACAAAAAAAACAAAACAAACAAACAAATGATGTTTTGGCCCTCTGAACCCTCTCAATTTTCTCTCAATTTCTTTAAGAGCTTGAGTCTATAGACCAAAAAAAATTGATTCATCTAGTGATTCATTCATTTATCAATCATCTCAGTGACTACATCCCATCAAATCACTTTTGAACTTAGTTGAATTGAGTCAATAACTAGTGATACGAGCAGTATCCTTAATGATTCCCCGATGTTGACCATTCTAACTTTCAAACCTCTCACTATCAACGACTACCTTCATGCATCCTCAACTCCATCGGTTATGGTGCATCAATCACTGGCCAGACTCAGGCCCTTAGTCTGTCTGACTCTCATGCTTCGTCAGTGAATCAGAAACGATCTCTCCTTCATCCAACCAACCAAACCATGTCCACTTTGACCTCATCTTCAGATTCATCGGACTCGTTGTATTTTCACGTTTGCCCTCTTAGAAATCACTCGATCGTGCCCCTCCCCCACCCTTTCAAAGATTCAAGGTCTGATCATTTGCTATGAAGCACCAAATCCACAAGTCATAGGTATTCTCTTTGATGATTTTTTTTTGACTGATAGAGACTGATTCCTTAATCCAACAACTTTTATATTTGATTTTGAGGATAAGATTCATGATGATTAGTGATCAGTTTAATCTTAAACTCTAAACTTGGCTTCAAACCCTTTGAAATCTACAAACCGTTCTAAAAAAAAAAAAAAAAAAAAAAAAAAAAAAAAAAAAATTTAAGAACAATCCAAGCCTCTTTTGTTAATTCTACCCATCAAAACACTCTTCAAACCTCTTTTGAGTTTCATCCAAACTTCTTGAATGCTTCAATCGATCCAGTTCATCCGAATCTTGACACCGAAAAGTTCGGAGATGATCTAAAGAGAACCATCGATCCAGTGTTTCGATCAAGATCCTACTTCCTCAACACATCCTCAATCAAGATCAGAATAGTGGAGATCATGCTTGAGAGAGATGAATGAACAATCTTCTACGCTGCGTTGTTGATATCATTCTTATGGTTTATTATTTCTTTCAAATCTTCACCATGGCTAGATTGAGACTGATGACACTGATGGACCAAGTGATCAGTAGGATCTCCCAAGACTGCTTTACGAAGCTTCTGGACAAAATCGGTCCCGAGTTCGTTACCCAAGCAAGGAAATGACCTCCACCGATCCCAGGATGAGAGCTTACTCGATCGAGCCCATGAGTCTGGCCATCCTGAGACCTTCAACATACCCATCACCGAACAGATTCCATCACCTAATTTCAAACGTTCCTTCTCGTACATACATACATACATACTTGCTCAACTCTTTTCAGAGTGGCTGGGCACCCCGAGGATCTTGAGGAAATCCAAGCAGTTCTGAATGGGTGGGACACCAATTCTGGGAGATCCAGGCCAAGTCGAGATCTCTAAGACCAGACCTTGATCCTCAAGTTCTTCTTTTTCGTGTCAAGTCCCTCATGGCCGATCTTGATCCCCCCAAAAAAGGGTCTTCTGACCGCGCCACCAAGTCTCCCCTCAACTCGACCATGCCTCCCTCCCCCCCTCGCCCAGACTTTATCTCGCGACTCGCTCTCTCTGCTCGATCCCGCCTTCGCACTCAAGAGCTTCACCCCATCTCTCGATCTCGTGGACTCGATGATCGGCGACCCCCCGATCTCGAGCCTAGGCCCGTTCGTGGGCGTGGTGCTCTCAAGCCGTCCGTCTCCAGACCGTGCGATGGCCGCAGGAGTGGTCACCCTGAGACCTGAGAACCGGATGGATTTTTGAATCTGATCACATTGCTGACGATGAGGTCTTGAAAGCCATCCATCCAGGAATCTAAGATGCTTGTGATCTATATTTTATTATACTCTTACCCGTCGTCCTCAACTTTTTCCTGGGGGGGAGGGGGTTGATCTCCCCAATCGGCCGGTGGGTCAATTTCCTTCCATCCAAAATCGATCTCAACGATGGATGATCAAAAGATAAAGTTTCCTTGTTTTCATTCATATCTCTCTCCCTTAATTTATTCCTTGAACCAGATGGGGTCGTACCAAACCCTCAACCTCATGCTGTGATTCATGCACACATGAGTCCCGCTGCGGCCCAAGCTATTCCAATCCGTCTCCAAGTGTTTGGGGGGGGGCAATGAATACGCTAGTATGTATGTAAATAACCGGATGGCGTTAAAATGAAATTGATGTGGGCAAATCTGTTATTCATCGGATCGAGAAGCCCCGCTTGCGTGCCCCTCGCCCATAGAAATTAGCGACGAGCCAAGGTAGCGTAAGCTGAGCAGGGGACCGGACGTCCCTTCTTGGCACCTCCTCTCGGGAGAAGGCATCGATGAACTAGCTCGAAACTGAGTTAGAAAGCATGAGCGCCAATCATCTCGGCAGGATGGATGGTGGTCCACACATCCTCTCTTGGCTAGTACAAGATCAACCTTTCCATCCGATGGCTGGTCGTCTTCAACACCGACCCAAGCTATCAAGCATGAACTAGTCTACATAAGCAAGATATCGGCGGCGGGGGCGAGGGAGTACGATGAACATGGATCGGGGTAAGAACCTCAGCCTTCGTAACCGTTGTCGTCCTCATAGAACCGAACGATGGATCGTATAGGCCAATCAACTTTGATGAAGCGTCTCGATACATAAATCTAAGGATAACTTGACGGAGTACAACAGGTTTGAGATCGGAAGGCTTTGAGGGCCGAGGATCCTATGTTCATGATCAGCACCGTGTTCCAGCCATCCGAAGATCGGAGTCACAAGATCTTCTTTGAGTGTCGCATTGAAACTTCCCTGCTTGATGCCGACCTACCAGGTTTTTTTTTCATGTTTGGTTTATTTTAGGAGGGATCAGATAAAATAAAATAAAGAAATCAACGACGCTTGTTTGACTCTCCGTTTCGATGATGAGATAACCCAATCGATCGATTCTCGACTCAACTACATTATCCTGATCCCGTCTGAGTATGAGGTAGACGAGGTTTAACTTTTCGATTAAAAGTTTCAATCGATCGACGATCGAAGCCTGTTCATGAGGCTGTCGAGTAAGACTACTTCGGTCGATGTACGACAGATCGAACCTAGTGGAATTGATGACATGGATCAAAAGTTCTCGAAGCGATCGAACGGCTTGATCTCTCGAACTAGAATCAGAGTCGCTGGTCCCAACGAGGGTAGGATCTCGATTAAAGAACTCATGGTGGGGCTTCGAGAGTCTTTCTCTTGTCAGATGGATTAGACCGATCTTGATCGTCACATCGTCCGAGTCGTACGATGTTAGTAATCGATTAGCAAACCCGAGTTGTTCCGCTTGACTCCAACGTTCGATGAGGTAAGCAAAACTCCTGAAGATGAGTAACCTATCCGATTCGATGGGTGAACTGGTTGCTAATTGGATGACTTCAGTCGCCAGCTCTTCGGAAGGTCGGTTCTCGGCATGATCAACAAGGATCAAGAAAAGTTTTGCTTCCAAGGATGAGTGAGAGGAAGAAGGCTCGAGCGTTTCTGCCAAGCGTTTGATTGCCAGGTATTCTGATTCGGATAGATCTTGTTTAGCTTCAATAAAGCGACCCCAGGCATAGATCAATAAGGCACCTTGGCGTGTGGAATGGACCAATGCCTCTGAGGTCAATCTGCCGTAACACAGTTCATTCAGACTAGTGACCTGGGAACTTTGAACATCATCCGAGCCTTGGTTTAAATGATCAAAGATCTGAAAAATGTCTTGGTTGATGTGAATCCTATCGAGAGCATCGAAGATGGGCAGGAGATAATGATGAATTTGTGCTTCTTGATCCGACTGATTTTCAAAAACCGTTCGCTGAAAGCAATCTGAATTGGTTTCAGTTTGAAGGAGACGCGAGAAACTTGAGAACCACTTTGGTTCTTGACGACAGAGGTAAACCTTGGCGATGGGGAATTGATTGCGTGATCGACCGAAGATCAAAAAGGTCGCTGTAGCTAAGCAGATAGAGACCTTGGGTGCCAAGTATGCGTGTAACGATCGAGTCACACCACACAACGAGACGATTTGGAGGTAGATATCGAAAGCAAGATCGGGTTGGATGATCGTCGGACAGGCATCGAGTAAGCCGAGGATTGATTGAGAGAATTGATCAAAGAAACCAGTTGGTGGCTTTCGGGACTTGGGTAAGATTCTGTTCAAGACTGAAAACGAGTGAAGGGACGAGGATGATGAAGTAGGTAGAGGCATCCAGATTTAGGGCTTGTAGGGTTTTGATTTTCGTATGATTGGATCGGAGAATCCGATGGGAGATGTTGCCATGACGAAGGTTTGGATGTAAATGGTGATAGATCACGATTCGGATCGAAAGAAACGTAGGTTTAAGGCTCAGTAGAGTAAGCTTGAATGGGAAGGGAGGTTGCTTTTTTTTTTTTTTTTTTTTTTTTTTCGAATCGATGGTGCTGACCGATAGAAAGGGATGATAGTATGATTCTGATGAGGTTTGGATCGATTGAGGATTGATCCAAGATGGTATCGGTTGAGGACTGACCGTCTTCCTCGAGAGGTTGGTGGTGATCGTCAAACTGGGATGGTCGAAGCAAGCCTCGGACGGAGTGAACGAGGGACATGAAGACTTCTCTTGGATTTCCATCTTGGGCGAATCTATTCAAACAATATTCTATCGATTGAGTTGGTTTGGGATAGAACTGATCGGATGGGTTGAAGGAAGAGTAAGAGTGGAGTAAACTGGCAGGGAGATCCAAGGATAAATCTTGCTAGATTGGGGGTAGAGATCGTTTCAGTCGATCGATCGAAGCTCGAGAGAGGCGAAGTGGGTCGACGAACCAGGAGTGAGTCTCGTTGGTCGATGCTTACGCCATCGTTCCTCAACCAATCGACCAGTTGGTTTAGCAACTCGAGCTTCTCGTGATCCCAACTCGATCGGTTGAGG
The DNA here is from genome assembly GCA_025617555.3 of Puccinia polysora. Classification (NCBI taxonomy): domain Eukaryota; kingdom Fungi; phylum Basidiomycota; class Pucciniomycetes; order Pucciniales; family Pucciniaceae; genus Puccinia; species Puccinia polysora. Next base: position 44,080,493 of record CM062613.1, read on the forward strand.
ATTGAGTCGATCGATTGAGGATCTGGTTTGGAGTTAGTTCCGAGGATGAGATGGTATGATTCCATGTGATCGATCGTGGATGTGATCGATAGATAGTTGAGCCCGAGAGAGTGAGAGTGTAAGGGTGAGAGTGTAAGGGTGAGAGTGTAAGGGTGAGAGTGTAAGGGTGAGAGTGTAAGGGTGAGAGTGTAAGGGTGAGAGTGTAAGGGTGAGAGTGAGAGTGAGAGTGAGAGTCAGAGTCAGAGTATCTTTCCCCTCCTCGTCCTGGGTCTTGTCTCTCCCTGGGTTTCGATGGGAATTTCGCCTGTCGGGGCCACCCGGGCGCGGCGTCGGGGCTCGACTGACCCGGTCAGCTCAGCTGCACCGCACGGCACCCCCCGGGGCACTAGGCCGACGCCCTCTCTAGCAAGTCATCATCCAATCCATCTCTCCCTCCCCTTCTCACTCCGACCACCCTCAACATAACTTGCTTCACTCACTCACTCACTCACACTCATCATGGCTACCCTCCTCAGCTCTCTTGTTCGATCCTATCGCTCTCTCGGCCCTCGTCATCTCGTAAGTACCTCCTTCAAGCGCTCTCATCGCAATCCCATCCATCCACTTTTCCATCCGTCTCTCCCCTTCCCCATCCTCCACTTTGGATACTCGTCAGAACTTATTTACGAGCTGGTCGTTGACTTCCAATCTGAAACTCGATTTACCCATTCACCATCCAAGTTGACGACAGTTTACCCGTGTTATCTCCGAGCTCGAGTTCCTATCGAGCTCAAGTTCTCCAGACCTTTCGACCCTCATCCATCACATCCTCCATCTCCTCCCGTCACTTTACTCTCTCTTCCCTTCCAATCACTCAACCTCAACCATCCCTTCCGCCCCCCGTCTCCCACCAAAGCCTCAAGGTTCGAACCCTTGAAAAATTCGAACGTAAGCCTCCATCATGCTTCTTAGAACTCGAGTAGAGCCTGTCGATAGGAATCGATCGACTGATCATCATCACCAAAATCCTCGTCACCTTGAAAAGTTCCCCAGCAGAAATCTTAATCTTCACCACCAACGTATTGACTCCATTCGATCCAACTCTCTTGCCTCGACTTCCTCCATCGACATCTCCAATCACAACCCACAGCTAGTGGATGGCCAACACCTTACCCAAAAGCTTACTTCCACTCCATCCTCCGCTTCGATTCTCGACCAAATCACTCACGATAGGGTAGCCTCTCGTTTCTCATTTCCCACTCCCAACCTATCACTAGCTTGAAGGTAGATCATCTTCTCGGTTAGACCCTCGAATGATTCCAACCTGCTCGAGTCGTATTGATGCTGAGGAGTTCCTTGACTTTGGTCAGGTTCACCCTAGAACGTATCATCATCTCAACCTCCTCAACACTTATCTCTCCATCCAGGTCTTGGATTCGCGAGAGTTGAGGATGGGAATTCGGAGAGAGAGAGATGGATGTACTTTTCGGGGTTGATGAGTTGAGATCATCGGAGAGATGTACATTACCATACCAGCTTGGCCATCAAGTGCTTGATTTTTTCTTCGTTTTTTCTTTTTTGGCTTCTATCCTTACAGAGGTTTTCCTTTCGAGTCGATTTCCTTTTGTCGGGAACGATCTTTATGTAGCCATGTATGTACATCTACACGAGTAAAGAAGCAAATGAGATTCGTATGAGCATGACCTCTTTTTTAAAAAAATAAACAAGAAGACAAAAACTCACTGGGCTATATTTTCTTCCATCATACAGCTACTCTCCTCCTTCCATGTCACGAGAGCTTCAGGACCGAAACCATGATCTATTCCAGTTTACCCCACAGCTTTCACTTCATCATGTAGTCAAGCCCTCACACAACTATCATCATCTTCATCCCACCCCTTCAGCTTCATCAGCATCCCTCCAAAAATATTCATAAACTTGTTCAAAAAACAGAGAATCTAAAATGATCAAGCCAATGGAGATTCTCATTCCAATGGCTTAGGAAGAATGAAACTGGTCTCTGATCTTCTTGTTATTGATTGTCTCAATAATAACAATAATAATAATAGGGCATTATTTTTTTCACACCCCAAATCCTTATTTTTGCATGGTTTTGGCATCCCCATAATGCCCCCCTCCCCCGTCTGCGCAGTTTTCCTTAAATTCATGTGGTTTTGTAAAGTTGCAAAAAAAAAAAAAAATACCATGGCATAGGGGGGCATCTAAAACCTATCTAATGATTCTTTGAGAGTTTTTGGTTGATTTAAAGGCCTTCAAAAAATTGAAAATAAAAATAAAAATAAAAATAAAATGTTATGTCACAAATGGTTTCACTTTTTTTTTTTGATATTTTTTTTTTTCTAATTATTTTGGGAAATCTAAAGAGACAAAAAGTTTCTGAATATTACAGGCAATCCAAAGATGATTTTTTTTTTCAAGATTTTTAGTCCTTGATCTTCCCACCAAAAAAATAGGATGAACATGAAAAAAAGATGTGATCTTTTCAACTTTTTTTTTTTCTCTTGCCATATCTTTCCAAAGCATTTTCCAATTTTTAAGCTTGCATTCCTGTAGTGGGAGTTTGAAATAAAGACTTGATGAAATTATGTGAGGATGATTTGTAGGTTTTCCAAAAAAAAAAAAAAAACATAATTAAAAACGCAAGGGTGTCATTTTTTACTCTAAATCCTTGAACCAATAATCAATAGAAAAAAAAATATGAAAAATTTGGCAACAAAAAAAAATAGTAATAATCCAATGAATATAAATTTGGGTGATGTTAAATTCACCGCTCCAGTTGTGTGGGAGCCGTTGTGGTGTCAATTTATAGACACGGATAGGGGACTGCGTCACGGCTGCGCGCTCAGCATTGGAGGCAAGCGGGCTCAGCATTAGGGTATGCGGAGTGCTCAGCAGCGGCAGCCGCTGTTTGGCTCCGCACCTGGTGGAGGGGCCGGGCTCAGCATCAAATGCAGCATGGGCGGCGATCCGCCCCAGAGATTGGATTTGGAAGGTAGTGCGCTTGACTAGGTTTGCGGGCGCGCCGGTTCAGATACGTAGGGGCAGAGCAATCCGCGGGCTATAAAGGAACGGATGGAGCACGCGCGCAAGCGCACGGATCATGCCAGATATTACCAAACACCCACGACGGGCGCGGGGGGCTCCAAGTAGGGCGAGGTGCAAGGACCGCGTCATGAGAAGGACAAACCGGATGGACGGAATGGCGTATGGACAACGGGGGGAAAGTTTGGTACGGAGGTGGGGAGAGGAGGCTAGGGTTTCTGCTTTGGGATTGTTTTCTGTTTTGTTGTCATACTGTTATTTGCGCATGTACTTAGGTTAGGGTTGAGATGGAGGACTTATCCTCACTCTCAACTCCGGGATGGAAGGAGGAAGGGGGGAGACCATCACATCATTGGATTAGATCACTCATCTCACCAGGAGATTAAAGGAACTCATACCGGATACACATCCAGGCGGAAAGTTCTTAGGATTGAAGGATTGGCAATCTCTCTCTCTCTCTACTTTTCTTTATCTCTTTATCTCCTTATTTCTATTTCTCATTTAAGTGCGACTTTGGACATCCTCATCTCCTTTCAAATGCAGGGAACCGTTAACTTCCAAACCTTGGGACAATTATAGGGGGATAACCTTTATTCTTTCCACATCTGGGGGTCTGGCCAGGAAGTAACCTTCCGTTTCTTGTCTTTCAAAGGTAACCGGGCACAATGTCCTATTCATACCTTCCTACAGTTGCTCCTCCTTCTTCTTCTTCTTCTCCTTCCGTCTCCGGGTCTGCTACTCCGACCCACTCTTGTCTTCCATCCCTCCTCCTCCCCCTCCCTCCGCTTGACCCAGGACAAGCTATGCCATTCCCCCATTGTTCTCCAGTGACCATGAACCCACTTGTCCGGTTTGCATCAGGCCATGCAACTACCCTCACATCCAATTCAACACCGCGGATGTGGAGCAATTCATCTCGAGATACAAAGGTATTACAGATGCGGAAGGTCCGTTGGAAGCCAATAAGGCCTGGCTTGTTGTCCTGTTTATTATGGACAAAAAGAAGCTCTGGGATGTGGAGGAAATGGAAGGCTACAAGAATCAAGATTGGCCAAAACTGAAGGCGGAGATCCTAACGCGGTGGGGTAGGCGCAAACCTTGATTCCGGGAAAGCAATTTCGACCGCGTGGCCTCGGAGGCAAGCGCGCGCGAAGGAGTCAGAACGCGGGTGGAGCTGGCGGAGTACACCTCAACATTTGATCGGATCTATTGGTACTTGTCAAAGAACAAGGTGGTGGCGGGACAGACGGGGGCCATGAAACACGCGTTTCTGGGCAGTTTAGGCGCTCAACTCCGGGCAAGGGTGCAGTGGCATCTTTACAATCACAACTTGGTAAAGCGGTCATTGGACGGGAGCATTGTGCTCCTTCCGGAGTTGGCTGTCATTCTCCAGGCTGTGGAGAGTGAGCTTGACTTATAGGAGCTTATTGAGGACACCGCTAAGTCCTTCCCAGAGGGACCAAAGAAATCCGCCCCCCAGGTTCCGGCTCCGGCGCAATTTCCGGCCCCAGTTCCACCTACTTCCACGCGTGTTCTGGTTCCTCAACCCGCGCCTGCCCCTCCGGTAAGCAAATTGATGGAACTGATGAAGGATTTGAAGATCTGCATGAGCCGTATGGGCCAGCAGCAGCCGCGAGGGCCTCCACCTCACATGGTGGAAGGGTTTCCGCCGCCCGGTACCTTTGTGCCAAGGGGGTGCTTGTACTGCGGGGCAAACAGTCATTGGCAATTGGCGTGCAAGGAGCTTACAAAGGATCTCAGCGCGGGATTGGTTTGAATGGAGGGGATGGGGTACATGTTTCCAATGGGCAAACAGATTCCAATGGAGCCAAGCCAGCCGACCGCAATGTAGCAGGTGCGCACATGGGGTCAGGAGGCGGGAACGACGGCGCGAGCGTCACTGGGAATTGTTACCAGTCCCGGATTGTGGCAACCACCTTGGGTGGAAGCTGAGGTAAGGGTAGTGGCAACGGAAGAAAAGGTGGCGGTCTCCAATAAAATGGAGGTGGATGCAAAGGAGCGACCCCCGTCAGCCGTTCCAAAACCGGCCGCGCGTGTGCCCGGAACCGAGGCGCCGGCAGCAAATCCTGTAGGGAAGAAGAAAGCGGCGGACATCGTGCGTAGGGTGATGGGGAATGAGAATCTGGTCCTGCTGACCTTGCGGGAACTGGCGGCTGTGTCTCCGGTGGTGGTAGACAAGATGGTTCAGGCGTTGCGGGATTGCGGTCAGGGCCGGGTACCTCAGATGGTGCAGCGGGTTCATGTGGCACGGAAGGAGGAGGGACGCAAGGAGTGTGAGTTGAAATCGGTTTTGACTCCGCTTGCTTACGTTCCGATGGTCATAGCGGGAAGGAAGGTGTGGGCTATGGTGGACAGCGGTTCAATGGTGAACCTGCTGCCATTGCGGATGGTGGATGATTTGGGGTTGGTTTGGCGGAAATGCGCGATGGGTCTCCGCGCGCTTAACGGAGGGGAGTGTTGTGTGGATGGGGTAGTCGAGGAGGAGGAGGTTGAGGTCGCAAGGGTCCATAGGCCTCTTTCTTTTCTTTTGGTTGATTGTGGGGATGTGATTTTGGGAAGGCCGTTCATGTTTGGGTTTTGAGCACAAATGGTTTTCAATCCGGAGGCGGGAACGGAGGCGTTGACGGTGGAGGATTCGTCCGGCGGAAGGTTCAAGACAACTATCTGCAATCACGGGCAAGGGAAGTGGAGGAGAGTGTTGGAGTATGAGGAGGAACCGGACGCGGAGTTGGTCTGCAACGGGCAACCTTCAAAGGATTTTTCCTAGTCAACTGAGGAGACCGCACGGAACGAGCTCCGGTTTTGCGTGGGCGGTCGACTAATGAGGAGCAGGGAGGAGGAGGAAGGAAAGTGCAGGGCGCGCACGTTGCAGAAGTAAGTCCCTTTTCTCAGTATGCATCGCCCGAGGGTACTACGCTTTGAAACCCCTATCATTGTGCCAGGCTCGTGAGCAAAGGCAAAAGCCGCGGTTCCGTTCTGCGCAGGAACTACAGCAAAGGAGGCTTGCGGATGATGTGGTGCAACACTGGCAAGTACAAGCCGGTGTCCCGGAAGGTCCGACCGAGGAATGAGCTGATGCCCCAGGAATTGAATGGACCGCTTCAACCAATTGCTTGGTCGCGGGACCCTTGGGTCACGCCGATTAAGACTTTGGGGTGGTTTACTAGTTTGGCGCGGATCACAGAGGGGCAGATTGCAGCTTTCAATTTCGGCCCGACCGGATGGTTGAGTACGGAGGAGCGTGAGTTGCTGATTTTGGTTCTGGTTCTTTGGGAAAGAGCGCTTGCGTTTGGACCAGAAGAGCGGGGGCTCCTGAAAAACAATATTGGCGACCCCTATGTCATCCCCACTGTTGATCACGAGCCGTGGCAGATCAAGCCAATTCCAATACCGCGGGCGGTCCAGGAGCAGTTTCTGGAGTTGGTGCGGGAGCGGGTGAAGACTGGCCTTTACAAACAGTCAACGTCTAGTTACTCCAGTCCGATCTTTGCGGTGGTTAAGCAGGACGGAAAGTCATTGAGGATTTTTCATGATTTACAGCGGCTCAACTCCTTTACAATCCGGGACGCAGGACGGCCCCCTTGCGTTGACGAGTTCCTTGAGTCAATGGCGGGGCGCGCTTGTTACGGTTTAGTGGATGTGATGGGGGGATACGACCAGTGCAAGTTGAATCCTTGCTTGCGGCCTCTAACGGCATTTGAGACTGGGTTGGGAAGAATGCAGCTGACTCGCCTCCCGCAGGGCGCAACCAATTCTGTGGCGGTGTACCAGGCGCAAATGGCTTGGATCCTGAAGGATGATCTTCCGGAGGGAGTCCAAATCTTCATTGACAACGCGGGCATCAAAGGTCCAAAATCCAATTACGGAGGAGTGGAGCTGGTTGAAGTTCCCGGCGTCCGACGTTTTGTGTGGGAATACGCGCAGATGTTGGAACGCATCCTGTTTTGCATCAAGGAGGCAGGACTGACGGTGTCGGGGAAAAAGTTGGCGGTTTGTGTCCCGGTGCTCAAAGTCCTTGGCCATGTTGTTGCTTCCAACAGCCGGCGCATTGCAGAGAAAAAGCGGAACAAGGTCCTTGAATGGCCGACCCCACGGACGGTGTTGCATATCCTTCAGTTCTTGGGATTATGTAGCTATGTCTGTATGTTCATTGAGAGGTTTGCGGAGGTGGCAAGCCCGCTCCAATCACTAACACGGAAAGGCGCGGAGTGGAATTGGGGAGAAGAGTGCAATAGCGCGTTCCGGAAGCTCAAGGAGATTGTGGGACGTGACATTGTGCTCCGCAACCTCAACTACGACGCAGGAGGAATCAGGCTAGCGGTTGATTCCAGCAAATTTGGCGCAGGGGGGGTTCTCACTCAAGAGGACAACGGCAAGGATAGGCCGGTGCTTTACAAGTCGGTCACCTTCACTCCAACGGAAAGCCGGTACTCCCAGCCGAAGTTGGAGTTGTGCGGGGTCACCAAGATTGTGCAGCGGCTCCAGTATCTTTTGTGGGGGGTTCACTTTGAGCTTTTGGTGGATGCGGAGGCGCTGGCGCAGATGATCAATTCCCTGGCGTTACCCAACGCTCCCATGACCAGGTGGGTGGCGTTTCTTCAACTTTTCTCCTTTGATGTTGTTCATGTTCCGGGGAAAGCGTTCACTATGCCCAACGCATTGTCACGGTAACCAAGGGACAAACTGTTCAAGGACACGGAACTGCTTGATGTGGAGGCCCCGGTTGTCAAGGTAGGGGTTGTGGAGGCAGGCATTCAGCTGCTGCTCCGGCAGACTGGGCGGTACGCGATTCTTCGTGACTACTTGCGGGACCTTTGTTTTCCCAATGGAGCTACGGAGAAGGACATGCAATGAGCGAAGCGGTGGGCGGGGAATTTCTACGTACAGGAGGGGCAGCTTTGGCGGCGGAAGACTCCGGTTCCTCTTGTGGTTACCACTTCAAGGGCGGATCAGGAAGCTATCCTCCGGAGCCTTCACAACGATCTTGGTCATTGAGGGGAGGTCAAAACGCGGAGGCGGGTGAAGGAGCGGTTCTGGTGGCCGGGGGTAGTGCGTGCGGTGCAGGAATGGCTGGCGTCCTGCAAAGCCTGTCAACGGCGGAGCGCAAGATTGCCCAAGGAAGTCGGAAACCCCACAGGGGAAGACACCCTCTTTGGTCGAGTCTTGCTTGATGTCATCCACATCAAGGCCGGTAAGTTTGCCTATCTGCTCGTTGCGCGGGACAACCTGTCCGGTCAGGCGGAAGCGCTTCCGTTGGTCAAGCTCTTGGCGGACAAAGTTGCTCTATTTCTGGAGGAAGATTGGTTTGTGCGGTACGGGTTGCTTTGTCTGGTTACAGTGGACGGAGGGGCTGAGTTTCACGGCCGTTTGGTCAAGTTGGTGAGGAGTTGCGGAGCCAAGTTTGGCCGGGTAACGGAGTACTATCCCGAGGGGGCCGGCATGATTGAATGCGGGCATCAACCAATCAAGGACGCCCTGGTCAAGATGTGCGGGGAAGACGGGAAGCGCTGGCAGGAGACCCTTCCAATGGTTCTGTTCACGGATCAGATTTTGGTGAAGCAGTCAACAGGCTACTTGCCGTACAAGTTACTTTTCGGACAGCGCCCTGTGCTCCCGGTGGACATTGAGTTGGAGACGTTCCTGGGGGTTGACTGGTGGAAGGTGAAGACTTCTGCCAAATTGCTTGAGGCTTGCTCCAAACAGCTCCTTTGACGGGACGGAATGCTTGCAAAGGCCGCGGACCGGCTGAAGAAGACTTGGATGGCATCGGTGCGCTGCTTGCATTTTCTCCGGGATCCCTTGCAGAAGGGGGATTTGGTGCTCCTGTACAACCAAAGTCTGGAGTCTCAGCGGGGGAAGTTTTTTGCTAACCGGTGGAACGGCCCATTCCGCGTGTTGTCCAAGTTTGAGGGCGGCAGCTATCAGTTGGAGGAATTAGACGGTACTCCGCTGAAACGGAAGGCGGCGGCTTCGCATGTCAAGCGCTTCTTTGCGCAAGGATCTACCTCATTTGACAAAATGGCGGAAGGGGGTGAAGGATCTGACGAGGGGAGTGTGGAGCACGGCAATGGTGTAGGAACGCAATCCGGGGATTTGTCTTTGGGCGGAGAAGCAGAGACCGTGCCGTTGCAACGGAGTAGGCGGTTGCGACCAGATGGGGAAAGTGGCCAAGTTGGGGGGGGGGAGGTAGAGGGGGTAGGGGATAAGTTTTGATTTGGTGAGGGGGTGCTTTAGCAGGTTCACAGCCGGAACAACTAGACACCCCAGAATGTTTGTTTCTCTATGTTTCTTCCTTATCTGGATTGTGGGTTCTTTGCTGGCTTGGGGTTTTTTGCAGGAAATGTGGGCGCGGCACGGAGCCGGGTCCGTGAACACAAGGACAAGCCCCGCGGAACTGGGATGCGTGGGCAATCCAGCGGATGGGGGAAGCGGGACAAAGAGCAATTTGCGGGCGGTCTACGGGCGTCGCGCAAAAAAAAAAAGAGTTCTTTTCTATTTTTCTTCTCTGTTGGTTTCTTTTTCTCTTTTTCTTTCTCTCAGGATATCTCAAGGATGGGTGGTTGGTATGGGAATAAGTTTGATTTGGTGAGGGGGTGCTCTAGCCGGTTCACAGCCGGGACAACTAGACACCCCAGAATGTCCGTTCTCTTACTCTCTCTCTCTCTCTTCCCTTACAGTGGCGCGCGCTGGTGTTTTGGTTGTTGTGTTTGTTACAGGAAGGGTATGGGGAACTGTGTGGCAGTTTGTCTGGGGCGGTCCAGGTGCCTCTTTTGGAACGGCTAGTCACTTATGGTTGCTCACAAAGCAAGCGCGCAGGCGCGGACTCAATCTCAAGCTCACTCTCACAAAGCGTGGTTGCACACTTTTTCTCAGAAGGTTAGGACCTTGCGCGGATACATGTATTTTCTTAATGGAAAGGGAAGCACAGTACAAACAACAAGAAGAGAAGAAGTAGAGGAAAGGAAGAAGGGGAAAAGGGGGGGCAATGCGCCTAAGCCGTCTTCATCATTTCGTCCATTTCTGCCCTTGAGGACGCCAGTAAAGCCCGGAAAGACGCCAGGAGTTTGCACCGGGATTCTGAGGATTGTGCGCCGGGGATTGCGAGGAAATTCCAAAGAATCGTGGTTGACCTTTCCGCGAAAGCCTCAAAGCCTGCCTCCGGGAGCCCCATTACAATTGGGATCTCCGGGATCTTGGGAGGGCTGGGAGGAGGAGCGGCCGGTGAAGATGGGGCCTCCGGGGAACCAACAGGGGGGCTTGGTCCAGCTGGAGGCGATGACGGGACAACTATGGGTGACGGAGGCGGAGGGATGTCAGGGGTCATAGGCCTCTCATCCGAGGCTGCTGGTGGCACGGGCGGTGTTGGTGGTTGTGGAGGAGGAGAAGGGGGTGCTGGCGCGGCCGTGGGTCTTCCAAAAAGTCTTGGGTCCGGTACCGTTTGGTTCACGCCGACAGCGGCGGCCCAAGCGCGGATTGCCGCCCGCCATTCCTCCAAGGTTTTGTATTTGCCCCGTTGCGGAGGTCCGGCCCGGCGGAGTGGTGATGCCGAGTCGCGGCTCACGTGCGAGGTGGTGGGTGACGGAGCTTGGGGGCGGCGGGATGGAGGTGAACCGGGGGGTGTCCACAAGCCTTCCGAGATCGACTTGTTGTCCAAAAACACAAACGGGTCCGGACGAGCCCTCTTGCGCGGCCTGGGGCAAGAGCTGGATCGGGGGGGAGCTTGAGGGATGCTGTTGCTAAGCGAGCAGCGACAATGGCCGCAACAGCAAGCAAAACAGGTGCGTTGACCGGGGATGATCAACCATGCGTGCCCATTCTGGGCGCAGAACTCGCATGGGAGCATGATTGCAATGGAGAGGGAGGAAGACGGGGGAAGGTGGTAGTGGGAGTGGAAGTAGCGGGGGTAGTGGTATGGTGAAGCAATGGAAGACTTCTGGGGACAGAACTCAAGTTGGGGGGGGATGTGGTGTCAATTTATAGACATGGATTGGGGACTGCGTTGCGGCTGCGCACTCAGCATTGGAGGCAAGCAGGCTCAGCATTAAGGTATGTGGAGTGCTCAGCAGTGGCAGCTGCTGGATCAGCAGCAGCCGCTGTTTGGCTCTGCACCTGGTGGACGGGTCGGACTCAGCATTGAATGCGGCGTGGGCGGCAATCCTCCCCGGAGATTGCATTTGGAAGGTAGTGCGCTCAACTAGGTTTGCGGGTGTGCCCGTTTGGATACGTAGGGGCGGAGAAATCCACGGGCTATAAAGGAACGGATGGAGCGCGCGCGCAAGCGTGCAAATCATGCCGGATATTACCAAACACCCACGAAGGGCGTGGACAAACGGATACGGACAGGCGCGGGGGGCTCTGAGTAGGGCGCGGTGCGAGGACCGCCTCATGAGAAGGACAAACCGGATGGACGGAACGGCGTACGGACGACAGGGGGGAGTTTGGTACGGAGGTGGGGAGAGGAGGCTAGGGTTTCTGCTTTGGGATTGTTTCCTGTTTTGTTGTCATACTGTTATTTGTGCGTGTACTTAGGTTAGGGTTGAGAGGGAGGACTTATCCTCACTCTCAACTCCGGGATGGAAGGAGGAAGGGGGGAGACCATCACATCATTGGATTAGATCACTCATCTCACCAGGAGATTAAAGGAACTCATACCGGATACACATCCAAGCGGAAAGTTCTTAGGATTGAAGGATTGGCAATCTCTCTCTCTCTCTACTTTTCTTTATCTCTTTATCTCCTTATTTCTATTTCTCATTTAAGTGCGACTTCGGACATCCTCATCTCCTTTCAAACTCAGGGAACCGTTAACTTCTGAACCTTGGGACAATTATAGGGGGATAACCTTTATTCTTTCCACACCGTTTACATGGCCACACACAGCCTGTGGGAGTTGTGTAGGGCCCATACACTACTCCATATAATTTATACTTTATAATTTATGAATTATTATTTATTATTTATTATTTATTATTTATTATTTATTATTTATTATTTATTATTTATTATTTATTATTTATTATTTATTATTTATTATTTATTATTTATTATTTATTATTTATTATTTATTATTTATTATTTATTATTTATTATTTATTATTTATTATTTATTATTTATTATTTATTATTTATTATTTATTATTTATTATTTATTATTTATTATTTATTATTTATTATTTATTATTTATTATTTATTATTTATTATTTATTATTTATTATTTATTATTTATTATTTATTATTTATTATTTATTATTTATTATTTATTATTTATTATTTATTATTTATTATTTATTATTTATTATTTATTATTTATTATTTATTATTTATTATTTATTATTTATTATTTATTATTTATTATTTATTATTTATTATTTATTATTTATTATTTATTATTTATTATTTATTATTTATTATTTATTATTTATTATTTATTATTTATTATTTATTATTTATTATTTATTATTTATTATTTATTATTTATTATTTATTATTTATTATTTATTATTTATTATTTATTATTTATTATTTATTATTTATTATTTATTATTTATTATTTATTATTTATTATTTATTATTTATTATTTATTATTTATTATTTATTATTTATTATTTATTATTTATTATTTATTATTTATTATTTATTATTTATTATTTATTATTTATTATTTATTATTTATTATTTATTATTTATTATTTATTATTTATTATTTATTATTTATTATTTATTATTTATTATTTATTATTTATTATTTATTATTTATTATTTATTATTTATTATTTATTATTTATTATTTATTATTTATTATTTATTATTTATTATTTATTATTTATTATTTATTATTTATTATTTATTATTTATTATTTATTATTTATTATTTATTATTTATTATTTATTATTTATTATTTATTATTTATTATTTATTATTTATTATTTATTATTTATTATTTATTATTTATTATTTATTATTTATTATTTATTATTTATTATTTATTATTTATTATTTATTATTTATTATTTATTATTTATTATTTATTATTTATTATTTATTATTTATTATTTATTATTTATTATTTATTATTTATTATTTATTATTTATTATTTATTATTTATTATTTATTATTTATTATTTATTATTTATTATTTATTATTTATTATTTATTATTTATTATTTATTATTTATTATTTATTATTTATTATTTATTATTTATTATTTATTATTTATTATTTATTATTTATTATTTATTATTTATTATTTATTATTTATTATTTATTATTTATTATTTATTATTTATTATTTATTATTTATTATTTATTATTTATTATTTATTATTTATTATTTATTATTTATTATTTATTATTTATTATTTATTATTTATTATTTATTATTTATTATTTATTATTTATTATTTATTATTTATTATTTATTATTTATTATTTATTATTTATTATTTATTATTTATTATTTATTATTTATTATTTATTATTTATTATTTATTATTTATTATTTATTATTTATTATTTATTATTTATTATTTATTATTTATTATTTATTATTTATTATTTATTATTTATTATTTATTATTTATTATTTATTATTTATTATTTATTATTTATTATTTATTATTTATTATTTATTATTTATTATTTATTATTTATTATTTATTATTTATTATTTATTATTTATTATTTATTATTTATTATTTATTATTTATTATTTATTATTTATTATTTATTATTTATTATTTATTATTTATTATTTATTATTTATTATTTATTATTTATTATTTATTATTTATTATTTATTATTTATTATTTATTATTTATTATTTATTATTTATTATTTATTATTTATTATTTATTATTTATTATTTATTATTTATTATTTATTATTTATTATTTATTATTTATTATTTATTATTTATTATTTATTATTTATTATTTATTATTTATTATTTATTATTTATTATTTATTATTTATTATTTATTATTTATAATTTATTATTCATTATTTATCATTTAGTGGAGGCTACACAACTTTATTTTAGTTGTTTAGCGTGCCGTACAACTCATATGGGACATGTAGCATGCCACACAGCCCATTTGAGTTGTGTAGCATGCCACACGGCTCATTTGAGTTGTGTAGGGTGCCACATGGCCCATTGAGCCGTGTACACCACTAAAAGAGCCATTTACAGAGTTGTGTACACGGCTCAATGAGCCATGAATTTGAAATTACCCTATAAATTTTTTACTACTTACTTTCTTGGACCTGGAGACTAGAAAAGCCCAAGAATGTGGACCTACACCCAAAAGGGGTCTGAACATGGTGATTTGAGGTTAGACAGTTGAGGGCTAAAAAAAGGTGAAAAAAGAAAAAAGAGATATCAAGAAAATGTGTTTGTTTATTGTTTGGAGTTCATTTCAAAAATATAAACTCAGATTGACCATAAAAAAAAATCAAAATAGTATTGGAGATGGCTCCAAAAAGCACCCCAAAGCAGACATTTTCTGTCATTGTTGTAGTTCCATCAACTATTTAGAGGTAAATGATTGATCCTAAAAATCCCCAAAGATTCCTTTTGTCCCCTTTTAAGAGCCCTCTAGAATACTGCAAGCTCAGAAATTGAAAAATGCATCAGAAAGATGAGGGGAAAACAAAAATAAAAGTTGAAAAGTGCATCATTTTTTTTTGTTTTAATCCCTTTTTTTTTGGCAGGAAAGTGAAGTACTAAGAATCTTCAAAAATCAAATTTGAGATTCCTGTTAAATTTGGAAACTTTCTGTCCATTTAGATTTCCCCAAAATAATTAGAAAAAAAAAGTGAAACCATTTGTGACATCACTTTTTTTTCAATTTTGTTGAACCTAATTTTGAATGCCCTTAAATTAACCAAAAAAATCTCAAAAAAGGAGTTTAGATAGGTTTTAGATTCCTCCCTATGTTCTGGTATTTTTTTTTTTGAAGCTTCACAAAACTGCACAAATTTAAGGAAAAAATTGCAGATGGGGGTCATTGTGGGCACATGAAAGCAACACAGCAATAAGGATTGGAGCCATGAAAAAATTACTCCTTAATAATACTATCAGTTTCAAGAAAAATTTCCAGAGTTTTTGCCATGCATGTCTGGCCAGCCAAAATGTTGAAAAGGCCAGACAGCCTGGGGGAAAATCCAGATGTGCAAGCACAAAATTGTTTTCTTGGTTTTTCAAGTGACAGGTCACCTGTATCATGTTTCCTGTCTGGGTTTTGCTCAAACCAGACAGGAGACCGCAGGCCTTCACACCACACCCCTCACCTTTGACATCCACCTCCAACATCAAAGACCATCCAAGACAATTGAAGGTTAGAGTTCTAGACTTGTGAATCAACCCGCCAGCTATCTCCAACCAATCTCAACTCAAGATCTTCATCACCCAAGCCTCCCTCAAAACTCAAAAATTCCATAGTCAATGACAACCTTTTCAGTCTAGAAGAATTTGAATCAGAGGCCAAGAGTGGTGAAGTGGAGATGAGAAGGAAAATACTTAAGTAAGTAGGTTGATCAATGGGTGAATCAGGTGAACCAGAGGACAACAGAAACCAAAGCAATGAGGATGAGGAACATATCAACCTGTTTTCTCAATACTCAACAGGCTTTCTGGACAATGAAGAAGTAGAATAGTGAGGAGATGGTAATCAAGCTTTTGATCTAGAATTGGAGAAGAGACCCCAATTTTTGAACTATTTCTGAGGTTTTTTTTTTTTGGTTTGCTTTTAATTGATCATGTCAAGTACTCAACTGTTTTCCTGTCATTTAAGTACTTAATAGAAGATTCAATTTTGCTTGAAATGACAAAGAAATGATTTTTACTATATTTTCTATTCTCAATTTTTGCAACAAAATAATAATTTCCACCATAATTAACAGGCGGACAGAAAACCTGAAAATTCAGGACAGAAACATTATAAGACTGGACAGACTTTTTTTTATGGCAAGTATAGGTTTTTTTCATTGAAGGAAATAAATAGTAAAAAGTAGGGACTAAGGATTTAATATAGGACAATAACTTGAAACTGTAGGACAAATAAAATAAAACAGACAACAAAAACTCTGAAAATATGGACAAGAATTATGAAAAAAGAGGACAGTTTTCTTAAAACTGATAGTAATAATAATCATAATCATGATGATGATACTAATCATAAAAAAACCAGCCATTCCTCCTGCCTTTTGATTCAGATCCTAAACCTTTTAGTGTTTTCTGTTGACTATCTCAAGTAAAAAAAAAGAAAAAAAAAGGTATGAATCAATATCCAAAAAGTAATTTGAGCCATCCAATTCCAAGCTTACTCACCCCATGAACCTATAAAGGAAAAAAAGATAATAAGAAGATTGGATTGATTTGATTTGACCCAAACCCAGATTCACCATCAACCAGAAATCAAGACTAGTGTTTAAGTAAGTATTCTGATCTGATCTTGACTATTTACCAAAACCTTCCTTCGATCATCCCAAGATATGCTTTGAAAGCCTGTGTTGGAATTAAATTGAAATTAAACTTGGAATTAATGTATATTAAGTCAAATTGGGATATCTATTGATAAATAGGATTGGATCTCAAGGATGGAAGGCTCAGATTAAGGCTTGTAAACATCACTTTTTCTTTTTTTCTTTTTTTCTTTTTTTCTTTTTCTTTTTTTCTTTTTTTCTTTTTTTTTCTTTTTTTCTTTTTTTCTTTTTTTTCTTTTTTTCTTTTTTTCTTTTTTTCTTTTTTTCTTTTTTTCTTTTTTTCTTTTTTTCTTTTTTTCTTTTTTTCTTTTTTTCTTTTTTTCTTTTTTTCTTTTTTTCTTTTTTTCTTTTTTTCTTTTTTTCTTTTTTTCTTTTTTTCTTTTTTTCTTTTTTTCTTTTTTTCTTTTTTTCTTTTTTTCTTTTTTTCTTTTTTTCTTTTTTTCTTTTTTTCTTTTTTTTCTTTTTTTCTTTTTTTCTTTTTTTCTTTTTTTCTTTTTTTCTTTTTTTCTTTTTTTCTTTTTTTCTTTTTTTCTTTTTTTCTTTTTTTCTTTTTTTCTTTTTTTCTTTTTTTCTTTTTTTCTTTTTTTCTTTTTTTCTTTTTTTCTTTTTTTCTTTTTTTCTTTTTTTCTTTTTTTCTTTTTTTCTTTTTTTCTTTTTTTCTTTTTTTCTTTTTTTCTTTTTTTCTTTTTTTCTTTTTTTCTTTTTTTCTTTTTTTCTTTTTTTCTTTTTTTCTTTTTTTCTTTTTTTCTTTTTTTCTTTTTTTCTTTTTTTGTTTTTCTGTTTTTTTGTTTTTTTGTTTTTTTGTTTTTTTCTTTTCTTAATTATTTTTTGAGGCTACTGAATTCATAAAATTTACTTGAATCAATCCGAAAATTACTTTCAAAAAATTAAAAAAAAAAATAAAAAAAATTAAGAGAGAAGGAAAGAAAATTGCAGGAAATTTAAAGATCCAGAAGACAAGAACAAAATGCATAAATTTGAGTCATGTTTTTTTTTTGATGGGTTAACTTATAGTAAGAGAGGTTCAAATCAATAAATTTGACATTTTTTCCAATAAAATGTAAAGAAAGGTATGAATTATGTTTTTTGATTGATTGATTGATTGGAGGTAAAACATGGTTAAAAATTTGATTTGAATCAAGAATTCTTTTTTTTTTGTTTCAATGTATTTATATAACTGGATTTTTAAAGGGTTTTTTAAACCAAATTTGAAAATATTTGGTACAGGGGATAGATGTTGGGGTAAAATTTAGACCTAGAATCACAGCTTGCCTTAATGTGGATTCAATACTTGTAGGGTTTCATGAAAGAAGGCTTGTTGAATTCTTGAAAGACTTGAGACTTCTTATACAGCTAGATATCTGGGATTTTGATTCATCTAATTTTTTTGAAATTAAATTTTCAAATTGAATTGGAAGATATGAGGGCCATCCAGCCTACCTTTTGCACAATTCACTTGATTCCGCTACCTGCATCAATTGTTTTTAATTTTCATTATTTTTTTTAAAAAAAAAAATTGATTCTATTATGATATTTTTTTTTTTAAAAAAAAAATCATTCCTTGGATTTTGATCTAAAAGATTCAAAGCAATTTTTTTTGTTGATTTTGCTCTTTCACACAGCTTCATATGAAATTTTGGCAATGTTGGAGAGGGCTTTTCAGTAGTTTTTTTGTATTTTTTGAAATATTTCCCATTTTTCAGTTCAATAAAGGGTCTCAAGAATTGTTTTCTCTGAACACATCAAACCAATATAGTCATCTTATTCATATCTTATCAGAAATTCATATCAGAATATAAAAAAATGAATAATCAATAAAAATAAAATTTCCAAGATTATTATGATGGATTCTAAAGAAGTACATGCTTATGTATTTAAATATAAATCAAAAACTCCTATAATTATTTCTCTTATTCAATAAATATTGGGATTTTTTATCTTAATTTTTTTTTTGTGAAAAAACACACCAAAAGGTGTTTCCTTGGTAAATATCAGGGAATGAATTCATCCTGGCTCACATCATATTTTAGGGAATTAATGCAAAATTTCATAAATTTTTTCTGTTTAGATTTGGTTTGGAAAGCCTGAAAAATTAAACATGGATGTGTATTCCAGCATTTTGAATTCTGCTACATGGGATTAGATTTTCTATCAAACCAGAATTTTTTTGTTTTGAAGATTTGAAGGCTTTGCTAGGGAATTTTTTCTTTTTGGATGAATTGAATTTACTTTCATTGATTTATTATGATTGAGGAGTTCCCATTCATATTTCAAGTTCAGTTTTTTTGAAGAGGGCTTTCCAAATCCTGCTCATTTTGACAAAATGATGGGATGATTATAAATATTGCTTCCAGACCCTGTGGAAGGACTTGGTTCATTTTTTTTGAGGTTCAAATAAATTTGAATTTTTTGTTTATAAAATGGAGAACAAGAGGTCAATTAAAAAGAAAAAATCAATTCACAGAAAAAAATCATGATCTTGATTTTTTTTTATTATAAACAAGAAGGTTGACTCAAAAATTCTATTTTTCAGGATAAAAGAAGAAAAAAATTAAGGTGAAGAAAATTTAATAAAAGTTCTTAAATAAAATCATTATAATAAAAACAATGGGCCTGTTTTTATAAGAAAATAAACCTTTTAAACAAGCATAAAAATAATATTATGATTATTTTTGTAATTAATTAAACACCAAGGGAGATTTATCACTTAATAAATTGTAATTTTTGTTGGTTTGAATGTTGATAGATATTTTATTGAAAGATTTGGGAGAGGGGATTATTTTATTTATTATTTTAAGGACAAGAGACAAAATTAAGATCAGAGAGACATAAGAAAGATAAATAATTGAGATGGATCAGTTGAGACAGGAAGTGAATCAGATTGATGGAAAGGCACAAGGGAGCCAGTTTGAGTTTCTTCTTAGGAAGATAGGATGGTGGATGGTGGAAATTTGATTAGTAAAATTTGCACAATTATGGTGTGCAGGGGATCAGTGTATTCATGAAAAGGGGAGTGGAAGTTGAAAATATAGTGATGGAAAAATGAATAAAAACAAAAGATATTTCAAAAAAATACTGTTTCTAGGCATAGGTCTTTTGAATAAATGAAGAGAAATTTACAACTGAGGGCCTTATTGTGTTGTTGATGAGGAGAGAAGCTAGAATTTTAGTGGGAATAATCAAGTTCATACTTGATTATCTGTCAAAAATTTTCTATCACAACAATTTTATTTAATTTTTGGAATTATTCAGAGCTCCATAGTGAGAATTTGAAATTGCAGTGAGTAAATTGGATTTTTTTGGATTAATATCTGTAAGCATATTTTTTAAACATATTTTATTTTATATTGCTGGAACCAGAAATATTTTCTCTGCTTTGGTGAAAGAAGGTGGGAAATATCACTTGAGTTGACTTTTGCAGTTAATAGGAAAGCCATAGAGAGATATAATAAATAATGGGTGAATTTTTTACCATATTGGGAAATAATCACCTTCAGAATCACCCAGTTTATCTTGAAATGTTTTATTTTAATGATATTAATTTAAATTTTAGAGAATTAAAGTATTTATTTGAATGATCTGGATTGGAATGATAGGAAAATTCTTTTGATGGTTTTTTTAAATTTTAATTCAAGCTTTAATTACTAGTAGTTAAACCTCCAGGCTATAAATCTTAATTGAGGAATATTAAAATTTGAATATGCTAGATCTGTTTTTGTTCTTTTTTTTCAAGGTATTTGAGGTAGCCTTCTACAGAGAAACAGTCTATTTTCAGTTAAATAAATTTGTGATCTTTGTGATTTGAAGCAGGATATAGCTTAATGTTTGTGTCATGAGATCATTAATAGTTTTTTATTGCATGAGATGCAATTCTTTTACATTGGTTTGAATAGTGATGTTTTTATTAAGGAGTACTTCCTCAATATATTTCTGCACTTTATTCCCAATAATATTTGGAGAAAATACACTTTTGGATATTTTTTATCTACATTTGAGTTTTTCATCAAATTCATCAGGACACTCTTTTTTGAAATATTTTACACATAAAATGAAAATAAAATCTATTTCTGAAAAATGAGGATACATTTGAGGATTTTATTATAAAAATGAAGTTTTCTAAGGTAAGAAAACAGACCAATAGTAGAATATGCTTAGCCATATTCACAGAATTAATGTTTTCAAAATAATTGAAATCATGAATAGGATTTTCAAACCACAGCATCTCAATGTGGTTCCTGCTTTGATTGGTAAACTAAGAAATTGTTTAGATATATTTTTTCTCTAGGAAGATTGATTTTTTTAAAAAAGATTCCTGTTCTATCATTCCATCTAATTTTTGAACCACAGAGAAAATTCAGATATGAGAATTTCAAGATTTTTTTTTGCAAATAAATAAATAATAAAAAGGTATTGATATGGCTAGTGATATGTATAGTTGAAGTTTTTTCAGAGAAAATCAGTATCAAAAAATATAAGAGCTATCATCAGGGGTAAGTTCATGGAGAGTTTTTCCAATTAATTGTTGGAATTTCAGTCTTAAGCTGTGTTTTTCCAAATTAAAGAGTGCAGAAATCACTTATTTTGCTGTATATTCCAAATTTTATTAACCATTCTAAGTGTGGCTATATAGTTATTTCTTTATAATACACTCAAAAGTTAAAAAAATAGTGAATTATTTATCAAAAATCTAAGTAACTATTTATAAATAAAGGTTTTGTGTAGTTCATTTTAGTGAATGATTAGTGATATGAGTTGTATTCATCATTATTTCCTACTTTTAATACACCACTTTTATCTCCCTCATCAAATTTATGATTCATTATTCATGATAGTATATTTCTTTAAACCACTGTACAGCCTTGTTTATTTATTCTATAGTCTGATGTTTTCCTAGTGGAATCAAATCATCTTTTAATTCTTTGATCCTTCTGGAATTCCACTTGAGCCTATCTCCAGATCCGTTAAACTTAACTGAAAAATCTTCCTCAATTATTTTTATTTTCTCATTAGGCCCTCAACCTGTTAAAAATTTATAATTTAAACTTCAGAGTAAAATTTCCTTGGGCATTCATATGATTTTTGGGACAAGGTAGAAGGATTTTAGTATATCATATCAACATTAGTGAATCCAGTTGGATTTTTTTGGGACTTTGAGTGAATTAGTGAGCAATTGGTAGTGGAAAGAAGATTTTCCTCATCAGGGATGAATGGTTCAGAAAATAGATATGAATTATTCAAAATTCTTTTAGAGGTTCTAGAAAGGAGAATTTAGGATATAATTAAAGTTTTTATCTTCAGATTTTATATAGTTTTTGGTATCAATAAACTGGTTGAAGTTTCTTCCTTTCTATTCTCATGCTCTCAGATATTATGGGATTATAGAATTAAACAAAAAAGAATGGTAAAATGTTTTGAAATACTTGGATTATGGTTTTCAGAGTACCATTTAAGATGAAGATTTTAAATAAAATATTGGCAGCTATTCAAGAAATTATGTTGATCATTTTTTAATCTTATGACTCCTTCTGAAAATTGAGGTTTTCCTTGATGTTTATGTACCTTTTTAAAAATTAATAGAATGATTCCAAACTGAAAATACATTTTTTTAAGTGAGATAAATAATAAGGGAGAGTTGATCACCACATATGGTGTATCAAGCACATTTGGGCACCAGGCCAAGTCCACCTGGCGCACCACAAGCAGGACTTGGATAGGCTCCCAGAGCGCTTGATTGCATGCCCAGAAAAATTGATTGGGTTGGGGTTTCAGGGTGCAAATCTTGGAAAACAATCACAATTGTTTGGATGCCAATCAAATCTGGCTGCAACTGACTAAACAGCTTCAACCTTCCTCTACTCCTCCCCAACCATTGAGCATCTCTTTTTTTTGAAAAAGCAAGTTTATTTCTTTAATCTAATTTTTAATCAATTATTTTTGGATGATGAGTGGGGATGAGCTTAGCCTTGAAGGCAGTCCAAAAAGATGAGTTTGGGGATTTGATTGATTTTAGACTTGGATAGAGAGTAGTTTGTAGGCTTGATGGATGGTCTTGAATTGCAGTTGTTGAGGGAAGATGATGGTTGGAATGTTGTAGGGCATAAACATCAGATGATGATGGTGGTGGAAAGGGTGTAAGATGATGATGATGTATTGATGAAGTTGATAATGATATTGATTAGGATGAATTGACTCTCCTCCTCCTTGTAAATGTCCTTTTTTTCCTTGGTGGTTTTGATCTACATATGAAAACTCTAAATAATGAGTGGTGAGTGGTTCATTGCAACCAGCTTTGCTTGGAGACAAGTGGAACTTTAAAAGGTGCCAGAATCATTTGGCTAAGCACCAACATGTGCTTGAAAAGGTGCCCAAATGACTTGTCTGGGCACCCAGTAAAATTTAAAAATTTCCATGTGTTCTTTACAAAAAAATGGGTTGAATTTACATGCCACCCAAATGGGCTTTACACACCATATAATCAGATATGGTGTTTCCACTGAGTTTGGTTGGGTTATCAACTCAGTGGATTTTTGGTTAAACACAGGTTTGCAGGTGCTCAAAGCTGCATGGTGGTTTGTAAACCACTGCTTGTCAGGTGGTCAACCAATGGGGGTGTGCCATCAACTTAGCCATGGGGGCTTTCAACTGAAGCTTTGAAGAGGGGTTTTTCCTCAAAAAAAATAAAATGTTAATCTTAAGGGTCATGAGGGTCATTACAGAAGTAACAATCCTTGTTGTTTTCATGATTCAATCAAGGAATAGGTCAAGTTGATCAAACAAGAAGATTGGGATCCCTTGGCTATTTCCCCATAAAAAATTTGGGCCAGCCATCAACCACAGCCTGTCACATTACCAGCAGGAGTTGACCACCAAACCAAAATAACTGGATATACCATAGTTTATTCAAAATACTTTGGCTAGTGTGTCAAATTTACATGGGAATTTCTTTCTGTTGAGGTAAAATATCCCTTTTTTTCTTGGTTTAATGAGTTAAGAATGAGGCTTATTTCTAGGGTGTTTCATTTTCTGGTATCTCTTTGTTGCATAATTTTCTTTTGTCTACCTAGGCTCTAGAAATTCTTCAATGGCCTAACTGATTATTATATTCTCCAAATTGACTTGGCATTTGTACTAGTTGCACCCAGTGAGATTTGGTAGCTTGTATTCTGATTGTTAGTCTTTTTTGGATTTGCTAGAGTTTTGAATAACAATGGGGGTTTCTGTCACGCCTTTCACTTAGGAATTATTGTCTTCATCACTTCAACATGTCCTCCCCTCAGTACCATCTACTTCAGTCTATAAGCGTGACACAAATAAAGCACAACATCAATGGTGCAATCTGCTACTTCCTCTGGCTCGCGTTGACCTTCCAATCTCGGCGACCAACTCAGTATATACTTGCAAACTTCACAATTAACTCCATACCAGTCTGCCATCCATTATGAGATCCAATCTCCTTCCCTGGCCAATCAACAGCCTCAGACTTCCATCTTTGGTCACGCACTGTTTGTTAGTTCGCATCTACGTCTAACTAAGCCATCATTACTGCACAGTTTGCAATTGGACTAGTCCCTACCCTGCATACACTATTACTTCTCATTTGCATTACCTTCAACGTCATTTGCTCCTGTCCCAATTCATCATACAATTGTATGCTCAGATTCTATTGTCTTGCACTTATTCCATGACCTTGGATATGGTTGTACTACTGCTTTGTTTCCTATCCCGTTCCTGTCATTCATTGCCTCACCACCTTCAACTGTAGCTAGCTCACCACCAGGTTGTATCTAGTCACTTCAGATTACCTTATAAGGGCTACCCCCTTGCCTGATGATTGTCTCCTCAGTTAGTTAATTTCATATTTTCTCGCATTTTTCTACAACCTAGTTATCACATTGGACTCAGGTTGAGTTTCCCTCTTTGGAACACATTCCATTCCTCTCGCCGTTTGTCAAGTGGCTTAACTAAGTTTGCACTTTGCAACTGAGCCTTGCTATTTGCACTTGCCCTTGCACTCAGCATTCCTCTGCGCTCACAATCATCTAAGAATTGCCCTATAGTACGTGGGGTGGTTGTGTGACAGTAAATTAACTAACTCAACTCATCTATTGTAGCTTGCCAACCTATATTAGACTTCTTTTTTTTGATGTCACCTACTTGCTCAACCGGGAACGCTTCCCTTGCCCCTTACAATGATGATATCCATTGGGTAGGGAGAACCAGCGCTCCTTGGGTCCAACAACCCTTAGATCCCATTCCTCCTTTTAAATTGCCATCTGTTGAACCCCTTGATGATCCTCGGACTCCTCCACAGGATGTTCCAACGGACCCTCTTGCGGAGTTCGCCAATTCTGACCATTCTTCCAATGAAACCTCAACTCATGGTAGACCAGGGGTTTGCACTACTGCTCCCAAGCCCAATGCTTCAACCCTGCTTTCAACATTGATCCAGGCTCTCACTCATGGTGCCCAGTGATCTAGTCCAAGTACTCCTAGCTTTTGCACTCCGGGCATGAAACAACCCAATCACTTTACAGGAGAACACCCTCATAAGCTTAGATCCTACCTACAGTCTTGTAAAATCATCTTTTCAAACAACTCCAACAATTTCCCTTCCAATAGGCATAAAGTTATGTATGCTTTGTCCTTCTTAGGAGGTAGAGCCTCGCAGTGGTTCAAACGGTACCTCAAAATTTTGTCCAACAACAGTCCCACGTGTATTCTCAACCACTGGGACAGGTTTGAGCAACAACTGTTCACCCTGTTTGGCGACCCCAATGAAGTTTGAAACACCAAATACAAACTTAATAGTTTAGTTATGAAGGAAAATAGTAGAGCTTCTGTTTATATTTCTCATTTTCAAACCTTGCAGTCTTGCATCCAGTGGAACAAGGCCGCTCTTCTATTTCATTTCCGAAAGGGTCTACCGGAACTCTCAATCAAACAGCTCACAGTTGGGGGTCATAAGACAACCTTGCTTCAGCAGTTAATTGATTGAGTGATTGAGCTTGATAATGGCTATCACAACAAGAATTGCTCTCAGAAAAACAACCATGGACCGTCCACCTTGGCTCCGAGGGTGGACAACTCCTCAAAGCAAAAAGCGAGGAACCCAAAACCATCCAAACCAACCCCAACTTCAAACTTCAACTCAAAAGGGAAAACCGTCACCAAAACTCCAAAGTTCTTGGACAAAGAAACCGGGATGCTACGGAACGAGGAACGGCTACAAAGGGAGAAGAATGGGCTGTGTATTTATTGTGGAGGGAAACATGATGTTGACAGCTGTGCAAAGCGGTTAGCGCGTGAAGCGGCTAAGCAGTCGAAAAATTAGCTTGTAGTTTTTCTGATACTTGCAAGGAAAACTACACATTATCTAAATCACCGCGAGTAAATCTTTGCACTTGCAAGTCACTAGGTGCTCCTAGTTCAAGATTTATCCTATTCCATTCCAAAAACACCCCTTATCAAGTCTTAGTTGACTCCGGCGCTAATGTTTCCTTCATCAGTGAATCTTTTGCCACTTCCAAAAATCTTACGCATTCCGAGATAGATAAATTTCCTACCTATTTAGTAAGTAGTGCGACTGAACGGTCTTATTGGGTTTCCCAAAAGGCAAAATGGACCTTTGCATTCTCCAATTTCCCCAGCTTCAAATGGGATTTATTTGTCTTGGCTATACCCAGAATGGATGATACCATTCTAGGCCATGATTTCCTAGTTTACTGGAATCCGGATGTGAATTGGCAAGAAGGAGTAATTAACCTTTGAACCTTGCACCCCCAGAACGCTAATCTTTCCATCAAACAGGAATTAAACAGCCTACCTGACACTGTCATTGAGTTGGATGACACTTTTCTGCCAGGAGATTTGCAATATCCTGACCTCCATTCCCAAATTCCCTCTTCAGATTTAGGAGTTATTGCTTACCTATCCAGCTTACCTCTTTCCTGTTCCTTTGAAGAGAAACAGACACCAACCAAACAGTGTATTTTGAGCTCCCTAATCATCTCGCACCATGCAAGCACCTCAAATCCGGTGCTCAAAGATGACAAGATTGAAGACTTAGAAAACATTCAAGAGTCTTTACCTTCAGTTTATCATGACTTTGCTGACGTCTTCTCAGCTGAAAGAGAAAATAAACTGCCTCCATCCAGTTCTTACAATCACAAGATCAAACTTACTGGCCCACCTCCGGCACCAGGACCAGTTTACTCTCTCTCGACGCAAGAATCAATTGGGCTTCAAGACTACATTGCGGAAAATATAGCAAAAGGATTTCTTCGACCAAGCAATTTGAATACTGGTTCACCTGTCCTATTTGTTCCAAAAAAGGACGGAGGACTTTGCCTTTGTGTTGACTACAGGAAACTGAACCAGTTAACCCAGAAGAATGCCTACCCAGTACCGCCTATGTCACATCTCCTCACCCTCTTCCATGGAGCTGCTTATTTCTCAAAGTTAGACCTTTGGGGTGCCTATAACCTAATTCTCATTATGAAAGGTCATGAGTATTTGACCGCAATTAGAACCCGGTTTGGCAGTTATGAGTATACTGTCATGCCTTTTGGCCTCTGTAACGCTCCTTCCACTTTTCAACATTTTGTCAACAACATTTTCTCCAATCTCATAGGTAAATACCTCGTGGTATATCTAGATGATATACTAGTCTATTCGAGGAACCTCAAAGATAACATTGCACATGTGCAAGAGGTGCTGCAGCAACATTGCAAGAATGACCTGTTTGCAAAAGCCTCTAAGTGCAAATTCCATTCCTCTTCTCTTTGGTTTCTAGGTGTTGTAGTCTTGCAGCAAGGACTATTGATGGACCCAGCCAAAGGCAAACGCATATTGGACTGGCCCCCACCTTCTTCTGTTAAATCCCTTCAAGTTTTCCTTGGTTTCAGTAATTTTTATAGGAGGTTTATTGAGCGTTACGCCGAGAAAACCATGAATCTTACTAACCTTCTTCAAAAAGAAACTCTTTTTTTTTTACAAACAAGCTGCTTTGGAGTTCAAAGCTCTGAAGAAAGTGTTCACCACTGCTCCAATACTCGCTCACTTCATCAAGCTAGCTTGCACTATTGTCAAAACAGACACAAGCAACTATGCAATTGCAGGAGTAATCTTGCAGTTCTCTTCCTCCACTTGTCTCTTTCATCCCGTAGCTTTTGAGTCTTGCAAGTTTCTTGCTGCAGAGCTTAACTATGAGATTCATGAAAAGGAACTTCTTGCAATTGTTTATTGCTTAAAGAAATGGCGTTCATACCTTTTGAGCCTTAGGGAATCCTTTGAGGTTTTAACTAATCATAATTCTTTAAAGTATTTCATGAGCTCAAAAGTCCTCACACGTAGACAGGCACGATGGGCCAAATACCTCTCCAAGTTCCACTTTACAATCAAATACCGCCCTGGGAAAAAAGCGGTAGTTCCTGATGCTTTATCACGTCAGGACGACATTTACCCAGGGGGGGGAGCACCTTTGCCAAAAACAACCCTGAAAACATTAGGACACTCTTCTTAACCCAATCTGCCCAACTCAGTTTGATCATTGCTCACTTACAAGATTTGGCTTCCAAACTCCAACAAGCTCAAAGCGACAACCCCAAGTGCATCAAACTTTGCAAGAGTGCGAACTTATTAGATACTAGTTTCAGTATTGATGATAATGACTTCTTAGTCTATGATAATTGTATAGTAGTACCAGATAATTCTCACATTAAGTTAGATATCTTTGAGTCACGGCACAATTCTCCACTTGCTGGTCATCATGGGCAGAATAAAACCTACCAATTGATTGTGTTAAGATTTTAGTTGTCCTTGTGTTCTGCCTGAATCTTGTGTGCCCTTGCTACCTTTTTTTTAAGTCCTTCTGACTGTTTTATTGCTCTTGAGTGTCTCAGCCCAGTGTGCACTCTATACTATACTAGTTTAGTTACAGTTCCAGTTGCATCTTTGACTTTGACCCTAGTAGCCTCACTGTCTCAGTCTGTCTCCTGCTGTCCCCCAATTGTGCCGACTTCTTGGTCCAGCTTGAATACTCCTTATTAATTATCATGTTTCCTTTGTCAACCACTTGTTGGCCTTGCTTGTATCTAGACTACTTAAGCAGCCAACTCTCCAGTGAAATGACAACCATCTGTTTCTACTCACCTGAAACCAGAGTGCCCCCTCATCTGACTCCTAGATCTGCTCATCTAAGCGTTATTAGATTTTTGATCCTCCCTTCCTCAATCCTTTGACCGGAGCATCTAATGCAATTTCCAACATGGTTAAAAGCCGAACCTCCCTTCTGAAATATGTCCACTATTATTTCCAACCAAAAACTTCTCCTCACCGTAGACAACTACTATACCTGTTCCATAGCAATGGAAGGCAAACTTGATTCCATTGATGCCTTGGAGATAGTCCTTAAGGAATTCCCTCGGCCCTTAGAAACAAACAATGCAAAAATGTTTGATAGAATCAATCAAAAAGCTTAAAACCTTATTCTTGATCATCTTAACAAGGACAACCTCTCCTACATTGCCGGTTCCTTTCCATTGGCCAAAAGACGCAATGGTATCTCTCTTTGGGATCTTCTTAAGACACGGTACATGCCCAATGACTTTATCAATGAAACCCTTGCCTTTGCTCAGTTCAACAAAATCAAATTTGAAAACAACATTAACGGCTTTGTTTCTAAGATTTGCTCCTCAACTCAAAAGATGAAGCTTGTTGGCCTGAAGCTAGAGGAGGAACTTACTATCATCCTCACCCTGTCAAAGCTACCTTCCAAATTTAACTACTTGAAGAAGTCTGACAAATGCGAGAAAAAAATGATCAATTAAATTTTAAAGAGACTTGAGAAAGACAAAGCCCAAGCCAAAATCAACCCTGTCGACAACTCGCCTGGAGACAGTAACATGGCCTTTTACACCAAAGTCCCCAACTGTCCCTACTGCAACAAACCCGGCCATCAACCAAATAATTGTTGGATCAAGTATCATGAGAAGGCCCCCAAATCTGCTTCCCGCAAAACCAAAGAGGCACATTTCTTTTCCTTCTAACACTTCTCTAGTTGCCTGTTTGACCACCCTCTGAGTCCCTTTTCAGCTATCTTCTTCAAACTCAAACGCGACTTCCACGAGTTCAATCATTGCCTACAAATGTTCCTTTCCGATATCTTGTTTTGCCCATAAAAGCCAACCTGCCTCATATCAAAGTTTCATGTTGCACCTTCTTATGTTCTTGTCTCAACACTGTCTTGACATTGTCATTGCTACACTACTGCTCCTTTGCTCTGTCAACCTTGCTGCTGCCCCCGGGTTCACTTAGCCTTCAGTCTCCCCCAAGCTTCAGGCAAGGGGGCGTGTTAAGATTTCAGTTGTCCTTGTGTTCTGACTGAATCTTGTGTGCCCTTGTTACCTTTGTTTTAAGTCCTTCTGACTGTTTTATTGCTCTTGAGTGTCTCAGCCCAGTGTGCACTCTATACTATACTATTTTAGTTACAGTTCCAGTTGCATCTTTGAATTTGACCCTAGTAGCCTCACTGTCTCAGTATGTCTCCTGCTGTCCCCCAATTGTGCAGACTTCTTGGTCCAGCTTGAATACTCCTTATTCATTATCATGTTTCATTTGTCAACCACTTGTTGGCCTTGCTTGTATCTAGACTACATAAGCAGCCAACTCTCCAGTGAAATGACAACCATCTGTTTCTACTCACCTGAAACCAGAGTGCCCCCTCATCTGACTCCTAGATCCGCTCATCTAAGCATTATTAGATTTTTGATCCTCCCTTCCTCAATCCTTTGACCGGAGCATCTAACTCAATTTCCAACAGATCGCACAAGACTTCTACTGGCCTGGTATGACCAAAGAAGTAAAAGACTATGTTAGCGCGTGCTATGATTGCAATCGTAACAAGTCCTCAAGACATCGGAAGTATGGGCTGCTCCAGCCACTTCCAATTCCGCCTTGTCCTTGGCACTTGCTTTCTATGGATTTCATCTCTCAATTACCTTCTTCTAGTGGATATGATGCTATTCTAGTAGTAGTAGATTGCTTCTCAAAGATGGCTTTATTTCTGCGCAGTAATGTGACGGCCTCTTCAGAAGACTTAGCTAACTTTTTCATAGAATATGTATTTTCAAAACATGGTCTCCCTGATAATATAGTTAGTGATTGTGGTTTCCTGTTTGTTTCAAGCTTCTGGACCTTGCTATGCCAACATTTGAAGATCACTTGCAATTTATAAATGGCTTACCACCCGGAAACGGATGGGCAAACCAAGCAAATTATACAGATTCTCAAACAATATATTTGAATTTATGTTGCCTATCAACAAGGCAACTGGTTGCAATGGCTCCCACTAGCCAAATTTGCCTACAACAACTCCACTCATTCCTCCACCAAACAGTTGCCCTTCCAAACTCTTTATGGTAGAAAACCGACTTTCTCTTCCCTTCACGTAGCACCTTCTCAACCTGCTACCAATTACCTTGAACAAATTCAATCCCTTCAATTGCAACTTCAAACCAACCTCGAAGAAGCGAACCAGCGCTATAAGGAGCAAGCAGACCAATTTCACACTACAGCTCCAACCTTTGCAGTAGGAGATCAAATGTGGCTCAATGCTTGCAATATTTGCAGCACTTGCCCAACTCGCAAACTCTCCGAAAGAAAGCTTGGCCCCTTTAAAGTAGAATCAGTCATCTCCCCTAACGCCTTTAAACTTACTTTACCTGCAAAATGGAAAGGTATCCACCCGGTCTTTCATGTGTCTCTCCTAGAGCCATCTCAAGTCCTATACCTGGGCAAGACTCATCCCCCTCCCAAACCGGTCACTGTCCTTGATCATCAAGAGTGGGAAGTAAGCCTTATTCTGGATTCCAGGTTACGCAAAGGAAAACTTCAATACCTTGTTGAGTGGTCTGGCTTCCAGTCCGACAAAGATTGCACCTTGTGGGAACCAGCCCATCACCTTTGCAACTCTCCCAATCTGATTTGAGATTTCCATGCAAGCTACCCTTGCAAACCTAGACAATCATGATTCCATCCCATCCAATCCCATTTCACTCCACATTACATCCCATCCAATCCCATTTCATTCCACATTTCATCCCATCCAATCCCATTTCATTCCACATTTCATCCCATCCAATCCCATTCCATTCCACATTCCATCTCATCCAACCCCATTCCATTCCACATCATCATTCCATCAGTCAATTCCTTCATCTCACCATGTTATTTCTTCCTCTCATCACCCTCTCATTCCTATCAAATAAAATTCCATTCCTTATACAAAAAAAAAAAGAGAAAAATTTATTTATAATTAAATTAATATATATATATATATATATATTTAATAATAAGTTACAAAGTTTCTTTCACTTCCTTCTCTGCATCCTCCCAATTTGCAGTCAATTCCGCAACCATGGACCAAAAGGTATCCAGATCTTCATCATTAATCAGTGCGGACATCCTTTGGAGAACCAGCACCTCTGTTACAATGTGCCTCTCGAATATTTCCTCACACCTCGCAATTTGAGCTTGCTTTGGCCAAGCATTCCATCCACCTTCCTCCAAGAGCTCTTCGTACGCTCTCTTCCTTTGGCCTCCCTACAAACCTTCTCCAATGTTGCCCGTCAGTCGCCTTGCATCAGTTTTGACCGGTCCTACAACTTGCACCGGATCCGCTTTGCCTTGGCCCTCCATTCCTTCAGTTCCATCTACTCCATCCCTTCCATCTACATTTCCTTCTCCCAATTCTTCCATTACAACCTCCTCTTCTCGCTCCGTTCCCTCTCTTCCTCCATTTCCGTCTTCTCCATATCCCAATCCTCTTTCCGCTTTGTTCCTTTCTTCCTCCCTTGCTTCCTCGGTTATGACCCCAACCGGTTCCGCACCGGGCACTTCATCTTGCACCTCGGCATTCATCTGGGGCCCCAGAAGTTCAGTCGGCGGACCCCAATAAGGTGGTGGTGGCGGTGGTGTGTTCGTAGTGTATCTTTGGAAACGGGGCAACACTAGCAAGATGAGCAAAATTTAGTTACTATCTTTATTATCATTATTCAGTCCCAATTAGTACTCACCAGGGACTTGAGTACCCAAGTATTTGATCTCCAGCAACGGTGGTATTTTGTAGTTAACCCTTGGCGCGGACCTACGACTCCGCATCTCCCTCAATGACTCTGTGGGACCATCAACAGTTGACTCAATATTTATAGGGAAATTACATGCAACCTTGCAGAGACGGCATTGCTTGCACTTGCCTTGAAGGCCTCAGACGGCAGTAATGGGGACACATTGCTTGTTTTGACGGATACAGTTTTTGCAACGGAGGGACAACAATGACAACATTTTATATAATTTATGAGTCTATCAAGTAATGAATTAAATAATACGTAAAGGGTATACAGTATTTATTAACAAATTGAAATCAATGGGAAAATTTATCTGAACGCTTGCAGGAGCTTGTGTCTTTATACCCGGGCAACTGTCACGCCTTGCACTTAGGAATTATATTCTTCATCACTTTGACATGTCCTCTCCTCAGTACCATCTACCTCAGTCTAAAAGCGTGACACAAATAAAGAACAACATCAATGGTGCAATCTGCTACTTCCTCTTGCTCACGTTGACCTTCCAATCTCGGCAACCAACTCAGTATATACTTGCAAACTTTGTGGTTAACTCCATACCGGTCGGCCATCCATTATGAGATCCAATCTCCTTCCCTGGCCAATCAACAGCCTTGGACTTCCATCTTTGGTCACGCACTGTTCATTAGTTTGCATCTACGTCTAACTAAGCCATCATTACTGTACAGTTTGCAATTGGACTAGTGCCTACCCTGCATACACTATTACTTCTCATTTGCATTACCTTCAACGTCATTTTCTCCTGTCCCAATTCATCATACAATTGTACGCTCAGATTCTATTGTCTTGCACTTACGTCATGACCTCGGATATGGTTGTACTACTGCTTCATATCCTATGCCGTTCCTGTCATTCATTGCCTCACCGCCTTCAACTGTAGTTAGCTTACCACCAGGTTGTATCTAGTCACTTCAGATTACCTTATAAGGGCTACCCCCTTGCCTGATGATTGTCTCCTCAGTTAGTTAATTTCATATGTTCTCGCATTTTGCTACAACCTAGTTATCACATTGGACTCAGGTTGAGTTTCTCTCTTTGGAACACATTCCATTCCTCTTGCCGTTTGTCAAGTGGCTTAACTAAGTTTGCACTTTGCAACTGAGCCTTGCTATTTGCACTTGCCCTTGCACTCAGCATTCCTCTGCACTCACAATCATCTAAGAATTGCCCTATAGTACATGTGGTAGTTGTGTGACAGTTTCTCCATTGTCTTGTGATGGTTCCATGAAATTCAAACTCAAATTTTGTTTATTCAAAAGATTTCACTATTGCTACAATGTATTAAATTGAGAGATAAATTGTATTTATTGCACAAATATAATAGTATTCAAAGTATAAAGTATTTAAGAAGTAAAAGCTTTTAGAACTTAAGTAAAGCACCCAGGCATAAGTGTTGAAGTACCAAAAAAAATTATCAGGGTTGCTAATTTAAACAGCTGGTAATTTATAGCATTCTTGGGTTTGGAAGTAGTATGAACATTTCAAACCTCAAGAGATATAATTCAAGGAATATTGTAACTCAGTGATTGAGTGAGGATTGAAGTGGATATTTGTAAGACATATGAGAAAGAAATGAGATAGATTGTGATAAGGGGAATTTAGAAAAGGAAAATGGTTTGAGAAGTACCTCCAATCAATATATTACAAGCTACTTCTGGTTTCTGAGTCAATAACTGAGGGGGTGCATCAACTTTTCATTAATTCAGGGGATGATTTGGCCCCATGGATTTTATATGAACTTGTTGACAGATGGATTGAGAGAGAAGGAGAAAGGATAGAGAAAGAAACACATGATAAATGAATTCCTCCCTTGTTTTATACCAAAATAAATCTAAAAAACAAATACCAAAAATTGCCTTGCTTTGAAGCCACAAATTAAACTATGACTTCCAAGGACTTATCTTGATGTTTTTATTCCCCCCCCCCACACACACACACACTCTCTCTCTCCTACTTGTATGTGCAGTCCTGCCATGGAAGAGGGCATGTTTTACCACATGTAGAACTTTATCAGCCAATAAAATAAACAAGAACTTCCAGGAAAACAGACTTGCATGGTCTTATAGGCCCTAAACCAAGTATTGATTTACCCGAGTCAACCTTACTGTCATAACCGGCTGAGATCCCAGATTCCTTTCCCACCAAATGCTTGAATCCACGGGATGGCTTACCAAGAAAAATGCCAAGGTGATTCCCTATGGAGGAAAAAAACAAAATCTTCTCCTCTTCAAAATCCAGTGATACATAAATCAGATGATCCAAACCCATTTTGTTCATCAATCTGTTCTGAGATGCCTAGTAGGACTAAGTGGCCAGAACAGACGTTTTTCTTATTATCAGAGTCTAGTGTTATTGGAGCTATCGAATCACAACTAAATTCAAATTTGTCAAAGACTTTATTCAATTTTCTCTGAGTTTTTTTTTCCTCATTCGTTCTTTTAACCTACATGGTCCTTTTTTCCTTTTTCAAAAAAGAACGGGATAGGGGGAACTTAATCTAGTCATGGGTACAAGGGCGGTTGTGCGACCATGGGAATCGCATCAATGATAACCAGCTTGAAATCTCTCCGGCGCTCTTCACATGAAGTTGACGCACAAGCTAAGAATCACTTGAATTTTTAAAATTTCAGACCCCGATACTTTACCCACCACCCAGATTCTCCAGAGGAGGCTCGGGCGAGGGTGCTCACGTGGATCGGTTCAACCGGATGAGCCCTCAAGGACTTCGATTCTTTTCTTCGTCTTAATATCCCATGGCTCCAAGCTACAGTAATGTTTCTTACCCAAAAAAATTGAAAAAATTCCAGGAAGGTGGTGATTATTAACGGGATGGTATACATACATACACCCAGATCAGGAGAATGAGACCAAGAAGGGTATCAACAATAAGCGAGAAGAATCATAGAACGATGTAACGGATGATCTATAAACCAAATTAGTCTATTTGTATATGTATATATAAGTACATATGTGCATATGTTGCTCTAGTGCTAATGAACGGTCATGAATATTTGGCTGAAGATCCGATTTGTTCGCATTCATACTCATGATACTTCCCTTCATTTTTTGTAGATCTCGACCCAGATTGCAGTTTGGGGTCGTTTCCTTAGATTGATCTTTATTTATATGTTTATTGGTTAACTTTTTTTTTTTTCTAAAAAAGAAAAAAAAGGAGAAAGGAATCAATCCCTTGGGGCAACCCTCCCACGGTGTACTTTCTTGTCTCATGGCACTCGACGTGGTTGATTTGGCGAACCATGGACGACCAGAGGCTTGGGGATTTTGAATGGTACGTTTTGAAGCCTGCGAGGGCTTGGGTGCTTGTGGTTCGACGAAGAGGGCGGTGTCAAGCCTACCTCACCAGCATCGCTCGGCGTCCTGGGATACGAATCTGGCAAGTTATGGATCCTTGGCGTTTGAGCCGGTGAAGGCTTAAAGACCGGCCAATCAAACTCTGGTAGAGGAGCATAAGTACTCGGATAGCTAAGATCCGAACCGTAGGACTCCACAATATCGGTTGCGTCAAAGTTGTAAAAGTCAGCCGTCTTGTGGGTATCATTAACCTGTGGATCTTGTCGCGCTTTTTCCCCAGCTCGCTTGGACTTCGTAATCACGAGTGGAGCGGGCCCCTTAAGAGCTCGACTTCCAAAGCTGTCCCTGGTCCTTCTAAAACTGCTGCGTTTAGAATCAATGCTTTCTTGATCTGGCTGAGCTAAAGTCGGACGCGAGATGGAGCGGGGCGTGATCAATGGACGAAGCTTGACGGCTTTACCGTTCTTGTCTCGCTTCCTCCGTAGGTGAAACCGAAAGATCGCGTATCCAACGACCCCAGCGATGATAACACCAATGATCGTGACGACCACTGCGACCGTTGTTGTAGAACTTCCGTCGGGGGTGGAAGGGCTTTGATTTGGGGTAGGAGAAGGGGAATTCGTGGTTTTCGGAGGCTGGGAAGCGGTCGATTGAGGAATCGCTCTGGTAGAACTCGTAAGACTAGCGAACGGTGTGGTGACTGCCGGCTCGACAGGAGCTGAAGGACGCGAGGGGACAGCGCTTGGTCCAGGGGAAGGGACATTCGTCGACGCGGTGTTGGATGGGCTCGGGGAGAAAGGAGTGTAAGGTACTCCCTTGACATCGTTGGGATTCTCGCCAGGGAACAGCAGAATGGGATCACTAGAGGCTACCGGGCTGGGAGACGCGGCTGGACGGATGACTGCTGGAGAGGGTGTGGCGACAGCCCTTCTTACGAGTGTGCTGTTGGAAGCACAGCAGGGCATGTTGATCAAGCAAGAATACGGAAGGTGGAAGGCAAGAAGCAGATTTTGGCGTGACAGTAAGGAGGTTTTTGTTGGTCTGGAATTACAGGGTGTTGGCGGAGGGGGGGGGGGGGTTGGCTAAGGGCCTCGGTCGAGGCACAACGGCAAGAGTCTTATAAGGAACGACAATGAGGGAAAAGCTCAGTTTTTCTACGCGTAGGTGGGGAACCATCCTGAGTACCGCTCAGAGTTACGGGGAACCAGAGACGGGCAAATTGAAGCAACAATAGGCGGGTTCAAAAGAAAAAGCGTAAAAAGCAAGCTTTCGGATGAATCGGGCGGGTGTAATGAGTAGAGCAGAAAAGCATCGGCTCCAAACACGAGCTGCGACAAGTTCATTGGGGGGCTAACAGTACTATCGGCCCAAAATAAGACATGGGGGACATTTGAGTAGCCCAGTTAGGGGTGAAATGTAACCGTGACTGAGGATGGGATGGACGGGGCTCGGTACACAAAAAAAAAAAAACATTCAATGTGAGAAAGACATCGAAGACAACAGGATACTTGATCTAAGTGGTACTAGTAGCATGGTCATAATCCAAGGCACGCTGATGGGCATCCTTCCTTTCATCCTCCTGGGGCAATCTGAGCGATGGTCGCAGAGTAAGGTTCCACTGGGGCGAAACGACGTCTTTCAGCTTGCTACCGACCAACAAGGTGGTGTGTCTGTAATGTGTCAGCATCCAAAGGGAAGAGGCATCAGCCAGACGACCTTTTGTTTGCTTGCTCATTTGTTTGTTTGTGATATACGAGCGGGGGGAGTTCGGGAGAGCCGTTGGTGTTGACAAAAGCAACGGCATCCGGACCGGGAAAGAGACAATCGAAAAAACCGCAAACCTTAAAACTCGCGGATCAACTCTCAATCGACTAGTCAGCTCCCTAACTGTCGGCGGGTTGGCATCGAATAGCATCGTCCAGTAGCTGTTGGAGTACGATACGGAATCCACCATCAGACGCTGGATCTTAGGCGGTATCTGAGGGACAAGATGAGGCTCGACGAGGGGGCCAAACCAAGCAGCCAAGGGGAGCGATCGGAAGAACGATACAAAAAGTTCGAAGGATGGCTCACTCGGCTTCTCCAACACCACCCGGCGCCAGACCTGGGGCTCGGATGCGTTGAGGGGTGTTCCTTCGACCCAGATAATCAATCTGCCGAACGAGTCCACCGTTAGATTCAACTAAGGTGGAAGCAGTGTGGACAAGAGTCCTGAGGGGGGAGTAGGTAGGATAATGGAGAGCAAGACAGCTGAGCGAATAGAGTGGCATCGCAACAAGTACTAATGAGTGTGCTTTTGAGCTGAGCTTGAGGACTTTTCACCGATCAAAAGCAGAATTGTATGTATCTATTGTTTCAAGCTGTAAATGTCGGAGAGCAAGTCTGCCTTCCGGAACTTTTTATTCAGCAGCTGCAGGTGGGACAGCAATGCGCGAAGGACTGTCACCGAACGAAGACTGCAAGGGAACAGGTCGCGAGCAGTAGCGGAGCTGGGATGGGTGCAACTGCCAGGCCGCCAGTTCGACGAGAGAGCATCTCCACCGCAGTCACTCTCATCGACTTTGCAAGTCCACCTACGACCCCTCGGGCGACGGGGGGGGGGGGAGATCCCTGTCGGCTTCGGGAATGAAACCCCGGTAAGTAGACGGTGGAAGACGGTCAGAAGAAAATGGGAATGATGATTCTCACCTGAGAAACAGGTCTACCATGAATTCATGAAAAACTCCATTGACAGAATTTTACCTCACTAACAAATCATCTTTGTTCCAATCAAAATCTTGTAATCCAAACTTGAAAGAGGCTCCTCGATGGGTCAGCAAAATACATAGAAATATAACTTGAATCAAAACCTTTCCACAAATTCATTGAGATTGAAACGGGCTGTCTTGATATTAATCCAAGACCAATTTGAAAATATGTATTTTATCAAGCCTTGCATCTTCTGGAGTATGTACTTCCTAATTCTTTGAAACATGGAAGTCATTATACAAAGCAAATCAAGCTAAACATTATGTGTAGTTTGTGTAAACCATCCTCAAAATTTTCAAGAAGCAATGTCTCACTGGACAAGCTTCTAGTAAGCTTTGGAAATTTCAACTAAAAATGATGCAGATTTAATTGAGGGATAAGGGGGTAATTTGAGCAAGCACAAGGAAGAAAGGAAGGGAATGCTTGGGTGATTTGACTGGGAATGAGCCAAGGAGCAATCCAAAAGCAGAGGTACAGAGTTTGGGTTTTAAAAACCTGATAGTGTTTTATTCAGTGATCCAAATTTCAAAATTGGAATTAATTCTTAATTCCTGAAGAATTTAGAGATGGGAAGAAAGAGAGGTAGTTTTATAGCTAAAAAAAAACATCAGGTGAAAGAGTAAAACCATCTAGTAGCCAAGAGATAGCAGGAAATATCAAATGCATGTAAGAGCTATGGTTAACATAACATGTAGAATAAAGTATGCTTGAAAAATTTACCTGGAAGAAGGAAGTGGAGAAATGTGAAATATTCCAAGGCAGAGTGGCTGAATGTGGGAGGTATGCCATTATGACAATACACATGCTAGTTTGATCCTTGAGGGAAGGGGTAAATTGAACTAGGCTTGGTTTAAAGAGGCTGGAATACCTGTGGTAGAATAATCCATCTAGAGAATGGATTTACTTGAAAAATGATAATACCAGATTCATGAACCTTTTTTAAAATCATAATGAGGATGTGGTTGGAACATCAGCAAAGAAGAGAGTGGCTAAGGAAAGTCATGCTTTGTTCAACTCAGGTGATTATCTTCAAGAAGCATGGTTATTAAGAGGTTCTTTTGGTAAAGCTTAGAAGCTGAGGATGGCTTGGTGATTTTTATGAGATCATTGCTGATTTGAATGGGTACTCATGTTTCAACAGCAAAGATTTCCTTGCTAAAAAATAAGGGAGAAGCTCCAGAAATTCTTTCTTCCCATGTAGCCATCTTCAAAAAACTCTAATTTGTTTCATTGCTTAACATCACTATTCATCAACTTCAAAGAAGAAAACCTGAAAATTTATACCAATTTAGTTTCTTCATTCAAAATACAAAGGCCAAAATGAAGGTTTTCTCAAAACCAGAAGATATCTCACATCTTGAAATTCTTTTGAGCATAAATTTTTGATGTGAACCAAACCAATGACAATTTGATGAAAAATGGTAAACTCAAAAAAAAAGGTGCTGGGTTCTGTGAAAAAAGGTACCAGTATTTTTCAGGATTGCTTGATCTTATTCAAACAGTAAGTTTTTAATCAAAGTAAAATATAATTAGTGTATTTTAGGCACCAATGAAACCAGCCAAATGAAGTTTTAGGGTTAATGAGGAGGATTATTCTCATACAATGATTCAAAAGGTGGAATTCAATTCAGTCCACTAGGTGCATAATTTGGAAAGGGTTTTTTGAATGGTTCAATTAGGGGAATTTCAAGCCTGATTAAAGCAGATTTGATGAAGTATTTGCTTGTATGTTGAAGCCCTTCTTGGTCATGGAAAAAATCAAGGTTTAGTTGAGACTGTCATGCTTAAAGGTTAAGGATCAATGTCTTACCCAATTTGACATATCTTTTTCCTCAGTACCACCTACCTCAGTCCATAAGCATGACAAAACCAAAGCACAATATCAATGGTACCGTCAGCTAACCATCTCTGGCTTGTGTAGTGACCTTCCAATCTTGGAAACTCAGTATATCCTTGCAAAGCTTGCAGTTAACTCTAATACCAATCAACCATCCATCTGAGCTTTGCTCTTCTACCCTGGATATCATAAATCCTCAGACTTCCATTCTTGGTCACACACACACAATAGTTTGCACTCATGCCTAGATAGCCACATCAATTGTATAGTTTGAAAACGGACTAGTCCCTTACCCTGCATAAGCTACATCTCCACATTTTTATTGCCTTCAAATGTCATTCCTTCCTGTCTTGTCCATGAAGTCCTTGTACACTCATATTCTATTATCTTGAACTGATGCTAAAACCTTGGAAAACAACTGTATTGTTATTTGATTATCTCATTCCATTCCTCTAATTCATTGCCTCACCACTCTATAGCTGTAGTTGGTCATCCATCAGGTTGTATCCATTTGTCTTTGGATTAGCTTATAAAGGCTGTGTTGCATGCCCAAAGATTGTTTCCTCAGTTAGTTAATTTTGTATGTTCTTGCATTTTCTAAATCCAGTCATCACATCAGGCTTGGGTTTAGTTCACTTCCATTGGGACACTTCATCCCTATCACTATTTTCTGAGCCTTTGGATCAAATTTTCCAGTTCACAGTTAGCCTTGCTACCTTGCACTATCCCTTGCACTCAGTCTCTTCTTTTGCGCTCAAAATCATTTAAGATTTCCCTATAGTACGTGGGGTGGTTGTGTGACAGAGCCACTGGAGGATTGAAGGAAATAAAAATTTCAAAGAGGGTATAATATATGGATGGGATTGTGGGATTTTTGAAGGTTTTTGACTCTCTGTACCACAAAATATATTTGAGGATGGAGAAACTTTAAAGAATGGAGAAAGACTTATCAAAGAGGGAGGATAGGATATAAATTTTGGAGGATGAGTTGGAAGAGAAGAATCAGAGGTTCAGAGGATTGTAAAAAAGTCTTAAAACTGGATATTGGAGGATAGATCAGTTAAATTGGAGAGGAGTATTGCAATGTATTCAGTTCTCCAATTATCAATGAAATATTATTTGAATTGGATTGAAACAACAGTAAAATATCTCAAAGGATTAATTTGGCTGCAAGAAGGAACCCATGGTAAAATCAATAGGGATAGATTGGTGGAATTTAAAAAGTTTTATTTAAGCAAATAGAGTATTTATTGAAATTAAAGTTGGTGGAAGTTGAAGGAATGTTTTAGAATGACTATAGATTATAGTTAAATAAAAAATATTTGTGATAAAACAGATTTAAAAATTTAATTAAGTGGAAATTTGAGTTTATTTTGGGATTTGGTGCTTACATATACAAATTTTTTTCTGTAAATTGGGACATCATCCCTTTTGTGTTAAAAGTTAAATAAGATAAATAAATTTATTTCATAAATTTTCTTTTTCTTTGGGAGAATTTGGGAAGGAAAAAGGGTAAATATAATAAAGCAGGTAAGAGTGAAAGAAGAAGAAAAAAAATAACAGAAAGTGTGAGGATAAAATGAGAAAAATAAGGAATGAAATATGGGTTCCTACAGGTGAGGCT
Source organism: Puccinia polysora (assembly GCA_025617555.3). NCBI lineage: Eukaryota > Fungi > Basidiomycota > Pucciniomycetes > Pucciniales > Pucciniaceae > Puccinia > Puccinia polysora. The sequence goes on from CM062613.1 coordinate 44,122,707, forward strand.
CAGCATTGTAGGTTAGGTGGAATCCCTTGAAAGACTCAAGGCATTTTAATTTTTTTTTGAGTTTTTTTCCATGATGTGCAGTGTGTGTCACACAACCACCCCACGTACTATAGGGCAATTCTTAGATGATCGTGAGCGCAAAGGAATACCAAGTGCAAGGGCAAGTGCAAATAGCAAGGCCCAGTTGCGAAGTGCAAACTTGGTTATGCCACTCAACAAACGGCAAGATGAATAGAAGGTGTTCCAAAGAAGGAAACTCAACCTGAGTCCGATGTGATAACTAGGTTGCAGCAAAATGCGAGAAAGTATGAAATTAACTAACTGAGGAGACAATAATCAGGCAAGGGGATAGCCCTTATAAGGTAATCCAAAGTGACTAGATAAAACCTGGTGATGAGCTAACTACAGGTGGAGCGGTGAGGCAATGAATGACAGGAACGGAATAGGAAATGAAGCAGTGGTATAGATCCGAAGTCTTAGCGTAAGTGCAAGACAATAGAATCTGAGCGTACAATTGCATGACGAATTGGGATAAGAGCAAGTGACGTTGAAGGTAATGCAAATGAGAGGTAATAGTTTATGCAGGGTAGGGACTAGTCCGATTGAGAACTATACAGTAGTGATGTCTGGGTTAGACGTAGATGCAAACTAACAAACAATGCATGACCAAAGATGGAAGTCCAAGGCTGTTGATTGGCCAGGGAAGGACATTGGATCTCATAATGGATGGTCAACCGGTATGGAGTTAACTGAAAAGTTTGCAAGTATATATAGCGGATCGCACCATTGATGTTGTGCTTTATTTGTTTCACGCTTTTAGACTGAGGTAGATGGTACTGAGGAGAGGACATGTCAAAGTGGTGAAGACAATAATCCTTAAGTGCGAAGCGTGACAGTTGCCCGGGTATAAAGACGCAAGCTCCTGAAAGCGTTCAGGTAAATTTTCCCATTGATCTCAAGTCGTTTAATTATCACTGTATACCCTTATACTTTAATTAATTCATTACCCAATAAATTTTTATAAATTTTGTAAAAATGTTGTCATCCTCATCCCGCCGTTGCAAAAACTGTATTTGCCACAACGAGCGTTGTATTCCCAGTACTGACGTCCAAGGTCTTCGAGGCAAATGCGAGAAATGTTGCCTTTGCAAGGTGGCGTGAAACTTCCCTATAAATGTTGAGTAAACTGTCAAGGGTCCTTTGGAATCATTGAGGGAGATGCAAAGTCGTAGGTCCCCGCCAAGGGTCAATTACAAAATACCACCATTGCCGGAGATTGAATACTTGGGGACGCGAGTTCCTGGTGAGTACTAATCAGGAATAACTAATGAACTTGAAATAGTAACTAATTATTTGCTTGTTTTCTAGTGTTGCCTTGTTTTCAAAGATATACTACTAACACACCACCACCACCACCTTACTGCGGACCACCGACTGAAAACCTGGGGACCCAGATGAATGCCGAGGTGCGAGGCAAGGTATCCGGTGCAGAACCGGTAGGAGTCATAACTGAGGAAGCAAGGGAGGGAGAAGAAAACGCAGCGGAAAGAGAAGAGGAAAATGGAGGAAACAGAAGTGGAGAGAACAAAGAGGAAGCGGGTGAATTAGAAGAAGGAAATGAAGGAGATGGAAGGGAGGAATTGGCTGGGACGGAAGGGATGGAAGGCCGAGGCAAAGCGGATCCGGTGCGAATTGTATTGCCGGTCGAAACGGATGCAAGGCGCCTGACGGAAGATATTGGAGAAAGAATGTTGGGTGGCCAAAGGAAGAGAGCGTATGAAGAGCTCTTGGAGGAAGGTGGATGGAATGCTCGGCCAAAGCAAGCTTGGGTTGTGAGGTGCAAGGAGATTTTTGAGAGGCACATTGTAATGGAGGTACTGGTACTTCAAAGAATGTCCGCATTGATCAATGATGAAGACCTTGATACCTTTTGGTCCATGGTTGCGGAATTGAAGGCAAATTGGGAGGATGCAGAAAAAGAGATAAAAGAAACTTTTTAATTTAATGTATATTATATTTTTTTTTTGTGTTAAAAAATAGAATTATTATTATTATTATTATTATTATTATTATTATTATTATTATTATTATTATTATTATTATTATTATTATTATTATTATTATTATTATTATTATTATTATTATTATTATTATTATTATTATTATTATTATTATTATTATTATTATTATTATTATTATTATTATTATTATTATTATTATTATTATTATTATTATTATTATTATTATTATTATTATTATTATTATTATTATTATTATTATTATTATTATTATTATTATTATTATTATTATTATTATTATTATTATTATTATTATTATTATTATTATTATTATTATTATTATTATTATTATTATTATTATTATTATTATTATTATTATTATTATTATTATTATTATTATTATTATTATTATTATTATTATTATTATTATTATTATTATTATTATTATTATTATTATTATTATTATTATTATTATTATTATTATTATTATTATTATTATTATTATTATTATTATTATTATTATTATTATTATTATTATTATTATTATTATTATTATTATTATTATTATTATTATTATTATTATTATTATTATTATTATTATTATTATTATTATTATTATTATTATTATTATTATTATTATTATTATTATTATTATTATTATTATTATTATTATTATTATTATTATTATTATTATTATTATTATTATTATTATTATTATTATTATTATTATTATTATTATTATTATTATTATTATTATTATTATTATTATTATTATTATTATTATTATTATTATTATTATTATTATTATTATTATTATTATTATTATTATTATTATTATTATTATTATTATTATTATTATTATTATTATTATTATTATTATTATTATTATTATTATTATTATTATTATTATTATTATTATTATTATTATTATTATTATTATTATTATTATTATTATTATTATTATTATTATTATTATTATTATTATTATTATTATTATTATTATTATTATTATTATTATTATTATTATTATTATTATTATTATTATTATTATTATTATTATTATTATTATTATTATTATTATTATTATTATTATTATTATTATTATTATTATTATTATTATTATTATTATTATTATTATTATTATTATTATTATTATTATTATTATTATTATTATTATTATTATTATTATTATTATTATTATTATTATTATTATTATTATTATTATTATTATTATTATTATTATTATTATTATTATTATTATTATTATTATTATTATTATTATTATTATTATTATTATTATTATTATTATTATTATTATTATTATTATTATTATTATTATTATTATTATTATTATTATTATTATTATTATTATTATTATTATTATTATTATTATTATTATTATTATTATTATTATTATTATTATTATTATTATTATTATTATTATATTTAATTAATAAGTGGAAATGAAGGGGAAAATGAGAAAAGAATAAAACAGTGAGATGGAGGAATTAAATGATGAAATGATGGTAAAATAAAATGGGTTTTAATGGGATGGACTAGGGAATGGAATTGATTGAGTAAGATAAATGTGGAATGGAATGAAATGGAATTGGATGGGATGAAATGTGGAGTGGAATGGAATGGATGGATGGGATGAAATGTGGAATGGGATGGAATGGAATTGGATGGGATTGGATGGGAAAGAATCATGATTGCCGAGGTTTGCAAGGGTAGTTTGCATGGAATTCTTGAATCAGATTGGGTGAATTGTGAAGGTGATGGGCTGGTTCCAACAAGGTGCAATCTTTGTCAGACTGGAAGCCAGACCATTCAACAAGGTATTGAAGTTTTCCTTTGCGTAACCTGGAATACAGAATATGGCTTACTTCCCACTCTTGATGATTGAGGACAGTGACCGGTTCAGGAGGGGGATGAGTCTTGCCCGGGTATAGGACTTGAGCTGCCTCTAGGAGAGACACATGAAAGACCGGGTGGATTCCTTGCCATTTTGCAGGTAAAGTAAGTTTAAAGGCGTTAGGGGAGATGACTGATTCTACTTTAAAGGGGCCAAGCTTTCTTTCAGAGAGTTTGCAAGTTGGGCAAGTGCTGCAAATGTTGCAAGCATCAAGCCATACTTGATCTCCTACTGCGAAGGTTGGAGCCGAAGCGCGAGATTGGTCTGCTTGCTCCTTATAGCGCTGGTTTGCTTCTTTGAGGTTGGTTCAAAGTTGCGATTGAAGGGATTGAATTTGTTCAAGGTAATTGGTAGCAGGTTGAGAAGGTGCTACGTGAAGGGAAGAGAAAGTTGGGTTACTACCATAAAGAGTTTGGAAGGGCAACTGTTTGGTGGAGGAATGAGTCGAGTTGTTGTAGGCAAATTTGGCTAGTGGGAGCCATTGCAACCAGTCATCTTGTTGATAGGCGACATACATTTGAAGATATTGTTTGAGGATCTGATTAACTTGCTTGGTTTGCCCATCCGTTTCCGGGTGGTAAGCCATTGATAAATTGTGAGTTATCTTCAAATGTTGGCATAGCAAGGTCCAGAAGCTCGAGACAAACAGAGATCCACAATCACTAACTATATTATCAGGGAGACCATGTTTCAAAAATACATATTCTATGAACAAGTTAGCCAAGTCTTCTGAAGAGGCCGTCAAATTACTGCGTAAAAATAAAGCCATCTTTGAGAAGCAATCTACTATTACTAGAATAGCATCATATCCACTAGAAGGAGGTAATTGAGAGATGAAATCCATAGACAGCGAGTGCAAAGGACGAGGCGGAATTGGAAGTGGCTGGAGCAGCCCATACTTCCGGTGTTTCACGGACTTGTTACAATTGCAATCATAGCACGCGCTAACATAGTCTTTTACTTCTTTGGTCATACCAGGCCAGTAGAAGTCTTGTGCAATCAATTGGTAGATTTTATCATGCCCATAATGACCAGCAAGCGGAGAATCATGCCGTGACTCAAAGATATCTAACTTAATGCAAGAATTATCTGGTACTACTATACAATTATCATAAACTAAAAAGTCATTATCATCTATACTGTAACTACTATCTAATAAGTTTGCACTTTTGCAAAGTTCAATGCACTTGGTGTTGTCGCGTTGAGCTTGTTGGAGTTTGGAAGCCAAATCTTGTAAGGGAGCAATGATTGAACTGAGTTGGGCAGATTGGGTTGAGAAGAGTGTCCTAATGTTTTCAGGATTGTTTTTGGCGAAGGTGCTCCCCCCCCCCTGGGTAAACGTCGTCCCAACGTGACAAAGCATCAGGAACTACCGCTTGTTTTCCAGGATGGTACATGATTGTAAAGTGGAACTCAGAGAGGTATTTGGCCCAAAGTGCCTGTCTACGTGTAAGGACTTTTGAACTCATGAAATAATTCAAAGAATTTTGATCAGTTAAAAACTCAAAGGATTCCCTAAGACTAAAAAGGTATGAACGCCATTTCTTCAAGCAATAAACAATTGCGAGAAGTTCCTTGTCATGAATCTCATAGTTAAGCTCTGCAGCGAGCAAATTGTGAGACTCAAAAGCTACGGGGTGAAAGAGAGAAGTGGAAGGAGAAAACTGCAAGATGACTCCTGCAATCGCATAGTTGCTTGCGTCTGTTTTGAAAATAGTGCAAGCTAGCTTGTTGAAGTGAGCAAGTATTGGAGCAGTAGTGAACGCCTTCTTCAGAGCTTCAAACTCCAAAGAAGCTTGTTTGGTAAAAATAAAAGGAGTGTCTTTTTGAAGAAGGTTAGTAAGATTCACGGTTTTTTAGGCGTAACGCGCAATAAACCTTCTATAGAAATTAATGAAACCAAGGAAAAATTGAAGAGATTTAATGGAAGAAGGTGGGGGCCAGTCCAATATGCGTTCGCTCTTGGCTGGGTCCATCAATGGTCCTTGCTGCGAGGCTACGACACCTAAAAAATGAAGAGAAGAGGAATGGAACTCGCACTTAGAGGCTTTTGCAAACAGGTCATTCTTGCAAAGTCGCTGTAGCACCTCTCGCACATGTGCAATGTGATCTTTGAGCTTTCTCGAGTAGACTAGTATATCATCAAGATATACCACGAGGTATTTACCTACGAGATTGGAAAAAATGTCATTGACAAAATGTTGAAAAGTGGAAGGAGCATTGCAGAGGCCAAAAGGCATGACGGTATACTCATAGCTGCCAAACCGGGTTCTCATCGCAGTTAAATACTCATGAACTTCCTTAATGCAAATTAGGTTATAGGCACCTTGAAGGTCTAACTTTGAGAAATAAGTAGCTCCATGGAAGAGGGTAAGGAGATGTGACATAGGTGGTACTGGATAGGCATTCTTCCGGGTTACCTGGTTCAGTTTCCTGTAGTCAACACAAAGGCAAAGTCCGCCGTCCTTCTTTGGTACAAATAGGACAGGGGAACCGGTGTTCAAATTGCTTGGTTGAAGAAATCCTTTTGCTACATTTTCCGCAATGTAGTCTTGAAGGGCAATTGATTCTTGCTTTGAGAGAGAGTAAACTGGTCCTGGTGCCGGAGGTGGGCCAGTAAGTTTGATCTTGTGATCATAAGGACGGGATGGGGGCAGTTTATCTGCTTTTGCAGCTGAAAAGACGTCAGCAAAGTCATGATAAACCAAGGGTAAAGACTCTTGAATGATTTCTAAATATTCAATCTTGTCATCTTTGAGCACCGGGTTTGAGGTGCTCGCATGGTGCGAGAGGATTAAGGAGCTCAAAATACACCTTTTGGTTGGTTTCTGTTTCTCTTCAAAGGAACAGGAAAGAGGTAAGCTGGATAGGTAAGCAATAACTCCTAAATCTGAAGAGGGAATTTGAGAATGAAGGTCAGGATATTGCAAATCTCCTGGCGGAAAAGTGTCATCCAACTCAATGACAGTGTCAGGTAGGCTGTTTAATTCCTGATTGATGGAAAGGTTAGCGTTCTGGGGGTGCAAGGTTCAAAGGTTAATTACTCCTTCTTGCCAATTCACATCCGGATTCCAGTAAACTAGGAAATCATGGCCTAGAATGGTATCATCCATTCCGGGTATAGCCAAGAGAAATAAATCCCATTCGAAGCTGGGGAAATTGGAAAATGCAAAGGTCCATTTTGCCTTTTGGGAAACCCAATAAGACGGTTCAGTTGCACTACTTACTAAATAGATGGGAAATTTATCTATCTTGGAACACATAAGATTTTTGGAAGTGGCCAAAGATTCACTGATGAAGGAAACATTAGCTCCGGCATCAAGTAATACTTGATAAGGAGTGTTGTCGGAATGGAATAGGATAAATCTCAAACTTGGAGAACCTAGTGACTTGCAAGTGCAAAGATTTACTTGCGGTGATTTAGATAATGTGTAGTTTTCCTTGCGAGTATCAGAAAAACTACAAGCTAATTTTTTGACTGCATAGCCGCTTCACGTGCTAACCGCTTCACACAGCTGTTGACATCATCTTTACCTCCACAATACATACACAGCCCGTTCTTTTCCCTTTGCAGCCGTTCCTCACTTTGAAGCATCCCGGTTTCTTTGTCCAAGAACTTCGGAGTTTTGGCAACGGCTTTCCCTTTCAAGTTGGAGTTCGAAGTTGGGGTTGGTTTGGATGTTTTTGGGTTCCTTGTGTTTTGCTTCAAGGAGTCGTCCACCTTTGGAGCTGAGGTGGATGGTCCATGGTTGTTTCGCCAGGAGCGATTCTTGTCATGATAGCCATTATCAAGCTCAATCACTCAATCAATTAGCTGCTGAAGCAAGGTTGTCTTATGACCCCCAACTGCAAGCTGTTCAATTAAGCGTGCCGGTAAACCCTTTTGGAAATGGAATAGAAGAGCGGCCTCTTTCCACTGGATGCAAGACTGCAAGGTTTGAAAATGAGAAATATAAACGGAAGCTCTACTATTCTCCTTCATAACTAAACTATTAAGTTTGTATTTGGCGTTTTGAACTTCATTGGGATCTCCGAACAGGGTGAACAATTGTTGCTCAAACTTGTCCCAGTTGTTGAGAATGCAAATGGGACTGTTGTTGGATAAAAGTTTGAGGTACGGTTTGAACCACTGCGAGGCTCTACCTCCTAAGAAGGACAAAGCATACATAACTTTATGTCTATTGGAAGGGAAATTGTTGGAGTCGTTTGAAAAGATGATTTTACAAGACTGTAGGTAGGATCTAAGCTTATGAGGGTGTTCTCCTGTAAAGTGATCAGGTTGTTTCATGCCCGGAGTGCAAAAACTAGGAGTGCTTGGACTAGATTGCTGGGCACCATGAGTGAGGGCCTGGATCAATGATGAAAGCAGGGTCGGAGCATTGGGCTTGAGAGCAGTAGTGCAAACCCCTGGTCTACCACGAGTCAAGGTTTCATTGGAAGAATGGTGAGAGTCTGCAAATTCCGCAAGAGGGTCCGTCGGAGCATCCCGTGGAGGAGCCCGAGGATCATTGAGAGGTTTCACAGATGGCAATTTGGAAGGAGGAACTGGATCTAAGGGTTGTTGGGCCCAAGGAGCACTGGTTTTCCCTACCCAATGAATCTCATCATTGTAAGGGGCGAGGGAAGCGTTCCCGGTTGAGCGAGTACGTGACATCAAAAAAGAAGAAGTCTACTATAGGTTGGCAGGCTACAATAGATGAGTTGAGTTAGTTAATTTACTGTCACACAACCACCCCACGTACTATAGGGCAATTCTTAGATGATTGTGAGCGCGAAGGAATACCAAGTGCAAGGGAAAGTGCAAATAGCGAGACCCAGTTGCAAAGTGCAAACTTGGTTATGCCACTCAACAAACGGCAAGATTAATAGAAGGTGTTCCAAAGAAGGAAACTCAACCTGAGTCCGATGTGATAACTAGGTTGCAGCAAAATGCGAGAACGTATGAAATTAACTAACTGAGGAGACAATCATCAGGCAAGGGGATAGCCCTTATAAGGTAATCCAAAGTGACTAGATACAACCTGGTGATGAGCTAACTACAGGTGGAGCGGTGAGGCAATGAATGACAGGAACGGAATAGGAAATGAAGCAGTGGTATAGATCCGAGGTCTTAGCGTAAGTGCGAGACAATGGAATCTGAGCGTACAATTGCATGACAAATTGGGATAAGAGCGAGTGACATTGAAGGTAATGCAAATGAGAGGTAATAGTGTATGCAGGGTAGGGAATAGTCCAATTGAGAACTATACAGTAGTGATGGCTTGGTTAGACGTAGATGCGAACTAACAAACAATGCATGACTGAAGATGGAAGTCCGAGGCTGTTGATTGGCCAGGGAAGGAGATTGGATCTCATAATGGATGGTTGAACGGTATGGAGTTAACTGCAAAGTTTGCAAGTATATACTGAGTTGGTTGCCAAGATTGGAAGGTCAGCGCGAGCCAGAGGAAATAGCGGATCACACCATTGATGTTGTGCTTTATTTGTGTCACGCTTTTAGACTGAGGTAGATGGTACTGAGGAGAGGACATGTCAAAGTGGTGAAGACAATAATCCTTAAGTGCGAAGCGTGACAGTGTGGCTCATATTGTTATTCAAATAATAAAAAAATTTTAAATTGAAACCACAAAGATATTTAAAATTTGAGGGGAACAGAAAAAGACTGAATAGGCGTAGAGGGAATATTTGATAAGAATGAAAATGTCTAGCAGTGATAATATACAAGAGAAAGAGAGAAAAAATAGAGAGACAGATATTTGGGAGTATTTGGAGTGTAACAAAAATGGAAAAATAGGTGAGATATAAGAAAAGAAGAGATGTAAAAAAAACTTATGGATACATAAGAAAAAAAAAACTATTATGGAAGGGCCTGAAAAGATTTTAAAATCCTTTCTCACCAAATAAGAATAGAAACTTGAGCCAAGTTATTTATATGAAAAAAGTAGCATCTTCAATATTGATGGGATTTAATTTGAATTTGATGGTTTGAGGAGGAAGATAATTCCAGTTTGGTCAACAGCAGAATGACAAACAACACAGGCCATTCAGGTTGATATGGGTATGATGTATGAGAAGGCTGGGAAAAGATTTCTGAAAATCCAGTGGTTATTTTGTTGAGAATTTTTTTTTTAGCTGAGCTAGGTTTCTGAAAATTTTCTGGAGAGAATAAAAAAATTAAATCAAAATTGGAAGGAACAAACAGAGGATGTTGGATGGAAAAAATAGAGCTAGAGAGTTGAGTTTGGTAATGATTTTTTTTATTTTTATCAACTTTTTAATGATATGAGGTGAAAATTTGAAAAAAAGTTAATTTTATTGATGAGGAGTGAAATTTTGGGTTTTTTGGTCAAATATTTGAATTCAGGGGGATTTATATAGTGGGTCTCAAGTTTTGAGTTTATTTTTCAAGGTGTGGTGAATGATGATGAGTGGTGTTGAATGGTGTTGAATGGTTTTGAATTGTGTTTGTGTTGAGTAGTGTTGAGTTAGTGGTGTTGGTTGACGTTTAGTAGTGTTTCAATGGTGTTTAATGGTGTGGTATGATGGTTTTGAGTTGGAAGAGGAAGGTGAGTGCATGGTTGATCAGATTTTTCCTCCTCTCCAAAAGTTGATGAGGGAGTGATAAATCATTCAGAAGCAGAATATCATATTCTTCATGCTAAATAATTCAAAAATGTGAAACAAAGCCAAAATGGTTTTTGAGTGATGAATTTGAAGTTAGAATTTCAAGGGGGAAAAATACTCCAAAAGAGTAGTTTTTTTATTTTTTGAATTCTTAAGAATCTCTATATTAGACTTTTCCCCCAGAGTTTCCCAAAAATCAGTGCAAAGATGGTCCTAAAAACAGTCCAAAAAGGTCTCTAAACAGCCCTTCATGATGTTAATTCTGGGTTTGAGGCAGATTTTCAAGGGGTTAAATACCATTTAAAAATTCCCAAATTTTATTTTCTTCAATTTCCTTTAATTTAATCTTGAATGTGGTCCTCAGTAATTCAAATTTCAAAAGATCAGAAGCCCTAAATATAATGGTTTAAAAGAAGTTTCAAAATAGTGTATTTGTCTTGGCCTAGGTTAAATTTTGTTGAATTTTTGGGAGGCAAAAGCCAATTTTAAAATTCCCAAAAAACATTTTTAATTTATTTTTTATCCTGAAACCATCATTTTGGCAAAATAAATTCATAAAGCACATGAGAGTTAGCAAATCTTCCATTAGAAACTTGACATTTATTTTTGAAAAAATCCCTGTTTTTTGATGGAAGGTATCTGAAATAAACATAAACCCAGAATTGTGTATTTCAAGATGGTTGGTTTCTTGGAAATGGAAGATTTTAGTAATAAAATCATGTGTTTGTGCACAAAAATACATACATCATCCATGACATGCAAGCAACACATCCAGCCCTTCACATCCTCCATAGGACTAAACATACTCACAACATCACACCATAAACCTCACCAATGGGGCATATCAGAGTAAAAATGTTTAAAGAATTGAATGGCTGGTTTCATGCTCATCCATTTTTTTCTTTTCCAGAATTTTATTTTTGCAAGCACAACCCATTGCTTCATTTTTTCTTTCAATAAATTTTTTTTTTTGAAAAAGTGATATTTTTCCTTGAAATGAGAAACTTAAATTTTTGAAACTTTCAAATCTGATACACCCTAATTTGGAAAAAATTACCATTTATAAAACCTAAAAAATTCAAATAACCTACAGAAAAAATTTTAATGAAACTCTTCAATCTCAGAATTTCCAAAACAACTTATACAAATTTTTATCCTTGAATTATCTATTGGAAAAGCACTACTTAATGCCTCAAAAACAGAGAGTGCACCATCCTATGTATGAAAGGAAAAATCTCCATATCCTGCAAGACTTAGTCTTCCACCAAATGTTTTGAAATTGTTTGTCATCATTCTTGAAAATTTTGGAGATAATCAAAAATAATTTTTTCTTCCAGAACTAATCTTTGAATCACCAACACAATCCTGCTATAAAAATCTCAGTTTCTCTTTTTGAATTTTTCTAAAATTTGAATCAAACAGCTAGTCATTCATTATATAATATCTTCTCAATTGGTTATGGAACATTCAACTCATATAACCAAAGATTCATTTATTATCTCCTAGGATCTTGAAACTAAGCCCCTTTCTTTCCAAAAAATGAAGATTTCATGGGGATATAAAAGTTAATGGGGACTGAAGGCTTTCTAGATTTTATAAGCTTTGTTTATGGAACTGTCATTCCCTTGATTCAGAAACCAAAAATTTATGGCTAGGAATATTTTTATTGGAAGAAAAGGTATTCCATTCTTTGATTCTAACATTATTTTCAAGCCAGAATCAACAACCATTGCACCTTTTTCAAAAGATACTCCATTGCTTTTAATTTTTTTTTTGATAAAAAAATTATTTCAATTGATGCTGTCCTTCCATCTTCATTTCATGATTGATATTTCTTCAATAAAATTTGATTTTCTCAAAAAAATTGGAACTGATTTGATGAAGATCAATAAATTCTGGCTGAATCAGCTTATTTAAGTGGCAAATATTTTGTTTCATGATATAAAAATTTTCCCTCTGATGATCAAAAAAAGACCAATTTAAAATATAATCTAGCCAAATAAACATTACAGATCAAAAATTCCATAGGATTCCCCAAATTTATATGGGCAGGCTAAAGATAAATTCAGAACCAGCTCCAAAATTCCAAAGCCACAAATATACTGACCAACTGGATTTCCAGCTGTGTTATTATGCATAAATTATTGAGTAAAATCAAAGGAAAATGTTATCAATTATTTGAAGATGACATCCCTGATCCTCTTCAAGACCTGAATTCCTCATATTTCCATTCATATTTTTCAATGAGAGGGAAGATTCTACCTCTCACTCTTTCTCACTTTGAAATTATTCTTCCCTCTAAAACCAGGTAAAGATTTTATATTCATCCAAGGATCCTATGCTGATTTACTTCTTTTTGGTGGAATTGGTAACTTTTTAGTCAAAATCTACCTCCTCCCCACCATTAAAAACTGCACATCAATTTGGGATCATCCAACACCTAACTACCAACCATAATCTCATCAAAAAACACCACCTCTCCACCAGAAATCAATTAACTACCACCACCTACCTCCTCCTTAACATCAACAAATTCACCATCCAACCATCAAGAACACCTCAGGGCAACCATCAGTTGAGCCCCAATTCATCTTTCCTCATCCTCTCATAATCCTCCTCACACCGGCTAAAAAACTCTCCATCTGAACCTTCAGGAAACCAGATTTCTCTTCCCTGCCAGCTATCTGCTTGATTTATCCCCTCTGAAAGCTCTCTGCTTGCTTGATACCACTCACTGTATTTCTCTACCCTACTTCCTTGCTTTATTCATCCATTCTGGATTTCTTGCTCACTCCGGTTTTGATTTCTCTACACCTTCCAGATTTCTCCCTCCCAACTTTGACCAATTGCAACATTATCACTTGCTAGCGCGCTATCCACCCAATTTTGGGCACTCACCACCACCACCAAACTCTCCATTACCATTGTGGAAGACAATGATTCTGAAAGGAAATGATGAGGTGAATCCTGAAAGGGAAAAATTTGAGGGGAAATTTGAGATCCAAACTTTTCTCAGTTTTCCCATGAAAGCTCCACTCTCTAAGAAGCCTGAATGCCATGAACCATTATTTTCAAGGGCTTCAATGAAACATCATAATTTTAGAAATAGAGTTGAGAGGAGGAATGCTTCTGCCAAGTTGAGGAAAAAATATAGATTAAATAATATGATAAATTTTTAACCCCTGTGAATTCAGTTTCTAAATTCTAATAAGGCTAATTGGTTAGTGAAACATAGTGGAGATGCATCAGAAATAATGGAGTTGTGGTCATTTTAATCTTTAATCCATATTTCAAAATTAATTCACCAATAAAAATGGAGTTTGAAATCTTATGAAAATAATTTATTCATCAGAGGAAATTCCAAAATCAAAATAAAGAAAATAGGAAACATCAAGGTATTATGTATAACTTGTGATGGCAAAAATGAAAAGGAAAAATAAAACCACTGGATTATCAGGAATAATATTAAAGATAAATAAATATATTAAAGAATATATTCAAATTTAGAAGGATCTGGAAAATATTTAATCTTTTGTGTTTGCACTCTTTTTCATGAAACTTCATTCAAGCTGTCTGAAAGCATGAAAGTTCAACAGAAAAATTTAAATTTAACATCTATTTCATAATCTTCTTTTGAAGACAAGAAGGATTTAATTTTTTCTTCTCATCTGAATTATAAACTAAGTAAATTTAAAAATCATCCCCACAAAGATAAAGATATTTCAGCTTTTAATTTTTGAATTTGGTTACCAATCAATAAAAAAAAGGTAGCTTAGTTGAGAAACAATAGGGTGTAACAAAGTTAGCAAACCCGCCATTAGAAACCCACCATTAAAAATGGAGGGTTTCTGAAATACACATACCCCCTAACTGGCATATTTCAAAATGGCGGGTTTCATGAAAATGGCGGATTTCAAACATCAAACCTGCCATTAAACCCGCCATTTATGCATCATCATCCATCCACCATCCATCACATCTAAAACACCCATCCACATCAGCAAATCCATACCAGTTGGATCTCCATTGCATCACACACATCTCATCTCCATTGCTTAACATCTCTATTGATTTTAAAATCCCCATCTTCACACAAATCCCATCATCTCATCACCCCACATTGCATCACCATCTTTCTCAACATGTCCAATCAAACTTCCCACCAGCAAGTTGAAAATGCAAAAAAGCTTACTGAACTTTTGCTACTGTTTGACTCCCATTCAGACTCTGATTCAGACTCTGATTTAAAATAAACTTGGTTGGCTTTGAATTCTCTGTTGGAAAAGAAATACATGGTTCCAAGAATACACACCCTCCACAACCCTATGTATGAAAGGCAAAAGCTTCATCCCATCCCCAACTTAAGCTTCCAGCAACTATTCCAAACTCTATTGCCTTCATTCATGAAACTTTTGCAGATGATTGAAGACCACCACATCTTGCAGAAAAATTCTCAGAATCCTCAATGCAATCCAGCCATCAAACTTGCTTTTGCTCTTTGTAGATTGGGATCAAATGGGAATTGAGCAGCAATCCATCAATTGGAACATCTATTCTCAGTCAGTTATGGAAGCATTGACTTATACAACAAAAGAGTCATGATTGCTATCCTATCTTTCCATTGCTCAGTCCTTTCTTGGCCAACCAAAGAAGAAAAAAAGGAGATATCTCAAGTAACGGAGACCAAAGGCTTTCCTGGTTGCATTGGGTTTGTTGATGGAACCACCATCCCCTTGATTCAAAAACCCAAGCTAGATGGCAACCACTATTTTGATTGCAAAAATAGGTAACTGATTAATTTCTTTTCCAATGACTTTGATAACACCTTTGATCACACCACTGAAAAAATACGTTTCATCTTTTTTTTTTTAGATACTCCATGGCCCTACAACTTGTTTGTGATAAAAACAAGAAGTTCATATCCCTCCATGCTGGCCTTCCAGGTTCTTGTCATAATTCATACGTTTTCAATTGGATGCAGATTGCTCAACAACCAGAGAACTACTTTGACCACAATCAATACTTTCTGGCCAATTCAGCTTATGCTTGTGGGAAATATTTGGTTCCATAATACCGGAACTTTTCATCTAATGATCAAGGAAAAACCAATTTCAACTATCATCTTGCCCAATCAAGGGTTTGGATTGAGCATGCCATAGGAGTCCTGAAAGGAAGATGGGCCAGCTTAAGGGAAATGCAAAAGCAGCTTCAAAACCCCAAAGACATGAACATCCTCATCAACTGGATTATAACTTGTGTAATCCTTCACAATCTTTTGGCCAACATCAAAGATGAATGGAACAAAATATTTGAAGATGATATTCCTGACCCACCTCAAGTCATCCCTGTCTCATCTTGTCCCTTATCTTTTTCTATGAGAGAGCGGATTCTTCCTCTCACCCTTGCTTGCTTTGATGAGTAATGTTTGATTTTTAAATAGGTGAAAAATAACTTCACAGTGATTTTTTTTTGGTTGTTCACCCAAGTTTCCAGGCTGAGTTGGTTTTTTTTTTTTTTTTTTTTTTTTTTTTTTTTCTTAGTGGACTTAGAAAAAAATCAAAAAACACCTCCACCTCATACCCCACCACTTGCCAGCCCATCCACATCTCCCCTCCACCTCACCGCTCCAACACTTCCACCTCAACCCACTCACACACCGGTTGCCTTCCTTCCTCCTCCTCATCAAACCACCTCCTTTACCTCAGCAACCTAACCAACCTCATCAGCCTCATCAACCTCACCAAGCTCCCAAAAACATCCACCATCCCACTCACCAACAGACTCAGTGAGTCCCCTTCCCTCTTTCTTTCCACTCACTATTGGTTACCTCTCCTTTGAACTCCCCCCAGGTCTTCTCTTGCATCCCTCTCCTCATCTGGTAAGCCCCTCCCTTCTCTTTCTCCCCCCTTCCTCCTCCTCCTCCTGCCTTGCTCGACCAACCCCCACTGATCAATTAGGATTCAATCCACCGATTAAATTCTGATCAATTTATTGTTTGACCAATCAAATCCTGCTCAATGGATCAATCAATTAGGAATTAAACAGTCAATCAAATCCTAATTGATCAATCAATTGACCAATTGAATCCTCATTGATTGATTGACCAATTGAATCCTGATTGATTGATTGATTGATTGATTGACCAATTGAATCCTGATTGATTTATCAATAAAGCAATAAATTTTCTTTCAATCGCTCAATCAAATTGCAATTGATTGTTTGGTTGTTTCACAATCAATCAAGCAATTGTTTTGCAATCAATAAAGCAATTGATTGCTAATCTCTCCTCCACCATTTTTTTGAATTTTCTTTGGTGCTGACGCTGATATTTTTTCTTTTTAGGTATCTTTGGACTGCAACCAAAGCCAACAGGGTCTTTTTTGATCAATTCAGGTGTTCTTTGCCATGGAAGGTTTTTTTTGATAACTTTACTTGTTGGTGTGTTGCATGGGTCACTCATGCCAATATTTTTTTGGGGGGATTCAGATTCTGGTGTCCCTGGGTTCAAGTCCAGGTTTGGTTTCTTTTCTTTTTATTCAATCATGTTTCACCAATAATTTCTATTGGACTGACATTTTTTTTTGGAAATCATTTGACTGCTTTTGGGGAACATCCTATTCTTCTCCCACACCCTCAAAATGTTACACAAACATTCAAATCTATTCTTGTTCCTCACCCCAATCTAAGTATGGGATTGGGAGGGAACAAGATGGAAGTAGATGGCTTGAAAAAAATACAAAGAGGTGGGAAGAGTAGGGCTGCTTGCCAAAAGAGGAATCAAATGAGAGATTCCAAAATATCTTTGGAGGTTTATGAGGAAGGTGTTAATTAAAAGGTGGTCTGGTATGGTTGGAAACCCCGTCCTTTGGATCTGTACCCTTCAATTGTTTCCAAAAAGAAAAAGAATACTTGAAAACTAACCCAGGAAGTGTTTGAGCAAGCAAAAAAAAACAATGAAATGGTTCCATTTATTCCACCGTGGAAAAGGAATAGTCCTCAATCAATCTGATCATCAAGCCCTGGTTGCAATAATCAAATTTGTACCATTGGAGAAAATTTATGACCAAGACAAGAAGGAAATCAACTTTGTGAGAACTTTCCTTCACCAGTCAAAAGAATTTGTCAACCCAGTTGGTCCTTCAAGATCTTGGGGTGGAAAAATGTGGGCAGTTGGATGGCAAAAATTGATGCACCCTTCAGAGCTATTTAGATGTTATGTGAAGAAATCATCCATTAGATCTTCTCCTCAAGAGTATGCTTTCCTCAACCTTAAGGCCAACAAAGTATCCCAAATTCTAGGACAAATGTTTTGGAATTGGCCAAACTTTCCTTTGAAGCAAACCATGATGCCATGAAGGACAAAAACATCCCCTCTTTCTCTTTGTTGGAATTTGGTTCCAAGCCTACACCTTTTGATTGCTCCCCACACATCACTTTCACCTCAAATTCTTTTTAAAACTCTCCTCATATTGACAAAGGCAACATCTCTGGCTACTCCTTTTTACTCATGGTTCCAACCAAGAAATCAAATGGTCAACTTATTGAAAATATGGACAGATATCAAGTATCGGATGGCCAATTTGTTTTTCCTGACCTTGGATTTTGAATTTATTTCAAGAAAAAAGGTATAGTAAAAATGGTTTGGGCAGCTAATGAGTACAAGCACTGTACCTTTCCTGCTGTGGACACAGCAACCCATACCAGAATGGCCATGTCACTTCAAATTAATAAAACAACTAGAAACAATTTTAGGGACTTGAATAATTGCCAAATTTACTCTAGAAAAAAAAATATAAATAAAAAAAAAGATCTGTATGCTGGCAGGGTTAAGAATACTCTCAAACCTTTAAATAAAAAATAATTTTTTTGTTTTTCTTTCACCCATGAAAATTTATTTACAAGCCCAGAATTTGAGTTATCTGCCGTATCTCATCTACTGTTCTACTGCTACCAATGCAAGCCAAGGATACTGATACCTTATCCTTTTTTTTGGTTGCAAGTTGTTCCCTCTCCTTTTCCAGTTGTGCTTGCTGTTGATCCTTCTCCTTTTCCTCTTTTTGAAACTCTAGCTCAGCCTGCTTCAACTTCCAGTCAGAATCCCATTTTTGTTGATGATCCAAACTCTTTGCTTTATGATTTTGAACATCAATGGCCAGTTGAAAATCCCACTTTTGCTTTTCAAACTCAAGTTTTTTGGATTCAATTTGTGATTTGACTGTTTTTTGCAGGGGAAAAACAATGAGAATGATTTTGAAAGCAAGGATATTCAACCAATGGACTTACATGAATCTTGTTTCTCCATGATTTCTTCAAAGCCTGAAAAACCGGAAGTGTTTCTCCTCTTTTGATGACTTTTGGGGTTGATATTGATGGAATTGGAGGCCTTTTGCCTACCCTTGGCAGAGGAGGTTTGAGTCTGAAAGTCTTCACTGGTGTTTGAAGGCAATGTGGGAGGCCCCATTGGCTTGAGTTTTTGGCCATTCTGGAATGGATGAGCCTGTTTTTTTACAATCTAAATCAGTCAGGATTAAAAAGACAGAAGAGAAAAGATCTTGGTTCCTTACTTGAACAGATGTTGAGGGTAATGGAGACTGAGGAGTATCTTGTTCCGCATCAGCAAGGTTGATGAGATCTGCTAACACAGGAAGAGAGAAATCCAAAGAAGGAGGGGAGGGGTCCAAGTTATGGTTTGACACATCAATCAATGCAGAATTAGATGTGATTGGAGCTGATTGAAATTGAATATCCTCCTTGGCATCAGATGGGGGCCACTCCAAGGAAAAGGTTTCTTCAGGATCACCATTGCTAGGCTGAGCATCCCCAGCCAAGTCCTCAGCATGGACTGAATCAGATTTTTGGGCATCAAAAGCAGCTAAAGGGGTGATGTTGGCCTTCTTTCCAAAGATTTCATCCATTTGAATATAAAAAAAACAAATGGAGTCCAACTTATCAACCACCAATTTGATTCCCTTGGCTTTGTCACAGTTGGTGATACCAAAGCGGGTGGAGATTGACATGGAGTGGGCCTTTTTGTACTTGGCTTTATAATTCTTGAATCTCTCCCTCATCTGTTTGGATGAAAGATCCAGCCTACCTTTTGTTTTGTTCTTGAGTTCATTTGCCATGAGGAGATAACCATTGACCTTAGAGGATGAAGGTTGGACAACACGTGTTTCATTTTTGGATCCAAAGCAGGCATCATAGTTGGAGGGAATTTTGAGCCAGTTGACCAGGATGATGTGATCAGCTCTCTTGAGCTGACTTGAGACCTTGGAAGCTGATGGGGGAGGATTTTTGAGACCTTGGAAGCTGATGGGGGAGGATTTTTGAGACCTTGGAAGCTGATGGGGGAGGATTTTTGAGACCTTGGAAGCTGATGGGGGAGGATTGTTTGTTGTGGAGTTCCTTGGCAATGTTTGATTTGGTGTGTTGGACTTTTGTGTGGACTTGCAGGGGGAGGTTTGCTGAGGGGCAGTTTGGAAAGAGTAAGGGCAAAAACATGATGAGAGGGATAAAGTGACAAGCAAGATAAAGTGATGAGAGATATGAAGTGATGAGAGCAATAAAGTGACAAGAGCAATAAAATGATGATAGGATTCTTTGGATGAGATTGGAGGTAGAGTGATGAGAGCAATGAAGCAATGAGAGCAATGAAGCAATGAGAGCAATCAAGAAATGAGAGCAATGAAGTGATGAGAGCAATGAAGCAATGAGAGCAATGAAGCAATGAGAGAAATAAAGTGGTGAGTGATAAAGTGATGAGGGTGATAAATTGATGAGAGTGATGATGAGAGTGGTGAATCTTTTTATGATGAGGCTGGAGGTAAAAAAAATTGCAAGGAGGTTGGAGGTAGAAGGAGGTGGGAGGCCAGGGGTGGATGACGTGGACAGGTGGCGGAAGCCTTTAAATACTTTATTTGAAAAAACCCACTTATTTCATGTTAACTTTGACAGGTCTGATGTGAAATAAGTGGTTTTTTTTGATTTTTAATGGCGGTTTTGAAATGGCAGATTTGGTTTGAAACCCGCCATTAAAAAATGGCGGGTTTGGTTAACTTTGATACGCCCTAATGTGAATTTAAAGGAGGGGATTTCAAATTTTGAGAGGATAAATTTGGCTTGAATTTTTCGGATTTGATGGTTTTGTCAAAATTATATGGCCTGCTTCTACTTTAAAACATTATACTGAACCAAACAATACTTGAATTCAGTATTCCCATACACAATTGATTTTATATTGTGAAACAACCTTGAAAAACCTTTAGAAAATTAAAAAGATTACACAATGGTTACTCTATGTTGATTCTTAATGTTTCTAAAATGAGTTATCTACAATTCTTTCTAAATCCCAACTTAAAAATTAAGAAAAGAAAAAAAATGATTTTATGAAAATAATATGAATAATTTATTCAAACTTGAAGTATATTAGAAATTTATTGAATTTATTCAAGTGGTTTCAAACTACTAATACAAGAAATGGCTAAGCAAAAGTTTTCCTTTCTCTCCAATGTGAAAAATTCAATCTCCTTCTCCTCCTTTTGAGAATCATTTTTTTTATTGGAGATCCAGATTCCTTTCTTAAACTAGAAGTTATGATTTGAGCTTCTGTTCATAAATTGATCTTTTATCCTCCCCAATTTTTTGTTCAAACTAAATTTTGACACTTTCAATATTGAATTGGAATGTTTCAAAAAGTATTTCAATGTACTATTATTGATGCATGTGTACCAATTGCTTATATATTTAAGGATCTTGAAAGTTTTTTATTTTTTCTGTGATCTATTCAAAGTTTCAAAAGCTTGAGTTGTTTCTCCTATTTTGATGGATTTTGGGGATGATTTTCAAGGAATTAGATGCCTTTTGCTTTCCGTTTACTGAGGAAAATTCTTGTTAAAAATCATAATCATTGTCAGACAATGAGTGGGGAAGACCCATTGGATTAAGCTTCCTAGTTTTCAAAAATATGTGTTGGTTTTTTAAAGATATAAGCAATTTTTTATCAAGAAAAAATAGGATGCATAACTTGGCACTAACTAGAGTCAATTTTGGTTGAAAAGGTAATTTTGGTATTTGAGGAGTTGTTAGTAATTTGAAATAGTCTTCTGATATGGGGATAAACTCATTTTTAATTGATCCAAGCTTGAAATATATTTTTCCAAAGAGGCCATTGGTGGATCCAAGGATGGATTGAAAGATGCTGATGTTGATTTCATTGGGGCTCTTATATTTGGATTATACTGCATGTAATGAGATTTTGGCAATTCAAGGGGATCCAAGGGTTTTTCATAATTGAAATCAATAGGTTGAGTACTGGAAAGATTTTTTTTATCAATTGAATTGGACCTTTGAGCATCAAAATTTTCTAGTGGGGTGATATTTGCATTCTTTCCAAAGATTTAATCCATTTGAAAATAAAAATTACATATTGATTCAAACCTATGAACAAGTGAGTTGATAAAATTTGATTTCTCACCATCAGTTATGCCAAAGACAGTGGAGATGGATAAGGAGTGGCATTTCTTGTACTTGAACCCATAGTTTCCTCATTTTTTTTTATTAAAACTTTAGCCTAATTGTGTTTTTAGCTTTGTTTCCATCAGGATTTATCCATTCACCTTTGAAGAGGGTGGTTGGCCAACACAAGTTTCTGTCCCAAAGCAAGTTTTTTAGTTAGAATAATTTTTGAGCAATTTGAAAAGAATCATATCATTGGAGCTCGTGGTTTGAACTGAATATTTTTGAGTTGATTGATGTGGAGTACTGGCTGGTGTTGAGTTGCCTGGAAAGGTTTAATTAATTGTGTTTGATTTTTGGATTTTATCAAAAGGCATTTTTTTTTCAAAGGAAGATGATAAGAAAAAGACCAATGAGATATGCAAAATTAAAACTTGAATGATGTGGGGATGAGTTTTGATAGGTATGGAGCAATTGAAAAATGGTTTTATTCAGTTTGAGCATCAAGGATGATGATATCTCTACTGGGGTTGGAGTTGGATGGAAGCCAGAAGCCAGGAATCAATGGTGTGGCGTCATATGTGGTTGATTCTGCAGGTACCTTCATATACTTCATTTTTTAAAAAAAAAACACTTATTTAAAAGTAAATTTGAAACAAAAAATCTAAAACAGTGGTCTTTTTTATATTTTTGATGGCATATTTGAAAGGGCAGATTTTGACAGAAAACCACCATTAGAAAATGGTAGTTTTGGTCAAATTTGATACACCCCATAATTTTTCTCAATGAATTATTTGTAGGAATATTTCAAAATATTTGAATCTTTCTCATGAAATAGGTATATATAGAATTTCCATTTTTGTTTTTGTTTTTAGTATAAGGTGTTTAAATCCCATTGAAAATATCAATTTTCATTAAAAGAAAAAAATTTTAAATATGCAATTTTTTTATTTTTTTAATTGATGAATGGTTATTTTTAATATTTTAATATGTTTTAATTCTTCTCATGAAATTTTGAATTTTGAATTTTGAATTTTGAATTTTGAATTTTTCTGCCTTTTTCTATTTTTGGCAAAAAGGCTTGAATTTTCATCAAATAAATCTTTTTTTAATATTTTTTATGAAAATTTTTGTAATTCATGATATATTTATTGAAATATTAATATTTATTTGAGTTCCCCTCATCAAAAAGATATATATAGAATTTTTTTATGTTTTTTTTTTATTTTCATGTATGGTACAAAGGTATTTATATTGCACTGGAAATATTCCACTTTGTGTAAAGAAAGTGAGTTTTTGTCATTTTTTCCAATATTCACAAAGATTTTATTTTTGAAAACTGAATTCAAATTTGAATTCATTCAAAAAAACAATATTCATTGTATTTTTACATGTAACATCAACTCAAGTTAAGTATTTCTTTGGATTCTCCAAATATATCTACCCCAGACAGACCCCACAGGGAGTCTGAGGCTTTATTTTAGCCTCCAAAGTACTCAATTCATGTTTGCAGGCCTTGGGGGCCAAAATGGCCTCACAAGGTGTGTTCTTTCACCCCAGAAACCTCTTTGAACCTTGAAAAGGCATTTCATACCTTTGATATCTATATTCAAAAAGTTTTTGTATTGGCATAAATTTATGAGGTTTAAATACCTTCCTCGGATGGGAAAACGCACCAGAAGGCTTGAGTTTGTTAAAAATTAATATTTTCCCACATTTCTTTCAAAAAGGAATCAATTGAGTTGAAGAAATACTATTTTATAATCTTTCTTTGAAAAGGGCATGAATCTAGCCTGGGCCTTCTACATTTCTATATTTCCAATCCATCATGTGTGTGATCACTTTTTTCAAAATTAAAAACTGTTCCAAATTCTGAGAAAGTGGTGAGTGCCAACTTGATGCTTTTGTAATTGAATACTAAAATTTCACAGAAAAACTAAACATATCATTCAACAAAAGCATGTAAATAATCAAAATATGAGGAAATTTTTGCAAAGAAAATGGAGTGTATGCCAGAAAGAGTCAAAAATAATTCCAATTTCCAGTCAAAGACTGGTGGTAGAAAGAAAAATTACCTCTGGGAGGAAAATTTGAAATTCAATTTTTTGAAGAAAAATCAAAATGAAAAGCTCAGAGAATTAATTGATCAAAAAATTTTTAAAAATAAGATGAAAATCAAGAGAGGCAAGAAAATTAAATTTAAAATATAAAAGAAAAGAAAAGAATTTAAGATAGTAAAAGAGAAGAACGAAAGGTTCTCAGAAAGTGCACACTATTAAGGAAATCTTATAAAAACCAAAGATTAAGCTGAAATTGAAACAATGGAAACAAGCATTCCTTGAATTGTAATTGATAAGAGGATAAATTAATATTTATTTGAAAACTTTTGAGTTTAAAAAACTTGGTTTAGAAATATAATAGACTAGTTTTCATGCTTGGTCTCCACCCTGCATGCAATTTATCTCATGAAAATCTCCAAGAAAGTGAATTTTACCTAATATCCTTAATTCAAAAGACAAAAAAGAGAGAAATTATTTTTTTAAATTGAAAAATTATCAGGAAAAACTACATATAAACCCATTTTCCAAAAAGGCCCAGGCTACAATAACACCAATAAAGTTAACAACAGAATGAAAATGACACAAAAAGGCTTCATTGGTGTTGTTATAGTAATTTCTTTTGCTAAAATGAATAATTTTTCTGTGCCTTCCAACACCAGGAAGGCATTCAGAATTTTTTAAATTGTAGAGGGCTTCCTGGGGGTGGGAGAACAAACCATTTGATGGATTGTTGGCCCCCAAAAGGCCTTTAAACATTAAGTGAGTCCCTGGGGGGATAAGTTAAAGAATTAAGACCCTGTTTTGGGTCTGTCTGGGGTATTGTTTTTTGTAAAATTATAATATGGACACCAATAGAGTAAATTTAATGTCCAAAAAGACTATAAATATAAATTTTTTGGTAGGAATTTCAGATCTGACCTCTAAGATTTTTTAAAAAAACATCCAATTGAAGAAAAATGATAAGAAATCATTTTTTTTACACAAAAAAGAAATTTTCCAATGGAATTTGAATACCTTTTTACAAAAAACAAAATACAAATAAAAAAAGTCTGCATATACTCATAAAAATAAATAAAACATACTTCTTTGAAGAAAATTCAGGATTTGTAATGCAATCTAAATAAATTTGTACCAGGAATAAAAAAGAATAGAAAAATAATCAATGTATCTATTTCAAAAGTGGAATTCAAATATGTTAAAATAATTCAACAAAAGATTCATCACTTAAAAAAGTTAAAACATCAGATGCAAAAAATTGAGTTCTTTGAATAAGAAATGAAATTTGAATTGAGATTGAAATACCTTAAAATAAAATAAAAATAAAATAGAAAAGAAAAATGATATTTATACCTATAATTCTAGGGGGTTCAAATAGGCCAAAATCTTCCAACAAACAATTCTTTGAGTAACATAATAAGAATAATGAAATCAGAAATTGATTTATTTCAAAAAGAATTTCTATTTGTGATGGAATGTAGATATCTTTTACCAAACATGAGAAAATATGAAAGAAATTATTCATGAAACTATTTGATGATAGGAATTAAAATATAATCAATAATTGAAAAAAACTCTATCAAGTGCATTAATGATCAAGGAAATATCAAAATTTGATTTTTTTCCAATAATGTATTTTATACTTTTGAAATTTTTATTTTTTACTCAATCAAAAATTTATTTATCTATTATTTGAATTTTAATTATTAAATAGAAAAATTAAGTTTTTCTATAATTTTTTATGATTTGTACAAAGGTATTCACATCCCATCAAAAATCTTGAATTTTCTTCAAAAAAGTCTGTTTTATAATTATTTATGAACTGGGTGAAATTATTGTTTAGATTTTTCAAATTATTTGAGTTTATAGAATAATACATGGAGAATTTGCTTATTTGTTTTTTATTTTTGGTACAAAGGTATTTGGATTCCAATGGAAATATTCCATTTTGTGGAAAAAAATGAGTTCTAATCATTTTTCTCACATTTCATGAAGTTTTTTTAAAACAAATTGGAGTCCAGATCTGAATTCCTTGCAATATATTTATATTTAGTGCAGTTTTGAATACTAAATTTACTCAATTGGTGACCAAATTTGAATTTTCCAAAAGAAATCACCCCAGACAGACCCCACAGGGGGTCTGGAGGCCTTAATTCAGCCCCAACGGGCTTCAATTAATGTTTAAAGGCCTTTGGGGGGCCAAAAAGCCATCAAAGGGCGTTTTCTATCACCTCAGTCCACACTTTAATGCCTAAAAAGGCTGCATGCATTCCTAGGGTGGGAAGGAATTCCAAAAGGTTTTATTTTTTCAAAAACAAAAAGTACTATAATTACACTTATGAAACCTGTTGGCATCATTGGCATAATGTTTTTTTTTTTGTGTTATTATAGCCTAGGCCAATCAAAAATGGGAAAAATAACCAAAGAAAAGCCAAGAAAATGAAGAAAAACTTCATGTAAGATGGTGAAATATGGTACACAACATGATTTAGAAACAGATATTTAATGCTTTCAAAGTATAAGATGTTTATAATTTAGTAATGGTATATTTAAAATTTTTGAAATTATTTTTATGTTTGATATGGGGTATTTAAATCCCACTATAAATATCAATTCTTATCCAAATAATTAAATTTTCAATATTTGATGCTTTGTTTTTTTACTCAACAAAGCTTATTTTTAAATATTTAAACATATCTGAATTAGCCTCATGAAATAGATACATGGAGATTTTCCCTAATTTTTTTTTTTAGTTTTTGTAAAAATTTATGTTCATTCTGTCAGAAATCTTGAGGTTTCTTCAATTTGATCTGTTTTTTATATTTTTTATAATGATTTATTTACTGCATTATATTTTTGTTTTCACATTTCAAAATATCTGAATTCCAAGCATGAAATAGGTAATGAAGGGTTGAGAGACTAAAAAGAACCAGACAGACTCTGGTACAGAGAGCTTGAGGAAAAGGAAGAGAAAAGGAGGAGGGAACGGAAATAGCAGCAGTGACAGATGAATGCAATTGACATAGGTCCGGTAGGAATTAAGATAGGTGTGTAGAGCAGCGGGATTGAGCATAGCAGTGATTCTGATGAGTGAAAGATCCAGATTAGTTCAAAGATGATCTGGTTGTTGGTTGAGTTGACTATGGTACTTACCTGACTCAGAGGCCTGGGGTCAGAGGTGCAATCTTGTGGTTGCACAAAGAAAACCTTCCCCAGGATCAGAGCCAGGAGGACTGCTTTATAGTCAAACAGGTTTGGATTTGAAGTACTTGCAGCGGGTCTGGAGTGAGGAGTTGTGGATGAGGTGAGGAGTTGCAGACAGGAATTGTGGAGGCAGCCAAGAAAAAAAGAGTAAAATGAAATAAACAAGACAAGAATAAAATAAGACAAAAGAAAAGAAGGTAAGGAAAAAAACAGTATGGAAATGATTTGAGCATATAGCCCATAGCTTGAAGATACTGATCATGGAGCTTCTTCAGGTAAATGTAGCAGTTTGGTATGTTCTTTGATTTTTGGTGCGAATTTATTCACGTTCCCCAGGAAATGTTCCTTTTTTTTAAACAAAATTATTTTTTTTCATTTTTCTTGAATTTTATGAAGTTTCTTTTCAAACCTAAGGTCATATTTGAATGGCTTGCAAACAATTTATATTTATTTCCGTTTAAATATTAAATCTACTAAATTTGTGTCAATATCTGAATTCTCTAAAAAAAGAAACTACCACAGACATACCCCACAGGGGGTCTGGAGAATTTTATTAGCCCCCTGGGCCTCAATCAATGTTTACAGGTCTTGGGGTGCCAAAAAAACCATTAAATGATGTGTTCTCCAACCCCAGGTATTCTTTCAACACTTAAAAAGGCTGCACAACTTCCTGGGGTGGGGAAAAACTCCAATTGGAGTTTTTTTAGTAATTATTTTACTAGAATCATGCTGTGACACCTATTAGGGTGTATCAGAGTTAATCAAACCTTCAATTTTCTAATGGAGGGTTTCAAACCAATTCTGACATTCAAAATCAAAAAACCCACTTATCTCACATCAGAAGTGCCAGAGTTATCTGAAAATAAATAGGTTTCTTCATATAAATTATTTCAAGGCTTTTACCACCTCAACCACACATCAGTCCATGTGATAAACCAACCTCTGGACTCATCAGAAAAATTCTACCTCCAACCTCATTTGAAAAATCTATTAATCACTCTCATCACTTGATTGCTCACATCTCTTTATTGCTATCCCCATTGCTTCATCTCTCATCCCCTCTTCACTTGATCACTCTCATCAATTTCATCACCTTATTGATCTAATCAATTCATCACTCTCATTAATTTTTCACTCTCATCACTTTTTCACTCTTATTGCTTTACTGCTCTCATCCCTTCATCCCTTCATCACTCTCATGACTTTATCACTCTCATCACTTTATCACTCTCATAATTTTATTTATCTCATCAATTCCTAAATCTCATTGCTTTATTTCTCTCATTGCTTCATTGATTCATCCATCTTACTCTTTTCAAATGGCCCCTGAGAAAAACTCCCCCTGCAAGTCCACACAAAAAATCCAATGCACCAAAGAAAACATCCCAATGGAACTCTACAACAAACAATCCTCCCCCATCAGCTCAAGAGAGATGATCACATCATCCTGTTAAAATGGCTCAAAATTACCTCCAACTATGATGCTTGCTTTGGATCCAACAATAAAACATGAGTTGGCCAACCTCCATCCTCTAAGGTTAAAGTTGATCTAATGATGGCCAAGGAACTGAATGATAAAAAAAAGGTAGGCTGTATCTTTCATCAAAAAAGATGAGGGAGAAATTCAAGAATTATAAATCCAAGTACAAAAAGGCACACTCAATGTCAATCTACACTGGCTTTGGTATCACAGACTCCAATAAATTCAAGGGAATCAACTTGGTGGTAGATAGGTTGGACTCAATGTTTCCTTTTTATATTCAAATGGATTAAATAATTGGAAAGAAGGCCAACATAACCCCTTTAGCTTCTTTCAGTGCCCAAAAATCTGATTCAGTTGATGTTGAGAACTTGGATTTGGATGCTCAGCCTAGCAATGATGATCCTGATGAAAAATTTGAGTGGCCCCAATCTGATGCAAAGGTGGATATTCAAACACAATCAGCTCCAATCATGTCTAAATTGGAATTGATCAATTATTCAAACCCTTCCTTGGACCCCTCACTTAATTCTTTGTATTTCTCTCTTCCTGGGGTGGAATAACCAAAAGACTTTGCCAATGAGGAACAGGTTATCCCACTACCTCCATTAAATTTTACATCTGTTGAATTAAGGAAGAAATTAATTTTCTTTTCTTTCCAGTTGATCCTGACTGATTTGGATTTTTTTTTAAAAAAAGGCTCATCCTTTCCTGAATGGCCAAACACTCAAGCCAATGGGACCTCCCCCATCACCTTCAAATTAGAGTAAAAAAATTCCCACACAAACCTCCTCTGCAAAGGGAAAGCAAAATGCCTCCAATTCCATAAAACTCAACCCCAATAGCCATCAAAAGCAGAGAAAATATTCCAATTTTTCCAGATTTTAAGATATTGTGGAGAAGCAAGATTAAAGAAGGTGCATTGATGGAATGTTCTTGATTTTGAAACAAAGTTCATTTCTATTCCCCTACAACAAAAAAGTAAAATTAAAAATTGAATCCAAACAACTTGAATTTGAGAGCAAAGGTGGGATTGTCAACTGGCTATTGCTTTTCAAGAAGCAGAAATCCAAGAGTTTGGCTCATAAAAAATTGGATGCTGTATGGAAATTGAAACAAGCTGAGCTGGAGTTTTAAAAAGAGGAAAAGGGGAAGCATTGACAGGAAGACTGACTGGAAAAGGAGAGCAAAAAACTGGTGATGGAAAAAACAGATAGGTTATTGGGAGAAGTATAACAGTGGAAGATATACAGAAAATTACATGATTTGTCAGCTTGCTACTATTACAGAGCAAGCTGAAAAAGTGACAGAAAATAAAATGATAATAAAAAAATAATTATAAAATATGAAATAAACTTAAAAATATTATTTTAAATTCTGATTCTCCATCAAAATTAAGGTAGGGTCACTTACTGACACTTACCCCAAAGTCCCATCCCTTATATTTTTAAATAATTAATGAAAATTTTCCAGAACCCATGGCCTTGAGAATTTGGACATTGTAATATTTCACAGGAAACACCACATATGAGTTTCACAGTGAAAATATTGTCAGAATCAGTGAATTCTTTAAATAGGAGGAGTTACATGTGGAAAAGTGATTTGTCACAATTCCCACATGCATCTGTGGCAACTAACACACCCACGCGCAGCTAAGCAGCAGCACTTCCACCCTGTCTGTCTATCAGAAAAAGCTGGGTACGCAGTCCTGGAGATCTGACAAGTACACAGCTGCAGGACTACAAGCTAACAGGCTGACAGGCGGCATGAGAAGCCAAGGTACCACGTATAGGTGTTACTACCAATACGGGACATACAACATATGTAATAAATGTCTCCATGGTTAGTATATAGTATAAAAATACATAAAAATACATAAAGTCATATAAAATACTTAAAATAAATTTTTTTACATATTTTTGCTAAATATAATAAATAAACACCAATATGTCAAAAATAAGATAACCAGAGCTTGAGAAATAATTTAAAATACCTTAAAGTTACAAATGTGAGAACTTCAAGATATCAGCATTCCCATGACATACCAAGGAGATGAAATATGTAAAATCATTACATATGTTCCCACCAAATGTATTTTTTATTAATTATTTTGAGTAAATAAACAAAAATTCAAAAATGAGGACCAAAATCATTATTATGATTTTGCTCCCATCAGCCAATACATAATGAGAAATCACCTTAAATCAGAGTGACTGTAGGAAGGTCTACTAAGAAGAAATGCTAAGAATCTGGGAATGTCTAACGGGAATAAATAAGTAAATAAAGTTCATGTGAATAAATAAGGTGTCATTCAGATGCCAATCAATCAATCAAATAATAGAATGATCCCCTTACCTGTAGAATTAGATGGTAACCATGGTATAGCACCAAGACAACATGATGGGCTACCATTGGTTACTCTTCTAGCCTTAGAACCCGTCCCTTTGGGCCCCTATAGCCCTCAGAAGTACAGAATTGGGACCCAAAAAGCTATAAATGAAGAGCCCTTTTTGAGGTTATTGATACCCCAGACCCAGTTATATATACTTCCAGACACTGTTCCAAAGTGATCAAATATTTATAAGAGATAAGTAAGTGATTTAAGGATTTAGCATGATTAATATTACCCGTCCCAAACCAATTTTTATCAATTTAAACAGCTGAACAACCTTTTAAACCCAGATACAGGTTTAACCCATCAGTACATGTCCCAAACAGGTACCAAAAGGATTAAATACTATACCAGTGAGTTTATTATCCTTTTTTTTGTGGAAGCTTGGTTACAAAGCCCTGCCAATCCATCTTTTATTTTATATATATATCATCATTGGGCAATGTCTCCTTTAAGAATATAAATTAAAAGTTTCAAAGTAACCAGGTCTATGTATTTCAAAGTGAATTTCCTGAAGAAGCGGTGTTAAAGATTCCCAATATCATTGTGCCACTGCTTTTTATTTATTTATTAACCAATTTATTAATATTGATTAATATAATCATTAATATCCGAACCATATTGCCTTGCATTTACTTTATACAAATATTTTATGGATTATTGCTGCATTTTTATAATAATATATTTATAATTTATTCTATCTCCTCCGGTAGCTAAAAGATAGAAAGGAGCTTGGAATCCAGGAGGCTGACAATTGGGGGTCTTTCTAGGAAAATATTCCATTTTATTATATTTAATACCTTGGACCAGAAATTTCATGTAAAATAATCAAAGATATGATTTATCTGAAATTCAAACCGTGATTTATAATTAATTCATTTTGCAGTGGATTTGAAAACCAATTCAGAATCAATACTTTATGATTTAAACATCTTAAAAATAAGAAAAGAAGAATATATTAAAAAGTATAAACCAATAGTCTGGGAAGTTTTAACACCAGCTGAACAACTTGAAATCTCTCTGCACCATAAAAAATAGATAAACTCTTTGAACAAGAAGATCTTGAGAGGTGAATTAAATTTCAAGCTCTATTAAGACAACACAAAGCTTGGAAAATATACCAGATAAATTAATTTTTAAAATATAAAAGTAAGTAAAAATCTTTTATAAAATTATTTTATTAAAATAAAATTAATATATTTTATTTTCCAATAAGATCTGTTTCTTATACTATCAGTGAGCGCTCCTATCCCAGACACAACTGCCCCTGAAATTGATCTTTTGTATGAGGAGGTACAAGAAATTTCTGGACGTCCTGAAAACATTTATTGGACTGGAGAAGACCTTATTGGGAAGCACCAAGACCCTGTTGGATGACCTGTTCAAGATAAATTCAATCCTGAAAAGGTCTTAGTTCCTTTAACTATTAACTTAAGTAACTTAAAATACCTCATTATTATGGATTTTTCTTGGCAATAAAAATACTTATGAATATTTTAATATGAACAGATGCAACAAAGGCGGCTCAGGAAGTGTTCCCTCCTATGGATCTTTGCCAGGAGCTCCCAGTAACCGTGAGGCAGCCAATAATGACAACTATGAGGGGGTTAGAGCCCAAGAGTCAAATTTTGGTAGAGAAGGAGCAGAACCAAGTACTTCTGCCCTACCCAAACCTAGTACCTGAGAAAGTGGTAGAATCAAACCCTTCTCAATTGCAAGGAGGTTCTCTGCAGCCACCCCAGTAGAGTCTGGCCAAGGAAGCCAGGATCAAATACTTAGTAAAAGAGCACATGAAATTCTGGGAAGAATTCAAAGAATCCCAGTCCAAAGAGGACTTGATCTCCATGAAAAAGATAATACTCCAAGCAAAGGCTTCCCAGATAGCTCTTCAAAAGATGATCCCCAGTAAAGAGATAGAATCCTACATAGAAAAATGGAATCCTTCGGATCAATTAGCCCAACTGAAAGGCAGAGGATCAGGAAAGAAGGGATCCTCTTCCCATCAAAATCCCAAGGGAAAGAAAGATTGGGATCAGATAATATCATTAGCTCAAAAGTGGAAAAGGGTGTACCACAATTAGCTTCTAATCCAGAACCTAGTGTTTTTTCTAAATCAACCTCAAATGTAATTACTTCTATCTCTAATGATATTCATCATAATTTCAAAATTGTTTGTGGAAATTTGGATGGTTTTTAAACTCAATTGTATAATTTGACTTCAGTAGTGGAAAAATTAATTAATAATCAATCAAAAGCAGTGGGGATGGAGGATCTTAAGGTACATAAAGAAAAATTATTGGAAACAATAAATCAATTTAAAACCATTCAAACCCAAACAATTGAGAACATGTTAGCAGTTATTCAAGAAGATTTTATTATGTCCATCCAGCCATTGAAAGAAGAATTAAATAATGCTACTAACAATTCAATTTTGACTCTTAGTGAAAAATTAGATCTGCTTAATAGTAAAGTGGACCTGAAACTCAATTTGATCAAAAATGATGTTAGGGACTTAAAATTCTGTCTTACCAACCCCTTGGGGAGTACCACAGAGGAACCAAAACCTCCCAGAAAACCTACTACTCCTTATGTACAGTCTTTAACAGGAATGCAAAGGAGTGACAATTTCAGGCCTAGTCCTACTCCTGAGATAGAACAAGCCCTCAAACTATTACCCCCTATCTCTGAATGACCTAAGTTCTCCGGTGAAGGAGAATACAATCATATAAATTTAAACAAATTTATTGACTATACCATAAATTCCTATTAAATGCCAGAGGTTATAGCTGTAGTCAGACTTCCTAGGCTCTTTGAAGAAGTAGATTTAGATTGGTTTATCAGCAAGAGAGAAGAATTAGGATCCTTACCATGGAATTCTTGGAAACTTTTAATCAAGGAAAATTTTGGTTCTAGGATTTGGAAAAGAAAATTGATGAAGAATTTTGAAAAATCCTTATTTGACCCCTTCAAAGATAAACATCACAAATGGTGTTTGGAACAGAAGAGGAGACTAGACTGCTTCTACCCAGATGCTGATAAAGAAGGGGTTAATGAAAGACTTCTTAAACTATGTCCTGGTCATATTTACCATGGTTTAAGATGCAGGATGAATATGGATGCTGACTTACCAACACTCATCAATGTGTTAGAGGAAGTAATAGATATGAATGGATTGGACAAAAAGGCTCCCTCTAGACCTAAAAATACCTTTAATAACAACAAAATAAGGGAAAAAACTTCTCATATGATTATCCATGATAATAAGAAACCTACCAATAATAAGGATAAGGAAAGAATACCTGGAACTTGTTGGAACTTCAGAAAAACTGGGCACATGAGGCAAGATTTCCCATTACCAAAAATAAAAATAGCAGTCATGGAAGGAGAACCAGAGAATGAGGAGAATCAGAATTATGAGGAAAAAGCTGACACTGAAGGATTAATATCAGAATGTGAAGTTCTAATGAGCAATCCTATTAGTGTAATAGAAGTTGATATAGGTTCTTCTTCAGAGATCAATAATATTCATGGTGACTCCAGTTTACCCCAGAAGTGGGACCTTTCCATAATTCCTAGACATATAACTGAAGCCAAATCATTAACAGTGAAACCCATGAGTGGTAAAAGTTAAACTACAGGCCAGAAATTCTATGCAACAGGACTTTATAAAGACAAAACAATAAGGTTTTTACTTGACAGTGGGGCTTTTTGCTCATGTGTCTGTACTAATTTCTTGAAAAAATGGGATCCCAATTGAAAATATCACCTGCTGCCCATCCCAAATGCCAAGTTTAGCTCTTTCAACTCAACCATAAGTGCTATTGGAGTATGGACTGCCTCCATAGTACTTCCCCCCACCAAAGGATCCCTGAGGATTCAAGTGGAATTTGTAGTGTTACTCAATGGGTTGTGTGACTACCTGATAATAGGTAATGATACCTTATGCCTATATGGCATAGATGTGTTCCAAATTAAA
Organism: Puccinia polysora; assembly: GCA_025617555.3. Lineage (NCBI taxonomy): Eukaryota > Fungi > Basidiomycota > Pucciniomycetes > Pucciniales > Pucciniaceae > Puccinia > Puccinia polysora. The sequence continues at coordinate 44,157,827 of CM062613.1, forward strand.
GGAATATAATTTACTGCAGGAGGTAACTGGGAAAAGAAGTTCAAGATATGTACTATCACAACCAATGCCCCCTCTTCCACTTATCAGAAACACTTAGAAGAATTCAATCAAAAATACTTCTCTCAAGCTTCCCTGAATGAGAAACTTTCTGAAAAACAGAAGAAAGATATACTGACCATTTTTTTTTGAGAATCAAAATGATTTCTGTACCAAAGATCACCCCATTGGTAATATCAAAGGGCATGACATGGTTCTTACCTTAAACATCAAAACTCCTTACCCACCCAACTTGAGGAGACCTGCATATCCTTCTAGTCCTAAATCTAGGTTGGCTCTGCAAGAGCATATTCAAGAACTTATAAATATGCAAGTATTAAGGAATGTAGGACAAAATGAGCAAGTAGATATAGCAACTCATGTTATAATAGCCTGGCATAATGATAATTCAAGAATGGTTGGAGACTTCAGAATGCTGAATAAATATACACAGGCAGACTACTATCCTATTCCCCGGAATTATCATGCTCTGAATAACTTTTCAAAAGCAAAATACATCACTACTATGGATATGCTTAAAGGATTTCACCAAATACAAATAAGCCCTGAAAGTAGAAGATTTATGAAAATAATCTTTCACCTAGGTATATATGAATACCTCAGACTGCCTTTTGGTATAAAGAATGCCCCATGACACTTCCAAAGAATGATGGATAAAGTTCTAGGAACTTAAATCAGGCAAGGCTGGATGATTTTTTATATAGATGATGTAATAATATACTTTGATGATTGGGAGAATCATATGAATGGTCAGATTCCCAAACAATTTCCAAAATTGGAATTCAAGTATCCATGAAGAAATGAAACTTTGGCCATGGAGAACTGAAAGCTCTGGGACATATAGTTTCTGGACTACCTCTAGCTGCTGATCAGATTAAGATAGCTTCTGAGATGAATAGAACAATGACTTAGAATAAAACAGAGCTTCTATCCTTTGTTAGTTTCTGTAGTTATTACAGAGTGTATATCTCAAAATTTGCACTGCTAACTAAAAGCTTGTATTAAATATGCAAAAACAATACTCTCTTTGAAATGACTCATGAGAGGTGGAAAGACTACAAAGAATTAAACTTAGCTATGACTTCTGCCCCAGTACTAATACAACCAGACTACTCCAAACCATTTAAACTATAAATTGATGCTTGTATGGATAAATTAGGAGAAGCATTACACCAGGAAAGGGTAGAAGATGACAAACCTGTAGAGAAACCTTTACTTTTCATATCCAGGCAGATCAAAGATACTGAAAAAAGATATGGAGCCAGTCAAATGGAATGCCTTTCTCTAGTATGGGCTTTAGAAAAACTACACTGTTAATTGGAAGGTACAACATTAAAAGTAATTACAGACTGCAATGCTTTAAGGACCCTAATAAATAGGAAGACCCCTAGTAGGTGTATTCTCAGATGGAAAATTGCTATGAAACAGTAGAGAGGTCAGATTACTATTGTTATAAAGCTGGTGCTAAACACCAGAATGCAGAAAGTTTAAGTAGAAATGCTTTGCCTAATGATCCCAGAAACTCAGCTTATGATACAAAATATCATGATATCTTTCCCATCTTGAATGTAAATCTTCTTGCATTAGAAGCTCAAATCATGGGAATTCACATATGTGAATTAGATACTGCTTTCTTTTAATTAGTAAGGAGAGACCTCCCCCCCTGATCTTAAGCTATTGATCACTATTATGGAATGTGTCAGCTTGCTACTATGTACAGAGAAACCTGTCATAGCAACACAAAACTATAAAAATAAAGAATATCTCAATTAAGAAAAGAAGGAGTAAGAAATACATTTATATTATTAAAGAAATAGATGTATCACCCAAATTTAGGTAGGGTCACTCACTGACCCCACCCTTGAAATCCAATTCCTTACATTTTTAAAATAATTAAAAAGAAAAGTACTAAAAATTACAACACCAGTATGGCACCTTTTGGCCATTCTAACATTTCACAAGTGTTGTCACGTATTGGGTTTACACCTAAAATACACTCAGAATTGAGGTGTTGTGTATATTTTAGGAGTTAAATGCGGAAATGTGTTATGTCACAATTCCCCCGCGCAGCCCTGCATCATTACATACCCCTACGTGCTCATAGTAGCAGTTTCCGGCGTACTAGAGACCCGCGCGCAGCCAATTCTGCCACGCACGCATTGGGTCCTACCTCGCGCGAAGCCAATTCTGCCACGCACGCAGCGGATCCTACCCCGCACACATCTGAACTGACTGATCCCGGCGTCTGGATCCATCATGACTAATCTGACAACCAGCTACTGCTCAAAAGGGCTACAACCTAATTAGGGTTGCCTGGCATATGTAAAAAGTTGACATATGCTTTAGTAATGATCTAAAAGGATCAAAACTTAATTAAAATTAATAAAATGTAAGATTAGAACATTTTTTAATAATAAATTAAAGATCAAGGATTACCACGTAAATCATTGACTCTGATCTTTAAAGACCACAAAACACTACAAGGAGTGTTCATAAAAATTATTAAAAATGCTCTACTTGATCAGAAGATGATGGAAAATTAGTAAAATTCCACATCTGTTCATTTTTAAGCAATACTAATAGTAAAAATTTAGAATGAGTGCAGAATGATTAAATTTACGCCATAATAGATTAACAGATCCTGTGGCTAAAATAGTACAGAAATCCAGAAGATCTAAGGTCAGCTGATTAACAGTACCAAGTGGACGTGCCAATTTCGCTCTGACTGGCTTGCCAGCCTCAGACAATCAGCAGAAACCTCTCTACGCGCCCTGAGAAGCCCAAAATCACCCCAAAAAGGTATTTATACAAACCTCTTTGGATCCATTTTTCCATGATCAGTTTACCAGAAATTATTATTATCAATCAGAAACCGTGTCATTTTTAGTCAAGTGCTTATGAAGAGTCTAAGCAAGTGATTTATGACCAAGTCTTTAGTATTATTATTCATTTCTTAAAACCAATCAACCCTTGAAGTTTAGTCAGGCAATCCACCCCATCTGCTCTGAAACCCTTCCTATTATTGCAGGATTTTCGTGATAAAGTGCTCAGTGTGAGTGTTTCCCTTCCTGTCTAGGCCAGTGTGCTGTTATGCCTGGCCAATAGTGGAATAAGCCCTTTCTAAGGCCTCCATCTTCATTCCAAGGTTCTTAAAATGCCTAAGGAGGCCCCTTGAAGAGAGGTTGCTTTGTCTGTAAAGACCCCCAGTAGTATAATACTGTGGCCCCTCTTTTATATACATATTGAAAACCTTTTATTACCAAACCAATTAAAACGTCAAACTGCTCTTATTATATAATTTATTTGAGCCTCTAAGCGTTTATTTTTGGAATTATTATTATTATTATTATTCCAGTATTTTTATCACTCTTTGTAGCTAAAGGACTGCAAGGTTCCTGGTATCAGAGAGCTGACAGAATTTGAGTCTCCAGAAGCAGCTCTGGTTAAAAGCATACAAGCTTCACTCCTCAAAACATAAAAAGCTGGTAGATTTACTCTTTGGGATGGTCTCCTATATTATAGGCATCAAAACTCTAGTGTACTTACCATAAGTACAAAAGATCACATACAGAATATTTTAAAAGAATGCCATTATAACTGCTCCTCAGGAAATCTGTCTACTGATAGGACCCTAGAAAAGGTGAAACAGAATTCTTGGTGGATAGATTGGAGAGAAGCCACCATTGGGTATGTTGCTAGTTGTGAGACTTGCCAGAAATTCAATAGCGCTACTGGAAAGAGATTTGGACTTCCAGAGAAGATTGCTGAACCCAATAATAGTGTTAAAATACGTATGCACTTACGTGTGTGCTAGGTATGAGTTTAATCCCAATGGGATGCACATATGGGCCTCTGCGGCTCATTGGACACACACACAGACCATACGGGCCCATGTGGATGTCACAGATTTGGGGAAACTGGCCTAAAAATGTGTTAAATAGGCCCATTGGTACACGGGCCCTAATGGGCCAGGTGGGGTATATGGGCAAATACAGCCAGATGGGCTTGTATGGGCATAATTGGGCTCAAGGTTTATTTTGGACATACTTAGCCAGACGGGCTGGCCCGCAAAAGTAGTCAATTCTCACATTTTGGGCTTGGGGCGGCCCATTGGGGCCGCTGCCCGTGTTGCAGCCCACTTGGGGCTGCTGCCCGTGTTGCAGCCTGCTCGGGGCTGCTTGTGTTCCTTGGTACAGCCCACGCGGGGCTGTTGCGCGGGCCCAGCTGGTCACGCCCGGCAACCAGCGCCGCAGGAGCAGGGGCCCGCAGCCCCGGCTCCCTCCCCTCCCCTTGCTCGCCATTGCAAGGGGGATGGGGCTGGCTGGCTGGGTTGAACCAGCCAGCAACCAGCCACAATGACGCAGTGGGTCAGGGCAGGGGGGACTCAATCACCCTCCTGCCCAGGGAGAAAATGGATCCGGCCGCAAGAAAAGCAACCGGACGGTGGGGGGGGTTTGACCACCCTCCCACCAGCAAAGAGTGTTGCAAGGGAGAAAAAACCAAAGGGGCGCTCTCCCCCCCCCTTTACCAAGGGGGAGGAGCAATGGGCTGAGGGGACCTGACCACCCCCCAGCCCAATGACTTCTTTGACAACAACTCCCTGGGGGTATCAACCCCCAGGGCCCCTGGTGAGGGGATTTGACCGCCCCCACCAGGGAATTGAGAGAAAGAGGGGGGGGCATTTCCGCCGGTTACACCCCCCCCTAGTGAGGTTGAGACCGGACCCAGGTGAGTGCTGGGTCCCACCTGGCCCATTTGAGGGGCCAGGGGCTGGCTGCATGAGGCAACCAGCCCGTAAGTATGGTAATGAGGTCATCAGGGCTGGTTGTAACAGACAACCAGCCACGGGATTGAACAGAAAAGGGGCTGGTTCAGCCCCGTAACGGTGGAAACGCAAGAATGGACCGGAATAGGCTGGTCGTAAGGGTTCAGGGACTAACACCATGCGGGTTGATTTAGTCCCAACCAAGTAACAAGGTCTGTAGAGCCTGTAGAGCTCTTTTGGGGCGGAAAATTTGCCTTTTGGCTTGTTGTATCATGGGCTCACAAAAGGCCAATCTTTTGTACTTAAGGAGCTCTTCTCCCTGCTGTTTTCCATCATTCATTCATCATCCAATTGAATTAATCCAACACATTTCCCCATTGTGAGAGCCCCATTAGCAACTATTGACACCCAGTGTCCAGCATTCATTTTGCTTTGAAAACTGCACATTTGCCTAAGCTAATTGCTGGCCATAATTATAACAAATAGATGGGAAGTTATTAACATGGAATTTGTTACAGGACTACCCCCAGGTGGAGCACACTCCTATAACTCTTTACTAGTCATAGTACACAGTAATTCTAAGAAGAATAGTTTTTACCTAACCACAAAAAAGATAATGCTATGGGTTTTTGGAATAGGATTATAGCTGATATAGGTATAAAAAACGTTATAATCAGTGACAGAGACCCCAAATTCACTTCTGAATTCTGGAGGAGTTTACATGATATATTGGGAACTACCTTAGCCTTTTCTACTGCATACAATCCTCAGACTGATGGTTTAGCTGAGAGAATAATACAAAATCTAGAAGAAATTTTGAGAATAATCTGAATTTTTGGTATAGAATACAAGAATTTAGATGGATACTGTCATGACTGGGTAAGTTTACTCCCAGCCCTAGAAATGGCTTATAATAGTAGTAAGCACTCTACTACTAAGGAAGCCCTGTATATATTGGAAAGAGGATGTATTCGCAAACTCCCTAGGAATACCTCAAACCAAAGGGTTATTTTAAATTTATGGCTACACTGCTACACCTGAGCCATGAATACCCCACAAAATTTGAGTGTGGGTGGGCTGTACTCCACACGCCACCAGGCAGCTGTGTGGTGGCCGCACAACTACATTTTAGGCCTGCCAGACAGTCAAAAGTCTGGTTGGAAAAAATAAAAATAAAAATAAATGAAGGTTATAAAATAAACCAAAATAAACTAAATAAAAATACAAAAAAAAAAAACAGAAATCAACCAAAAGATCAAAAAAAGTTGATTTTTTGGTTAAAAAAAACAAAAAAATAAGAAATAAAATAAAAATAAGTAAAAATAAATAAATAAAAATAAAAACAAGAAACACTAAAGAAAGCCAACTGGTTGTGTTCACATTCAAGTAAAAAATTCAAGTTCAACTTGACTAGCCCTAAAGTAAAAGGGCCAAAAAATGCAACAAGTCTTCTGACCAGCCCTTAAATAAAAGTGCCAAAAAATACCAGTCTTTTGACCAGCCAAAAAATTCAAGAAGTATTTTGACCAGCCCTAAAGTAAAAGTGCCAAAAAAATACAAGTCTTTTAACCAGCCCTAAAGTAAAAACACCAAAAAAAAAGTTCAACTTGTGTTAAGCTGATCCCATCACAAGTTGAAATGAATTGCCATTGGAATCACATTCAAAACACTTATCATAATGATTTTAACTCAAAAAGATAAAAATAATGATGTTCAAAATGTGATAACCCTTTATATCAATACAATTACAATATCAGAATATTAGACCCAACCCAAATTATGAAATTGATCAATAAGTTAGAATACAACTCAAGTTGATCTTTGAGGTGATCAACTCAACAAGCTGCTTTTTTAGAAATCATGGAATGTGGTTTGGAAACTATGGGAAGGATTGGAATCACATCTCCCTTAAGTACAAGCTGGACCCAATGGTTATTGTTAACAAAGCAAATGAACATAGGATCTGATTTTTTGTTTACACCCATTTTCATAGGAGTAAAAGAACAAAATGATTCCAATGAAATGAAAAATATTGGTCTTCCATGAGTATCAGCTATTATTTGACCCATTTCAAGGTTTGAAAGCCATTTTGAAGAGGGAATCTTTTCATTGATGTCATTGACATCAAGTCTTTGTTCTATCTTTTAAACATATTTACTGCCGCCAAGGATCTTAGAATAGCACCCCTTTTTTTTCTGAATGCTTAAAGTATTTCTTTTCAAACTTTAAACCATCCATCCGCATCATACCCAAGCAATTTAGCAATGAATCTAAAACCACAATTTCCATCCCCAACTGGGTCCCAAACCTCACCCAAAACCTATGTAAGTTCTCAGGTATTTGATTGAAGTAATTTACTTCCTAAAATCAAAAAGTAGTCAGCCAAAATGCTAATCTCACTAAAGGAATCACCACTCACCAAAGATGAGCTTCTTTTTGACTCCTCCATTGCGTCTGCTTCATCCTTTTGAAAAGGGATTGAATTCAAAAGGCACCAAACCAAATGAAATTTCAGCCTCTTCCACTGAACTATGAAATTCAGATGAAGAAAACCAAAAAAACAAATCTTTCACAAAAGAAAAGAATTGTGATCATTTGTATTTTATTCTTTGGTGCCCTTATACTTCCCTTTTCCCGCTTAAGTTCCTTTGAAATGTGTTAAAATCAAGAAGGATCTTGCCGGGTATCTGTCAATTTTGGACAGCCTCTGCTTGATTGGAAGACTTTAGGTTCAAGTCTGGACTTTAATAGATAATTGGCCATCTCCCTCATGAAGTGCTTCAACAGCCCGTGAAAATCTTGATCAGGATGATTCAAGATCATTGCAAAAAGCTTCTCATGTAACTGAGAATTGTTGAGCATTTCATCAACATTGAACTTTAAAAATTCAAAAGGATCAAATATTAGTCAAGTAGGAATCATCATTTTAGTCAAGTAGGAATTGTCATTAAAAAAGCATTAATCACAAAGTGATTTGAACAATTCAACTCAAACCAACTTACAGAACTAGAACTGCAAGGGTCATAATCAAACCTCCACTGAGCATGAACATCTTCAGGCACAACAGAGCCTCTTGAAGCTAGTAGGTCCTCTATTTGGTGGTAAAATGACAAACCCATAGTCATTGAGTATGACTTGGTGAAAACTTCCCCATCCTGGTTCTGCTTTAACCTCTCAAATTGATCCCCAAAAAGTTTGATTTCTTGTAAAGAAACCTGGTATCCAAATTGTAAAAGTTCAGTAGGAAGAACTATTCCAATCTTTATTCAAGAGTTGTAAAGGGCAGCCTGACATCCACTGAGGATGAACATCTTCAGGCACCACGGAGCCTCTTGACGCTAGTAGGTCCTCTATTTGGCGGGAACAGGGAAAAACCATAGGATTGAGTATGAATTGGTGCACACTTCCCCATCCTGGTTCTTCTTTAACCTCTCTAATGGATCCTCAACAAGTTTGATTGCTTGTAAAGACACCTTGTATCCCAATGGTAACATTTCAGTGGGAAGAACTATTCCAATCTTGATTCAAGAGTTGTAAAGGGCAGACTGAACCAATTTAATTTGATTTAAAACTGTGCACTCTAGGTTTTGCCAAAAATACAAAATGTTTCCTGAAAATTTTGCATGGAATTGTTTCAGAGTGGCATGGGCCCCTTCAACCCAAGACTTTGTTTTATTTCCAAAGTCTGGGTTTTTTCAAGTCCAAGCCATTACAAAAATCTATTTGATACAGAAGATATTATGATCCATATACTTGAGTACATCCTCACAGTCTGCCAAAAAACACTTTATACAAGTCATAATGTAAGCAACCAAAAAATAGGAAGATTGACAGTAGAGGCAGTGATTTGGCACTTACTCTAAGTTCTTCATCATTGACCTCAGCCTTCTCCTTGGTTTTTTAGGCCCCATACTCAGCCCACAGAGACATAAAGCTTTGCAACCCTTCAATTTCATTATTAAAGTGTATGTTACAGTTTGCTTGTATGTTTTTAGACAAGTGCCATTGACAGAACTGTCTTGTTGACTCAGGGAATATTTGCCCTAGAGAATGGATCAAAGCTTTTTCACATTCTGTCACAAAGACTTTGGGAATCCTCTCAGGATCATAAGCCAACTCCTTTAGGGGATTTACAGACCAAATTTAGAACTCAAACATTTCTCTTGTTATAAAAACAAGAGCTTTTGTGAAATTTTTCTGGTTGGAATTAATTCCTACAATATGCAATAGGGGGATGGTGTACTTATTTGTACTATAAGTACGATCCATCATAGCTATATGATTGAATTGCTTTCAAAGCTTTAAAGAATCTAGGTGATCCAAGAATAGGGCCTCCAAGTGACCCTCTTGGCTGAATTTTTCTTAATTAACACAACCTGAATTACCAAGTTGTTCAAAGAGGAACTCAATAACACTTTTTCCCTTCAGTTCTTCAAGCGCTACCTTGCGCTTAGCATTATAGATTGTTTGGTCATGAACATATTTGCCACCATCAATCTTGCTCAATTTTCTTTTGAGTTTAATTTTATTGATCCCGTCATTCATCCCTTCTTTTATAATGTCTAAGGCTACCCCAAAGAGGTTCCTCAGGTGTGGATTCACTGAGGGGTGTGGAGATGTTTCATGGTTATGTTGATCAATCTTTTAGGGCGTTTGCCAAAAGGGATCCGCCTTTGTGTGAATAGCACAGATAAAAAACTTGCACCCAACCTTCCTTGTGTGAGTTTTCCTTGACAGTTTGGTGAGAAATTGCCCAGAGTACAAATCTGATGAGATAGTGAACTATTCTGCTCTCAATCTTTTATCTGGATATTCCCCACTCTATCTGTCTCATCTATTACAACCTCATCTCATAAGCTTTATCAATACATGTTGATGTTATGGTTGATAGTTCAGGTTACAATCTCCAGTTTATGTCCCAGTGTTGTTGCTGTTTGTTGCTCTCTGGTTTATGATTGATCTGTTATCTTGGTGTCTGACTTATGTCTCATGTTTTTCACTGTTGTGACCTCAGGCCTTTTAACAACCTGTTCATGTCCAGACTCATGTCATCAGTGTTCCTTGTTCTCCTTGTCGGGATTTCTTTATTGACTCATATGAATATTCTTCTTCATCTGTTCAGAACCACTTTCATGGGTTCTCTAGTTTTTACTATTTAAACTGCTCTTTCTGATACTTGCAATCAACCACTGATTCTCATCATCATCTCAACCACCACACCCTGAGTTCAGTCCCTCCTGGCCTCTCCACCCAGGTTGATCTACCCCTTCTCTTTGATACCGCGTCTTTCCTTATCTCTGTGATCCCAAATTGATATTCTCTTAACTTAACAAAACCATGTCTGTCACAGCCTAAATTCAAATACTCATAACACTTTGAGTTGAAAACTTTTAAAGCATAACCATTCTTCATTGCCCATATTTGACAATACGTTTGTGCATCTTCCCTAGTAGAAAAAGCTCTCACAGGAGGTGGGGCAAGTTGATCTGTCATAGTTACATAGTTATTATGATGGCATGCACTCCATCAGTTTCAATCAAATTAAATACAGCCAAGACCACTAGCATAAAATGTTACTCATCACCAGAGGTCATGTCCATTTGTGAAACATTTTGTTCCTCAATTGTCACCCTTGAGGAGGATTCAATGGGGCTTCCAGTACTTCATTAGCCAAATACTTTTATTCCGCAGCTTTTTTCATAGTACTATCAATGTAGTCCTTCAACGCAGCCATTTTAAAAAAAGGAGGGCTTGCTACTGTTCCCATAATGCAAAAAAAAATGCAATGCTACTTCAGTATTCAATCCAACTTTCAATTGAACAACTACCAAGTTTTCTCACTTTCAAGTTGAGAAAGATCAATTTTGTGGGATGTTTTATTTTTGGTTTCCTATAGTTTCACTTTAATCTCACTTATTTTCACTTTAATTTCACTTTAGTGTCACTTTATGATTGCTAGATGTGGAACAACAGTCCCACATAGTAAGTTTTGATCCCAAATTTGGGTTGATGGAACCCAAATATGGTCCAGGGAGACCCAAATTGTTTTGCACAACCCCCGGGGGGCTGTGTACCCCTGAACAAGGCTCAAAACTGCCGTTTACGGGGGTACACGGCTCAAATACGCCGTGTATGGGGTTTATACGGCCCCCAGGCGTTGCGCGTGTTTGAGAAGACCTCTTGGGCGCATCTAGATGCGTTTTTTCACCCGCACGCGTGTCTTGGAGGAATGTATGGGCCACCATGCATCCATTGATCCTTTTAGGGCCCTAAACGACTCCCACACAACTGGGATTTGTGAATTTAACAACAACCTAAACAAAAATTTAGCCAATATTCAATCTACATCTCTTGATTTCAAGAAAATGATAGACCTAGAAAAAAATCATGCGCATAGATGTTTGACAGATACAGTGGAATATAAAAAACAGAGATGGGATAAAACACATAAAGAACCTGATTTTAGGGTGGGAGATCAGATTTTGATATACACTAACAACTTTAAAAACCTAGCTGGGGATAGAAAATTGAAGCCAGCCTTTGTGGGATCTTTTGTTATCAAAGAACTACGTTGCAAGAATGCTTTAGAAGTAGTTCTGAGTGAAGAATTATCAAGGAATCACCCAGTATTCCCTGTTAGTTTGGTAAAAAACTTTCATACCAGGGAAGGGACAAACCTCCCTCTGGTAAAAATCCCAGTTGAATCTGACCCTGTGAAAGACAAGGTTAAAGTAAGCATGATACTAAGAGAAAAGAAAGAGAGAATACAAGGGAAAGATGTTAGAATATACTTTGTCAGATACAAAGGAGAATCTGCATACAGAGATGAATGGTTTCCAGAGAACAGCATACCTGATGGGCCAATACATCTCAGAAACTATAGAGCTAGTATGAGACCCTAAATTTCACATGGATTTGTTTTTCCACCTCCAGTTTTTTTTCAGATATGGACATATATTGGAGTGAGGGAATTTAAGCTTGCTACTATTACAGAGCAAGCTGAAAAAATAACAGAAAATAAAATAAAATACAAAAATAAATAAATAAGTATTAAAGAGGAAATAAACTTAGAATTATATTTTCAAATTCTGATTTTCCATCAAAATTAAGGTAGGGTCACTCACTGATACCTACCCCAAATTCCCATCCCTTATATTTTTAAATAATTAATGAAGAATTTCCAAAAGGAACAGCCTTGAGATTTTGGCCATTGTAATATTTCACATGAAACATCACATATGAGTTTCACAGTGAAGATATTTCCAGAATCATTCAATTCTGTAAATTGGAGGAGTTACGTGTGGAAAAGCAATTTGTCACAATTCCCACATGCAGCTGTGGCAACTAACACACCCATGCATGGCTAAGCAGCAGCACCTCCACCCTGTCTGCCTATCAGGACAAGCTTGGTACGCAGTCCTGGGAATCTGAAAAGTAAACAGCCGAAGGAATCCAAGCTAACAGGCTGACACGTGGCATGAGAAGCCAAGGTACCACGTTGTGGTGTCAATATATAGCCTTGGATCGGGAACTGCGTGGCGGCCTGCGCGCTCAGCATCTGGTAGGTTGGGGCTCAGCAGTTGGGGTGCGCGCGTTCTCAGCAGCGGCCGCTGCGGGCTCAGCAGTGGACGCGGCGGGATTGAGCACGCGACTGCGGGCCGGGCCTGACTAAGGGAGGCGGGCCGCGACCCGCTTGGATGTCCAACCCAGGGATGGAGCCGGGCCGATCAGGTTCTTGGGCGGTTAGTTAGGGAAGGAAAGGACGGAGCGATCGCGGGGCTATACCCGTGGACAGCCGCGCGCAAGCGCGGGCCGGCCACGGGACGGGAAATTCACGACGGCGCGTCGGGCGGATACGGGCAATCGCGGTGAACTTCGAGAAGCGCGCGGCGGAGGGCTGCGCTGCGGGGACGAACCGGATGCGTGTAATGGCAGGCAAGCAAGCGGAATAGGACACGGATAGGGTATGGGTTGGTGGATGGGTCAGGGTTCTGGGTCTAGGGTTCCTTCTTCATGGTTGCCAGTCTGTCTTTGTGCTTGTACTTAGGTTAGGGTTGAGGGGGAGGGCTCAAATACCCTTCCCCTCGACTCCGGGTTGTAGGGGGGATCTCATTGTATGATTGGATTATCGTATCATTGTATCATTGGATTATCGTATCATTGGAGCATCGTATATTTGGATTATCGTATAATTGGATTATCGTATCATTGTATCATCAGGAGGCGGGGAGCAGACTTAGGAAAACAGAATCCCTCTCCTCTTCCCTCCTTTTCTCTTGAACGGCTGCATCCAATCTCCTTACAGACGCTTTGATCAAGAACTTCCGGAACTCAAGGACGACTTCGGGGGGGTTGCTCTCTAAAGTTTCCACAACGTATAGGTGTTACTACCAATACGGGACATACTACATATGTAATAAATGTCCCTGTGGTTAGTATATAGTATAAAAATACATAAGGATCCATAAAGTTACATAAAATACTCAAAATGAATTTTTTTACATATTTTTGCTAAATATAATAAATAAACACCAATATGTCAAAAATAAGATAACCGGAGCTTGAGAAATAATTTAAAATACCTTAAAGTTACAAATGTGAGAACTTCAAGATATCAGCATTCCCATGACATACCAAGGAGATGAAATATGTAAGATTATTACATATTTTCCCACCAAATGTATTTTTTATTAATTATTTTGAGTAAATAAACAAAAATTCAAAAATGAGGACCAAAATCATTATTATGATTTTGCTCCCATCCGCCAATACATAATGAGAAATCACCTTACATCAGAGTGACTGTAGGAAGGTCTACTAAGAAGAAATGCTAAAAATCTGGGAATGTCTACCAGGAATAAATAAGTAAATAAAGTTCATGAGAATAAATAAGGTGTCATTCAGATGCCAATCAATCAATCTAATAATAGAGGGATTCCCTTACCTGTAGAATTAGATTCTACCCATGGTATAGCACCAATACCACATGATGGGCTACCATTGGTTACTCTGCTAGCCTTAGCACCACTCCCTTTGGGCCCCTATAGGATTCAGAAGTACAGAATGTGACCCAAAAAGCTATAAATGAAGAGCCCTTTTTGAGTTTATTGATACCCCAGACCCAGTTATATATACTTCCAGACACTGTTCCAAAGTGATCAAATACTTATAAGAGATAAGTAAGTGATTTAAGGATTTAGAATGATTAATATTACCCGTCCCAAACCAATTTTTATCAATTTAAACTGATGAAAAACCTTTTAACCCCAGATATAGGTTTAACCCATCAGTACACGTCCCAAACAGGTACCAAAAGGATTAAATACTATACCAGTGAGTTTATTATCCTTTTTTTTGTGGAAGCTTGGTTACAAAGCCCTTCCAATCCACCTTATATTATATATATATATTATCTTTGGGCAATATCTCCTTTAAGAATATAAATTAAAAGTTCCACAGTAACCAGGTCTACATATTTCAAAGTGAATTTCCTGAAGGAGAGGTGTTAAAGGTCCCCAATATCATTGTGGACCCACTTTTTATTTATTTATTAACCAATTTATCAATATTGATTAATACAATCATTAATACCCAAACCATATTGCCTTGAATTTGCTTTATCCAAATATTTTATGGATTATTAGGGTGTGTCAAAGTTAACAAAACCCGCCATTTTTTCATGGCAGGTTTCAACTCAAATGTGCAATTTCAAAACCATCACTAAAAGTCAAAAAGAACCACTTATTTCACGTCAGATGTGTCAAAGTTAACATAGAAGAAGTGGGTTTTTTCAAATAAAGTATTCAAAGGCTTCTGCCACCTGTCCACATCATCCACCCCTGGCTTCCCATCTCCTTCTAACTCCAACCTCATTGCAATTTTTTTACCTCCAGCCTCATCATAAAAAGATTCACCACTCTCATCAATTTATCACTCTTATCATCACTCTCATCAATTTATCACCCTCATCACTTGATCACTCACCACTTTATTGCTCTCATTGCTTCATCACTCTCATAACTCTACCTCCAACAAGAAATTGTACCTCCAACCTCATCCAAAGAATCCAATCATTGTTTCATTGCTCTTTTCACTTTATTGCTCTCATCACTTCATGTCTCTCATCACTTTATCTTGCTTGTCACTTTATCCATCTCATCACCTTATTTCCCTTACTCTTTCCAAATGGCCCCTCAGAGAACCTCCCCCTGCAAGTCCACACAAGATTCCAACACACCAAATCAGAAATTGCCAAGGAACTCCACAAAAAACAATCCTCCCCCATCAGCTTCCAAGGGCTTAGGCTCATCCATTCCAGAATGGTCAAAAACTCAAGCCAATGGGGCCTCCCAAATTTCCTTCAAACACCAGTGACAACTTTCAGACTCAAAACTCCTCTGCCAAGGGTAAGCAAAAGGCCTCCAATTCCATCAATATCAACCCCAAAAGTCATCAAAAGAGGAGAAACACTTCTGGTTTTTCAGGCTTTGAAGAAATCATGGAGAAGCAAGATTCATGTAAGTCCATTGGTTGAATATCCTTGCTTTCAAAATCATGCTCATTGCTTTTCCCCTTCAAAAACAGTCAAATCACAAATTGAATCCAAAAAAATTGAGTTTGAAAAACAAAAGTGGGATTTTCAACTGGTCATGATTTTCAAAAGCAGAAAGCCAAGAGTTTGGCTCATCAAAAGAAATGGGATGCAGAGTGGAAGTTGAAAAAGACTGAGCTAGAGTTTCAAAAAGAGGAAAAGGAGAAGGATCAACAGCAAGCACAACTGGAAAAGGAGAGGGAAAAACTTGAAACCAAAAAAAAGGATAAGGTATAAGTAGCCTTGGCTTGCATTGGTAGCAGTAGATCAGTAGATGAAATACAGCAGATAACTCGAATGCTGGGCTTGTATATATATTTGCATGGGTGAAAGAAAAACAAAAAAATTCTTTTTGATTATAACGTTTGAGAGTATTCCTAACCCCACCAACATACAGATCATTTTTTTTTATATATATTTTTTTTCTAGTGTAAATTTGGGCATTATTCAAGTCCCTACAAGTTTTTCTAGTTGTTTTATTAATTTGAAGTGAAATGGCCATTCTGGTATGGGTTGCTGTGTCCACAGCAGGAAAGGTAAAGTGCTTGTACTTATTAGCTGCCCAAACCATTTTGACTATACCTTTTTTCTTGAAATAAATTCCAAAGCCAAGGTCAGGAAAAAAAAATTGGCCATCCAATACTTGATATTTGTCCATATTTTCAATAATTTGACCATATAATTTCTTGGTTGAAACCACAAGTAAAAAGGAGTATCCAGAGATGTTGCCTTTGTCAATATGAGGAGAGTTGTAAAAAGAATCCAAGGTGAAAGTGATGTGTGGGGAGCAATCAAAAGGTGTAGGCTTGGAACCAAATTCCAACAAAGAGAAAGAGGGGATGTTGTTGTCCTTCATGGTATCATGGTTTGATTCAAAGGAAAGTTTGGCCAAATTGAAAAAAATTTTTCCTAGAATTCAGGATCCTCAGAAACCTCCAAAGATATTTTGGAATCTCTCATTTGAATCCTCTTTTAGTGATGGGCCCTATTCTTCCCACCTTTCATTATTTTGGTCAATCCATCTCCTTCAATCTTGATCCCTCCCATCCATATACTCGGATTGGGGTGAGGAACAAGATGGGATTCAATTGTTTTTGTAAAATTTTGAGGGGGGTGGGAGAAGAATTTCCTATCCTATGGAGTTTTTTGGCTGCAATCTTGATCAATGAATGTCTCTTGCTTCCAAGAAAGGGATTGTTTTTAACATCTGAAATGGTAAGCCCATATACCATGAGGTTCTTACGCATCTGCACAAACAGGTAGGTCCAAACAATCCATTTTACGCCTTCATCAACCATTCTGAAGCTGCCTAATGCAATCTCTGCGTTCAATAAACCCACAATACCAGCTATGAACCTATGGTCATAAACTTGGTCGGGACCATCTTAGCTCAAATGAAATGATCCAAATTTGAAAGAATAATTACTGAAATTCCATTGGATGTTGTTGAGTAATGGCAGAAACATAATTATCCAATTGATTGTGGGTTGTGCAGATATTGCTTTCCTCATGTGAGGTTCTGGTGGTACCAATTGGAAGAGTAAACTTTTGACCAAATGTGCTGGTCAATGGGTGTAGAGAGGACCCTGAGTTTGGGAAGGACTCTGAATTATCCAATCTTGATGATTGAAAAATAGAAGAGAAAAAAAAACGCAAGAGGGGACAAAGTAGCAAGAGTTGTGGGCAAGTAGAAGTCCATGGGGAGTGCTTAGGAAATGAGGTGATTACATAACTGACCAATAGTTTGTTGGGTTATATTTGTTGCCAATCATATAAATTTCAAACTGGCAAGACAAATCTGATGATTTGTTGGGACGCGAATGATTGGTGGACGCAGGCTGAGATGGATGATTGGAATCATCTACCTGCTTATCCCCATCAATCCAATCAGAAACTGATTTAGAATTGGCTTTGAGATCATTTTTGGGTTCATCCACGGGCCCGACTTGGTCAGGATTGGGGTGATGATCAGGACTTGGTTCAAGTTCATTGGGAGTTTCCTGGGACTCATCAACCTGAGTGGCTTCAGTCTTGTCAATTGGTTCATCAGATTTGATGTTCAACTTGGTCTCAATCTTCTGAAAATTTGAGATGAAGAACACACTCCAGATGGCACTGTGAAAATGGCTCTTGAGGTATTGTTCTGCCTCCTGGTCAAATTCAGACCTAAGACTCTCAAACTCTTGGTCTTCTGGAGTAAAAGGCATTATATTGGTGGCTGCAAGTTGAAGATGTAATAAGATTGCAATAAAATTGACTGGAACTAAGAACCAACAGACTGCAGACCAGAGTTAGAAAGAAGAAAAATTTGAACAAAGATGAAAAGGAAGAAAGGGAAGAAGAAGAGACAAACAGCTCAAGCGTTGCTTTAGAGAGTAAGTGAGAAAAGAACCCTGGGCGGCATAGAGGTGATAGACAAAGGAAAGCGTAGGAGAATGGCTGCAGATACGGCACTAGATGGTCAGATGCGTCGAACTAGAGTGATCTTGAGGATCATATTTGTACAAGACACGGACTTGAAGATGAGTATTTGGTTGGATGAAGAGTTAGACAAGGTTGGATCAAATTGGAAAAGATAGACGGTCAAGAGAGAGAAGATGAGATGTTGGTGATTTGAGAGGAGAGATAATTTGAGAGGGTAGAACGAGTAGACTGAGAAGAAGGAAGGAAAAGGAAGAAAAGAAAAGGGAAGAAGATAGGAAAGGTATTTTTTGGGAAAGAGAAGGGGAGAGATGGTCGACCAGAGGAGGAGGCCGCCAGATGAGGAGAGAATACCTGGGATCTGACATGAGAGGTAAGGGGGGTCACTTGAGTGTCACAGGAGAGATCATTGGGTTACCCATTCCAGCTGGCGCAACCTTTGAGGAGAGGTCCGTAGTACTCAAGTGCTAGGCAATACTTAACACCCCACATGGCTGGTGAGGAGATGGTCAGAAAGATCAGTTGTTTGGGGAGGCAAATATTTTCTTTTGAAGGAGTTCCAAGGAACTTATTGAGGAGGCTTTCGTGAGAGAGTTGGCAACCATTAGCTGACTTTGAATCAGGTTGAGAGTAAATTCCCCATTTGCAAAATACTTGCGCAACCCTTTTGTTTAGATATCTATATGTCTAGACTTTGAGTGAGATCCAAACCTTTTAATCTTGTCATCCAAGCCCTTATTTTCAATGTGTAAGATAGGCTTGGGTTCTTCCGTTTGGTATATTTTGCCAATGAGGTGCTTGATCCATATGAGTTCCAGGTAGAAATCTAGTAGCGCATTCAATTCAGATTTGGTGGAGGAATAAGTAATATTTCTTTGTTGAGTGGAGTTCCTGATAATTGTACTTCCGTGATGAAGAATAATGTATCCAGTTTGTGACTTGCGGAAGGTAGGATAATCTCCCCAGGTGGCATCACTGAAGCTGGAGAGAGGTTCTTGATTGGGATTGTAGCTGATGACAAGTTTGAAATGTTTAGTCATTTTGAGGTATTTTCAAACCTTCCTCACTTCCCTCCAGTGATTCATCCCTGGTTTGGCGTTGAACCTATCCAGGCTGGACACAGAGAAGGAAATATTGGGGCGTGTGTATTGAGCTAGATGATTAAGGAGACCGGTGGCTGATCAATAGTTAATGTTTAACTGACGGAATTCATCATGATTGGCTTTGGATGCAGGTTTGAGGTTCAAATTTTGAGTAAGTGGAGAATTTACGTCTTTACAGGACGTAAGGCCTAGTTCTTCTAAGCCGCAAGGGATGTGATTTGGTTGACTCAGGAGGATTTTGTTGTCTTTGAGCTCCATAAGCATTCCAAGGATGGTGTTGGGAGGATGAAAGGACAAATTCTTGAATTTTTCAAGAAAGTTGAGTTCAAAGACTTGAGAGTTACCTACATGAATTAAGCCATTGACGTGGAAATAGATGATTTCCTTTGTCGTAGAGTTGAGATAAAGGCAGGGATCACTAGTTGAATCTTTGTAGCCTTGAGATTTGATCCACAAAGTCAACGTTTTGTACCAGTTTTTGGGGGATTGTTTCAAACCGTAGAGAGATTTCTTGAGTTTTAGATAAGGAGACCTTCTGTCGGACCCTTCTGGTTTTTTTATGATAACTGTTTCCTTGAGAGGGGCGTGTAAGAATGCGCCTTTCACATCAAACTGAGTCAATTTCACTTTTTGTTTTAGGCCTTATGTGAGAGCAACTTGGAGTGATCCTAATTTGCCAGTTGGAGCCCAAGCTTCATTATAATCGATCCCTAGAACTTGATTAAATCCTTGGACGCAGAGTTGAGCTTTTTACTTGACGGGGTCACCATTACAGTTCTCTTTTACTTTGAAGACCCAGGTTGTGTTCAGGATGTTTTCTGGAGTGCCATATTATTCTTCCAAAACGTCCTGGAGTTCTATTGAGTTCAATTCATCATCAGCTGCCTTCTTCCATTTTGGCCATTCATAGCATTTTTTTGCAGCTTTGTAAGAAGGGGGTTTGTAATAATGGTGAAAACCATATCTTTGAGGTTTTCTTGTTTTGCGCTTGGGTCTTTGAGAGGTAGATTAAACAGGGAACTCTGGAATTTGAGAAGGCATAGAAGGAGGATTGGGGGAAGATGATGCTACCAATGTCGCGTCTTCCTGATCCAACTCAGATTCTGAAGAGTTGTCCTGCAATTCTTGTATAGTGTATTGTTTTTCAGCTGAGGAGAAGTCAGATTCTCTGGATTCCATGTTATTTTGGCTGAAGAGATTGGTCCCAGGCAATTCAAAGAATGGAAAGTTGTGTAGAGAGTCCTTGAGAAAATGAAAGCGTTTGGTTTCAACAACCCCACCCAATGAGTTGAGAATAAGATAGGAGTGAAAGACAGGATTGAAAACAATCAGGACTCCTTCCAGTTCTTTCTTGTCAAACTTTCTTCCCTTTTTTGGAAGATTCGCGAGGTAAATGACTGGAGATCCTACAGGTTTCAAGTAGTTAGCAAGTAATTTCTTGTTGAACATCAGTTCCCAAGGGGATCCATCATTACCTTCCCTGGGGACTTGGTTGAGCATGAAGCAACAGATTCTGACCACAATGTGCCAGTAGTTCTTACTCAACTTAGAGGATGAGAAGTTCCCACGTGCCAACTCAACAATTGTTTGATTGGCTCGTTCTGCTTGAACATTGTGCTGAGAGTGGTAGGGTTTGGACGTCAAGAGTTTGATGTGTTTGATTTTGGCAAAGCTCTTCAGGGTGTCATTTGTGAATTTGGTGCCCTTTTCCAAAAATATTTCCGTCGGATAGTAATTGAGTTGTTTATGTTCTTTCTCAAGGATGCTAATGATCACGTCTGGGGTTTCTTCTTTGGCCATGAGGGTAAAGGCTGAGAGATAGCCCGTGCAGTTGTCCACAAGCGTTAGAATATATCTGTGGCCAGCTTTTGATTGCAGAGTGATTTGACCTATCAAATCTAGATGAATTCTCTCAAGAGGCTTCAACAACGGTGTGGAAGTAGCTGAGAATGGAACCCTTGTGATTTTTCTCTTCACGCAACCATTGCACTGGAAGTCATTTAATTTGTCTTTAGAGTATTGGTCTTTGAGAATAGTTTTGAGTGTCAAGATTGAGGCGTGTCTGTACATCTTATGGATGTTGGAGAGCGGTTGAGCTTGTGTCGGGAAAGTTGACAAGAATTGATTTGTGAGGTTGACCAATAGGTTGCTCCCAGCAGTTTTGGGTTTCTCAATAACAAATAGGCTGTTTTGGATCAGTCCTTTAAGTACCATCTGGCCAGCTTGAGTGATTCTTAATTGATCTTGTTCTTGGGAGAGATTAAAACCTTTTTTTGCCAAAAGGCTGGGACTGATAAGATTAACTACGATGTTGGGTATGTACATGCATTCTTCAAGAGTGATGACGGAGTCCCTCCATTCCAGTCAAACAGTTCCTATTCCTCGTATCTTGAGATTGGCTTCTAATTTTCCAGTTTTGATCTTGTCCACCTCATCCTGCAAGTTGATTGAGATAAAATACTTTGGGTCATCGAATATGTGAATGTTGGCGCCAGAATCCAAGAGAAGGTTAGGTGTATTATCGGCATTGATCCAGAGCCTTAGTAGCCCGTGATAGTTGATGGTAGGAGTTTTCTTGATTCGGCTCTTCCATTCTTTATGTTGTTCTATCCACCAAGCTGGAGCAATTTGAGGATGAAGGTGAAAACAAGAGGATTTGGGGTGCGGAGCATTGGGGTTGTGAAAACCTTCTTTGCACCAAATGCAGGTCTTTCTCTCTCCTTGATCAGTTTTATTTCTAGTGGTCACTAGGGTGACATCACAGGTGGATTTGCCTGTTTTGAGTTGTGCCTTACGCTTGTTATTGTATTGAGTTAGATGATTGAATACCGCCTCTACCATTACAGATTTTTTGCCGTGCATTATTTGTTGCTTTAGGTTCTCTAGAGTGGGTGGAAAGTTGAAGAGTATGAGATACGCCAGGATGTCCTTAGGAAGCTCTATTCCTACGTTGGCCATACAAGTGAGTGCTTTTCAAATATCTGTTATAAATCCCTCAATGGCTTTTTTGTTGAATGGAGTGTGGAGGAATTGATTGAAGATGCGGGCTCTGTTGGTGGTCTCAGAAGAAGCAAAACTTTGTGTGATCTCGGACCAGAGTAGCTTTGACAAAGTTATGTTTACAGCGTTAACAACGTTGGCGTGAGTTGTACTATCAAGTTTAGATAGAATAATTGCCCTGATTTCTCAATCTTGCTTCACAGGTAATTGGCCCCAATTTCTGGTTATGGCGTCCTTGATGCCTTGGAGATCAAATAGCATCATCATTTTTTCTTGCCAGATGGAATAGTTGTTGTTGTTGAGAGGAGGGATAGCATCCACGGAGGCCTTGAGCGCAACCTGATAGAAATAATTGTTTGCTCCAGTTGGTTTTTTCATTCTTGGCTAGGGAGAGTTGTCCTTTGGCTTTTAACCGTAATAAGATTGCGATAAAATTGACTGGAACTAAGAACCAACAGACTGCAGAACAGAGTTAGAAAGAAGAAAAATTTGAACAAAGATGAAAAGGAATAAAGGGAAGAAGAAGAGACAAACAGCTCAAGCGTTGCTTTAGAGAGTAAGTGAGAAAAGAACTCTGGGCAGCATAGAGGTGATAGACGAAGGATAGCGTAGGAGAATGGCTGAAGATACGGCACTAGATGGTCAGATGCATCAAACTAGAGTTATCTTGAGGATCATATTCTTACCAGACACGGACTTGAAGATGAGTATTTGGTTGGATGGCGAGTTAGACAAGGTTGGATTGAATCGGCGAAGATAGACATTCAAGAGAGAGAAGATGAGATGTTGGTGATTTGAGAGGAGAGATAATTTGAGAGGGTAGAACGAGTAGACTGAGAAGAAGGAAGGAAAAGGAAGAAAAGAAAATGGAAGAAGATAGGAAAGGTATTTTTTTGGAAAGAGAAGGGGAGAGAGATGGTTGACCAGAGGAGGAGGCCGCCAGAAGAGGAGAGAAAACCCAGGATCTGAGATGAGAGGTAAGGGGGGTTGCCTGAGTGTCACAGGAGAGATCATCGGGGGACCCGTTCCAGCTGGCGCAACCTTTGAGGACAGGTCTGTAGTATTCAAGTGTTAGGCAATACTTAACAAGATTATCAAAGATGAAGTTTTTTTGGGAGTAAGGATCTAAGTATTGGTTTCCATCAGATGATGGATCAAGTCAAGCAGCCAGACATATCATTTCCTGTCAGATTAAGATGTCAGTTCACATCATCCAATTCAAAGTTTTTATTATTTTATTAGCAAGGCAGAATACTGAAGAGGAGCCACTAAAAAAATAACTGGATTGCTGGCTCCTCTCTTCTTTTCCACATTTCCGGGATATTAGATGCTGTCTGTTTGGAAATGACCCAATGAGCTGGCTTGGGTTTGAATTTCGATGGTGACTCACTGGAATCTTTGAATTGGGTAGCTTGACCAATGTCAACTGTTCAAGGTTGTACTGGGTTAAGGAGGGTAAAATTCCTCTCTTGATCTTGGCGTCATCCCCAACAATAGGGCAAACATCCTGTAACAAAAAAAAAAGAAAATGCACAATGAGGATGATGAATTAGGAATCTCTAGAATCAAATATAATCAATTGTGGTTTGATGATGGTAAGAGGTTAGGTAGAAAACCCTTTGAGGTTTGTTGGAAGCAATATTTCAAATCAGGATCAGAAAAAAATTAAAGACATCATTGACTTCACCTGGGGATGACTGAAGGATCAACAATGAGGCCACCTCCAGCCTTTCTTCTAATGTGGCTTCCATCCTCCAATTCTGCCTGGGTTTAATGTACAAAAGACCAAGGGGAAGGGGGGGAGGAGTGGGAAGAATAATAATCTTATACTTTGTTTTGAGTAGAGGATGGATGGATGAACTGACTGGATGGAATGATGATTTATTGGAACGGGTTGATTTTTGGAGAGGATGAGTTGGCAGGGGTGTGGATGTGGATCAAGGTCAATGATCAAAGGAGTGGTTGTTGAGTACTGACTGAAGAGGTTGATGATGGTAGATAGATAAGAAGTAAGTGAGTTTATGGAGGTTGAGATGAGAGAAGAAGTGAGTGGTGAGGGAGTACTTACAATTGAGTTGAGATTGAGATCAAGTTTTTATGGATGAGCTGATCAAGTTGCAATTGAATGGAAGAGATGATGAGTCAAAGTTGAGGATTACAAGAGCCCATGGTGGATGTTGGCTTGGAGATACCTATTTACTTAAGCCGTTGTCAGAAAGATGTGAAGTTTTAGGAAAACATTGCATCCTTGGTCAAGATGGCCAAATAAATAGTTCACCACTGCCGCAAGGCCATGATGATCAAGAAGCAAAAGATACCCATGTACCAAGTTTGGGGACACTTCATCCTCTTTTGATCCATCACCCAGGTCCAACAAAGGCCTCTCTTGGATTGCTGCTCCATTTCCATTTGATCCCAATCTACAAAGAGCAACAGCAAGTTGGATGGCTGGATTGCGTTGAGCATTCTGAGAATTTTTCTGGAAGATGTGGTGGTCTTCAATCATCTCCAAAAGTTTCATGAATGAAGGCAAAAAATTTTGGAATAGTTTCTGGAAGCTTAAGTTGGGGATGAGATGAAGCTTTTGCCTTTCATACATAGGTTTGTGGAGGGTGTGTATTCTTGGAACCATGTATTGCTTTTCCAACAGAGAATTCAAAGCCAACCAAGTTGATTCCAAATTGGAGTCTGAATCAGAGTCTGAATGGGAGTCAAACATTAGCAAAAGTTCAGTAAGCTTTTTTGCATTTTCAGCTTGCTGGCGGGAAGTTTGATTGGACATGTTGAGAAAGATAGTGATGCAATGTGGGGTGATGAGATGATGGGATTTGTGTGAAGATGGGGATGTGAAAATCAATAGAGATGTCAAGCGATGGAGATGAGATGTGTGTGATGCAATGGAGATGCGACCGGTATGGATGGATGTTTTAGATGTGATGGATGGTGGATGGATGATGATGAATAAATGGCAGGTTTGATGTTTGAAATACGCCATTTTTATGAAACCCGCCATTTCAAAATAAACCAGTTAGGGGGTATGTGTATTTCAGAAACCCGCCATTAAAAATGGCGGGTTTGCTAACTTTGATACACCCTATTGCTGCATTTCTATAAAAATATATTTATTGTTTATTCTATCACCTCTGGTAACTAAAAGATAGAAAGGATCTTGGCATCCAGGAGGCTGACATGATAACTTGGCTTGTAAATATATTTCCTTGGATAAATTTTTTGAGAATGAAAAAAAAAATATTTTTCATTACAAAAACCTTTGAGACTAGTTTTGGCTCCACCAATGAACAGATCTTTTTTTTATTTTTATTTAAATTTCTTTTTTCTTGAGCATATTTTTCTACTGTTCAAGTCATTGCAAGTGTTCCAAGTTATTTTGCTGATTTTCATAGACATGGCCATCCTTGTATGAGTGGCAGTATCCACAGAAGGAAAAGTAAAGCACTTGTACTTATCTGCTCCCAAAAGAACTTTGAAAATACCTTTTTGTTTGCAATCAATTCCAAAACCCAAATTTGGAAAAGATAATTGTCCATCAGATACTTGATATTTTTCACCATTTTCTATAATTTTTACATTTCATTTTTTGGTTGGAACCACCAGTAAAAAGTAATAGGAAGAGGAATTGCCTTTTTCAATGTGAGGAGAATTGTAGAAGGAAAATGAAGTGAAGTTGATGTGGGGTGCACAGTCAAAAGGAGTGAGGTGGGATACAAATTCCAATGAAGAGAAGGAGGGGATATTGTTTTCCATTGTTGTTTCATGGTTGGAATCAAAGGAAAGTCTGGCTAATTTTCAAAAAATTTGGCCTAAAATTTGAGACATTGTTGGACCTAAGGTTCACAAAAAAAAACTCTTGAGGGTAAGATTGAACAGCAGCTTTCTTCAAATATCTTCCAAATAGCTCAGAGGGTGCATCAATTTTTTCCATCCAATTGCCCACATTTTCCCACCCCAAGATCTTGAGGGACCAACAGTATTGAAAAACATCTTGGATTGGGAAGGAAAGTGGTTACCAAGTTTATTTTTTTCTTCTCTTGCTCAGAGAGTTTATTCAAAGGGACAAATCCAATTATTGCAACCAGAGACTCATGATTGGATTTATCATGAAAAAATAATTTTCCAGTGGAGAAGAAACAGAACTGTTTGATCTTCTGGTTGGCCTGTTCAAACTCTTCAAGGGAGGGTTTTTGACTGTTCTTTGTTTTTGTGGAAATGATGGCAAAATAAACATCCATAGGTTTTAGTTTTTTCTCAGAAAACACAACCTTTTCATGGATCCCCCCTCTTCTACTTCCAAAGAGATTTTTGAGACTCTCATTTTAGCCCTCTTTTGCTGATAAGCCCTATTCTTGCCACCTCTCTGTATCCTTATCAAATCATTTCATCCCATCTTGTTCCCCCCTATCCAAATAATTCATTTGAGGTGAGGATGAAGAAATTATTCAAGTCATTGTGTAAAATTTTGATTTTAGTGGGAGAAGGATTGGAAGTCTATAAAAATAGTGGTTGTAGAAGGATCAAGAGGTGGAACAATGTGTTGCATTGCATGGAATAAAAAAACATTCATTAGTCAGTCTTAATCAAGGTAGATGAAAAAAAAAACATATAAAAAAATAAAAAAATACCAGTCAATCTTCCCCTCCCCCCCCAAAAAAAAAAATTTCAGTTCCATTTTCTCATCATCTGGGAGGAGGAGGCAGAGTAGAAGGGGGGGCCAATAATTTGCAGATTGAACCAAGAGAAATTGATCAATCATTTTCATTTTGATCAATCAATTTTTTGCAGTTGGTTCAATTGATTGAACTGCAAGCAATTGATAAATTGTTTGCTGTTTGTTTGATTGATCAAACGGCAAGAAATTTTTTTTGTTTTCTGTATGTTCAATTGATCAAGCTGCAAGAAAAAAAATTGTTTACTTTCTGTTTGAGGGAAAATGAAGAGGAGGAGGTGGGGGGGGGAGACTCACCAAACATGGATGAGGAGGAAAGCTGTCTGGATGAGTGGGCTGGCTGGAGCTGGGGGGATTGCAATGGAGAGGTAACAAAGGGGATAAGCAAGGAGAACCAAGTTGGAGTGGATTGAATGAGGGGAGGGGGACTCAATGCATAGGCTTAATTATGATTGGGTGGGAGGTGGAGTTTGGAGGTGGGTCTGTTAGTGAGGCCAGTGAGGTGAAGGTTGTGGTGAATTGGTGAGTATTGGAAGGTGGTGATGGTGAGTGAGGTGGCTTGATGAGGAGGAGGAAGGAGTGGACCAGTGAGTGAGTGGGGTGAGGTGGGTGGTTTGGTGAGTGGTGAGGTATGAGGTGGATGTTTTGTTTTTTTTTTTTGTCTAAGTCCACTTAAAAAAAAAGAAAAGAAAAGAAAAAAGAAAGAAAGAAAGAAAAAAACCCAAGTCAGCCTAGGATTCTTGGTTAAAAGCAAAAAAAAGAAAATTACTGTGATGTGATTTTTTACCTATTTAAAAACAGAAATTTATTCATCAAAGTGAGCAAGTGTGAGGGGTAAAATACACTCTCTCATGGCAGAAGGTGAGGGATAAGATGAGACAGGGATGAATTTAGGAGGATTGGGAATATCATCTTCAAATATTTTTTCCCATTCATCTTTGATTTAAGCCAGAAGGTTTTGAAGGATTAAGCAACTGATAATCCAGTTGATTAGTATCTTCATGTCTTTGGTATTTTGAAGCTGGTTTTTGGATTTCCCTTAAGCTGGAAAATCTTACTTTCAGCACACCAATTGCATGTTAAATACAAAAATGTGATTAAGCAAGATGATAGTTGAAATGCAAGTTGCTGGAGATGTGAAAAAATGGAGATCAGGTATGTGAAGGGATGGAGATGGGATTGGTATGAGTTTGCTGAGGTGGAGGTGTGTATAGGTGTTTTGCATGCAATGGATGTTGGATGGATGATGATGCATAAATGGCTTATTTGATGTTTGGAATATGCCGTTTTGAAATACACAAGTTAGTAGGTATGTTTATTTCAGAAACCCACCATTAAAAATTGCAGTTTTGGTCAAAACAAATGGCGGGTTTGCTAACTCTGATCCACCCTATTGGTAAGATTTTAGAAAAAAAGTTGCTAAAATCACCCCAATTTCGAAAATTGGCATGATTTCAGAATTTCTTTTGGTATAATTTTAGCCTGGTCCTTTTATATTTTAGGCCTTTGGAAAAAAAACAAAGGGTAATATAAAAATTCTTTGGTTTTTTTTGAAGGGCCTTGACACCCCAAAATAATGTTCATGATAAAAATTCATTAAAAAAAGGGGAGGGGGTATGCACTTTTGAATCAATTTTTTTTCTGTTTTTCTGAATCAATTTTTTCAACTTAGAAATATTAGGGTGTATCAAAGTTAACCAAACCCACCATTTTTTAATGGCAGGTTGCAACCCAAATTGGCCATTTCAAACCTGCAATTAAAAATCAAAAAAACTCACTTATACCACATCAGACGTGTCAAAATTACCGGAAAATAAATTGATTTTTTCAAATAAAGTATTTGAAGGCTTTCACAGACTCAAAAACATTTCATTCCACAAAATCACCCCTGGTTTCAACCTCCAACCTCATCCAAAAAAATCTACCTCCAACCTCATTGGAAAAATTTGATTCATTGCTATCATCTCTTCATATCATCTTTGCTTCATTTCTTCATCACTCTCATCTCTTCCTATCCTCTTTGCTTCACCAATTTCATCTCTTCCTATACTCTTTGCTTTATCACTTTCATCCCCTCATCCCCTCATCCCCTCATCACTCTCACCATTTTAATGCTCTCATTGCTTCATCACCCTCATCACATTATTGCTTTCATCAAATCCATCCTCTCATCACTTCATTGCTTCATCCCTGATTTCATCACATCCTAACTCTCCTTGCTTCATCACTTCATCCTAGCTTCCATCACATCCCCTCATCCCTTCATCCCTTCATCCCTTCATCCCTTCATCCCTCTTACTCTTTTTAAAGGGCCCCTCAGCAAACCTCCCTCTGCAAGTCCACTAAACAAGCCAATGGACCAAAGAAAAAATCCCCCAGGAAGTCAAAATCCAAAGATCCTACCCCATCAGCTTCCAAAGGCTCAAGTCAGCTCAAGAGAGCTGATCACATCATCCTGGTAAACTGGCTCAAAATTCCCTCCAACTATGATGCTTGCTTTGGATCCAACAATGAAACACAAGTTGGCCAACCTCCATCCTCTAAGATTAATGGTTATCTTCTGATGGCCAATGAACTGAAGACTAAGACCAAAGGTAGGCTGGATATTTCATCCAAACAGATGCAGGAGCAATTCAAGAAATATCAAGCCAAGTAAAAAAAATCCCACTCAATTTCAATCTCCACTGGATTTGGTATCACCAACTCTGATAAAGCCAAGGGGATAAAGTTGCTGGTTGATGAGTTGGACTAAATTTGTCATTTTTATATTCAAATGGATGAAATATTTGGAATGAAGGCAAATATAACCCCTTTAGCAGCTTTTGATTCTCAACCATCAGATTCAGTGGATACTGAGAACCTGGCTGTGGATGCTCAGCCTAGCAATGAGGATCCTGAAAAAACCTATGAGTGGCCCCAATCTGATGTGGAGGAGGATATTCCAACAGGACCAGCTCTAATAGCTTCTACATCAGCATTGATCAATGATCCAAACCCTTCCTTGGAGCCCTCACTTCATTCTTTCAATTGCTTTATTCCTAGGGTGGGAGAACTGGACAACTTGTCTGATGAGGAGCATCTCATTCCTGTGTTTCCATTACCAGCAACATCTTCTCAAGTAAGGAACCAAGTTCTTTTCTCTTCTTTCTGGTTAATCCTTACTGATTTAGGTTTTAAAAAAACAGGCTCATCTGTTCCTTAATGGCCAAAAACCCAAGCCAATGGGGCCTCCAACATCAGCTTCAAATGGGAGTGATGAAGTTTCCACACAAAACTCCTCTGCAAAGGAAAAAACAAGGCCTACAATTCCATCAAAATCAATCCCAATAGCTGTCAGAAGAGGAGAAACACTTAAAATTTTTCTGGCTTTGAGAAGATCATGGATATGCAATATTCAAGTAAGCAAATTGGATTCTCCTTGCTTTCAAAATCAAGCTCATTCCTATTGTCCTCCAAAAAACATTGAAATTGCCAATTGAATGTGAAAAACTTCAATATGAAAAGTGGAAGTTGGATTTTCAGCTGGCTATTTATTTTCAAAAGCAGGAAGCCAAGAGTTTGGCTCATCAACAGAAATTCAATGCTGAGTGGCAATTGAAACAGGCAGAGCAGGGGTTTTAAAAAGAGGAAAAGGAGAAGGATCAGCAGGAAGAGAGACTGGAAAAGGAGAGGGAAAAACTGGCAATGGAAAAAAATTATAGGTTATCAGTAGCCATGGCATGTATTGGTAGCAGTAGAACTGTGGAAGAAATAAAGGAAATTACTTGATTGCTTGGCTTGTAAAATATTTTCTTTGATAAAAAAATTAAAAAAAAACAAAATTTTTTTTTCAAATACAACAATGTTTGAGCCTATTTTTGACACCACCAATGAAAAAAGTTTTTTATTTTTATTTAAATTTTTTTTCTAGGATATATTTGTGCACTTTTCAAGTCCCTGCAAGTGTTTTGAGTCGTTTTTTTGATTTGAATTGACATTGCCATTCTTGTATGAGTGGCAGTCTCCACAGCTGGAAAATTACAGTACTTGTACTTATTGGCCACCCAAATCATTTTAACCACACCTTTTTACTTGAAATTGATGCCAAAACCCACGTCAGGAAAAAAAATTGCCATCAGATACTTGGTATTCTTCCTTGTTGTCAATGATTTTTCCATTCAATTTTTTAGTTTGAACCACAAGTAAAAAGGAATAGGAAGAGATGCCCTGTTGACAATTTGTGGAGAATTGTAGAAGGGATTTGAGGTGAAGGTGATGTGGGGGGCACAGTCAAAAGGAGTGAGTTGGGATTTAAATTTCAATGAAGAGAAAGAGGGTATATTGTTGTCCAGCATTGTTTCATGGTTGGAATGATGCACAAGTCTGCCTAATTTTTGGAACATCTGGCCCAAAATTCCTGAGACCTTGTCTGACCTAAGGTTCAAAAGAGAAAAATATTGAGGAGAATATTGAATAGCAGCTTCTTTTAAATACTTTCCAAATAGCTCAGAAGGGTGCATCCATTTTTCTATCCAATTGCCCACATATTCCCACCCCAAGATTTTGAGGGACCAAATGTGTTGACAAAATTTTTTGATTGGTGCAGGAATTTTTTGAATGAGTTGATGTCCTTCTCATGTTTCTCAGAGATTTTATTAAAAGGGAAAAATCAATTATTGAAACCAGAGCCTCATGATCTTTTTGATCATGAACAAATAATTTTTCAGAGGAGAAGAAATGGAACTGTTTGATCTTCTTTTTTGGGTGTTCAAACTCTTCAGGGGAGGGTTTTTGACAGTTGTTTTTTTTTCAGCAGTGATGGCAGGATACAGATCCAAAGGCCGTATTTTTTGCTCAGACCACATGGCCTGTTCATTGATCACTCCCTCTTTTTTCTCCAAATAGATTTGCAAATCTTGGTATTGAGCCCTATTCTTCCCACCTCTCTGTATGCTTAGCAAATAATTTCCTCCCATCTTGTTCCCCCCCATCTAAATAATTCTATTGGGGTGAGGATCAAGAAAGGATTCAAGTAATTGTTTAGCATTTTGAGTTTTTTGGGAGAAAAACTTACAGCAGGAAAAATGGCAGTTGTAGACGGAGCAAGGGGTGGAAAAATGTGTTGCATTGCATGGAATCAAAGAAAAAAAATCTATAGTCAAGGTAGATGATAAACAAACATAGAAAAAAAATAATACTGGTCAATCTTCCTGCTTAAAAAAAATGAAATAAACTAAAGGGTCAGTCAGATATTATAATCATTCAGGAGGAGGCAGAGGAGGAGGAGGAGGGGGGCTCACCAATTTATTGATCAATTGGTCAGGAGGAGTGTTTGCTTAACAGAAGCAGGGTTCCAAGTGCAAAAAAAGGAACAAAGTGCAACAAAAACAGGAGGGGGGATGGCCTAAAGGGGCAGGAGGATAGAGGTAGTTGGCAAAATGAGGAGGAGGAGGGGGGGGTGATGAGGAGGAGCAGGAGGGGGTGGTACTTACCTGGAGTGGGGTGCTGAGTGCAATTGAAGTGGATTTGGATGGTGAGGTGGAAGTGGTCATTGAGGAAGTTTGGTGAGGAGGAGAAAGGAATGGACTGGTTTGTTTGGTTTTTTTGCAGAGTTTCAGCAAGAAGTTGACTGGTGGTTTGGTGGGATAAGGTATGAGGTGGAGGTTTTGAGTTGTTTTTTCTAAGTCCACCAAAAAAAAAGAAAAAAAATCCCCCAAGTCAGCCTAGGATTCTTGGTTTTACAACAAAAAAAATACTGTGATTTTATTTTTTACCTATTTAAAAACCATATGCTACTCATCATAATGAGCAAGTGTGAGGGGTAGAATTAGCTCTCTCATGGTAGAAGATGAGGGAAAAGATGAGAAGGGGATCGCTTGAGGAGGATTGGGAATATCATCTTCAAATATTTGGTCCCATTCATCTTTGATGTTGGCCAGAAGTTTTTGAAGGATTACACAAGTGATAATCCAGTTGCTGAGGATCTTCATGTCTTTGGAATTTTGAAGCTTGTTTCTCATTCCCCTCAAGCTGGCCAATATTCCTTTCAGGAACCCTATGGAATGCTCAATCCAAACTCATGATTGGGAAAGATAATAGTTGAAATCAGTTTTGGCTTGATTATTGGATGGAAAATTTCAGTATTCTGGAACCACATATTTACAGCTAGCATAAGATAAATTGGCAATAAGGTATTGATCTTGGCCAAATTAGTTCTGTGGTTGTGGGGAAATCCACATCCAACTGAAAACATATGAATCATGACAAGACCCTGGAATCCCAGCATGGAGGGATATGAACTTCTTTTTGTTATCACAAACAATTTGTAGGGACACAGAGTATCTACACAAACAGATCAAACATATTTGGGCAGTGTGTCATCAAAGTTTTTATCAATGGCTTTGAAAAAGAAATGAATTGATTTCCTTTTTTCCAATCAAAATATTGGTTGCCATCTAGCTTGGGGTTTTGACTTAAGGGGATAGTGGTTCCATCAACAAAAACAATACAACCAGGAAAGCCTTCAGTCTCCATTAATTGAGATATCTCCTTGCATTCCTCTTTGGTTGGACAAGAAAGGACTGAGAAATAGAAAGATAGGATAGCAATCATGACTCTTTTGGCTTATAATTCAATGGCTCATAACCAACTCAGAATAAATTTTCTAATGAATTGATTCCCCATTTCCATTTGATCCCAATCTACAAAGAGCAATGGCCAGTTGGATAGCTGGATTGCATTGAGGATTCCAATTATTTTTCTGGAGATCTTGTGGTATTCAATCACCTCCACAAGTTTCATGAATGAAGGCAATAAAGTTGTGAACAGTTGCTGTAAGCTTAAGTTGGGGGGGGAGATGAAGCTTTTTCCTTTCATACATAATTTTGTGGAGAGTCTGTCTTCTTGGAACCATGCATCACTTTTCAAATAGAGAATTCACATCTAACCAAGTTGATTCCAAATTGGAGTCTGAGTCAGAGTCAAATAATAAAAACATTTCAGTTAGCTTTTTTGAGTTTTCAACTTGATGCTGGGAAGTTCAATTGGACATGTTGAGAAAGATGGTGATGTGATGTGGGGTGATGAGATGATGACATGATTTGTGTGAAGCAATGGAGATAAGATGTGTGTGATGCAATGGAGATGGAATTGGTATGGATTTGCTGAGGTGGAGGTGTGGATGGGTGTTTTTCATGAGATTGATGGTGGATGGATAATGGTGTGTAAATGGCGGATTTGATGTTTGAAATCTACCATTTTCATGAAATCCGCCATTTTGAAATACAACAGCTAGGGGGTATTTTTATTTCATCAAACCTAAACCCCATTTTGATAAAGGAATTTTCTTCTATCTTTGACTTCAAAACAGAAGAAAATCAAAATATAACAACAGCAACAACCAAAAGTGATAAAATTTCTTAATTTCTTGATTTTTTCAGTTTTCAAGATTTTTTCTCAGATTTTATTTTAGGTTTCCTGTAAATTATCTTATTCTTCTTCTGGAGATTTTGAGAGTTTTTCAATGAAGAAATTGAGTGAAAGATTTCAAAAATGTTTTTTTTTTCAGAAATATATATGATTTTTTTCTTTTATTTCCAATACAAAGACCTCAGGTCCCCTGAAACTGCTTTTCCTCATATAGCCCACTGTTGAGATGTTTTAGGAGATTTAAACCGTGGTTTCAGAAAAGCAGCTGGGTTAATTGGAAGGAAATCTGAATATTTCCTTAAATAAGGAAATAAATGGTCAGAGAACTGGATTTAAAACTAATCTTCAAGGACCTAAATTAATGCATGAAATCTGGGTGAAACCTTTCAAGAAGCAAAAAGGCAAATCAACCACCCTTCTGGCCAAGCTCCAATAAATTTTTTGATTAAATTAAAATGAAATGGTTTCCTTCTTACTGAAACATATAAATTTCAAGTGGTTCTATTTTATTCCTTGATGCCTTTCACTTTTCTTCCTATTAATCCTCCACCAACTCCAAATTCTCAACTTTCTCCTATCTTTCTGAGTCTTTTAGAAGACTTCAAAAATATTTTTTCCTTCAATTTCAAGTGTGATACTTGACCAGCCCCAAAATTAGATCCACTTTGGGAACTCTTTATGACCACAGATTCCAAATCTGGGACAACAATTGTTCTTAATAATTTGGATCTTGATAATAAGTTCCTATTCCCTACAAGGAGATCCAGTAGAACAACAAAACCAATAGAAGTGAATGAATTTTTTTGAATAATATATGTTTTGTATTTTTTATTTGTTTATTGATAAGGAACAAAAATTGATTCAAAAATTCAGACCACATCCTTTTTTATTGAATTAGTATCATTGTGAACAATATTCTGGGGTTTAAAAACCCTGCAAAAAAATCAAAAATTATTTTTTAACCCTTTTATTGTTTTTCTCAAGTTCTAAAAAATTAGAATGAAAGAAATATGCAAGCTCATTTTTTAAATAAGACATTGAAAAGGATTATCAATTTCTCCTTTTTTTTGCATGGGTCCAATTTTTTGAGGCAAAAAATACACCCAAAAAATTATCAAAAAATATTTTAGACTTCTTCAATTTATTTCAATTTTCTTTTCAAATTTAAAATTACAAAAGAAATCAATAAAAAAGGCAAAAATAATGTTCCAAAAATTTGACTTGGAACATTTATTTTGTGATTTTTTGATTTTCTGGATTTATTTTTGAAGCCCTTCCAATACTGAAATTTCTCTGTAGCATTCTTTCTGGAATATTTAGAAAAACAGATATGCATCTGTGGCAAAAAATATGGAAAATTACAAATTCTTAAAACACCCATGAGTTTGAATAATGAATTTTGTAGGTTTTACATTGAGGAGACAGAGTTTACCTGTGAGTTTAAGGGTGGGGTTATGTGCAAAAGATAATTCCCTAATTAAATTTTACAGGAAATATTCAATTATATTTAAATAAATAAAAATCATCATTTCTCTTATTTTTGTCATACTGCATAATTCTTTTCAAAAATATGAGACTTAAAAATGTATTTTAAACCTTAATTTTCTAAACTCAAATTTTTGTATTGGCTTGTATTTCAAAGTTTTAAATTCCTTCCTGCGGTTAAAAAACTCTCCAGAAAGTGTGAATCTATTAAGAAACTTCCATAATCACACTGTCCTTCCAAAAAGGCATTAATTCAGCAAAAAAATGGTAAAATAACACCTTTTTAGAAAAGAAGTGGTAGATCTGGTTATTTTGAAGGCATGAATTTAGCCATGTTCATAATTAAAACATGAAGCCACTAAATTAAAATAAACAGCAATTTTTGACAGGAAACTTGGACCAGAAACAAAAATGAATGGAATGGGACTATAGAGATTATTCAAGAAGAAATAAGCAGGAAGTAAGTATTTTATCATCAGATTATATCCCTATAATCTGAATGGTTTCAATATTGTATTAATGCATTATCCTTGATTCATGTGCGCCACTTTTTCATATATTCAAGTGTCTTACTTTATTATTTTTTTCTCACAACCCCTTCAAAGCCTACAAATAATGAAGCTTTTCTCCTCTTTATATGGATTTTTTTGGGTTATTTCAAAGGACTTTGGGCCCTTCCTCTTTCTGTTTACTGATCAAATATATTTCTCAAAATAATCGATATATTTGGAAGGTGGTACTCAAGGTCCCATTAGCTCAAGCTTCCTAGTTCTCCAAACTGATGGGGATATATACCATAAATCAGCAAATATTCATCAAGAAATTAATGTATCAGTAATTCCATACTGATTCAATTGAAAATAATTCATAAAGAATATTTGAATATTTCTAGATGTGGTTATGAATAAAAAGAATCATCTGTTAAAAGTTTTAATTTATCCAATCAGGGAAGTGATTTATTGAAAGAAGAAAGCCATGGATCAAAGCAATGATTTGACCCAATTCAATATTCTCTTTTTTGATTGAATTATAGACAAGATATTGGTAGTAATCTCCTGGTTATCAGATTCTGTCCAATCAAGGGGATGGATTGGTTCCTATCTTTTTCCATAACCATTTTTATGACTTGCCAAAATCACCAAAGGATCAGTCAACTCAAAATCTTTGGGTATCAAAATCAGCTGGTGGGGTGATGTTGGTTTTCTTCAAAAGAATTTTTTCAATTTTATTTTATAAAGGACAGGAAAGCTCTGATTTCTCTATGACCAAGGTGATTTCCTTAGCTTTTCTTATTTATTTTTTTTATTAAAACTACAGTGGAGGTGGAAATTTAATGGTATTTTTTGTAAATTGACCAATACTTTTGAAAACTCCTTGATCTGTTTCAATGAAAAATAAAGCCTAACCCTTTATTTTAATTTTTCTTTTTTTTTTGAATCTTATTTCACATTGAGAGAGTTAAATTCAACTTTCAAAATGGTGGTTTTCCAACACAATTTTTATCTTTGGTCCCAAATGAAGCATTTTTGTTTCCAAGATTTTTGAGTCAGTTGAAAATAATAATATAATAAACTCTATTCAGTTGAACTGAAAATTTTGAAGTGGAGTAAGAGGAAGTATGCTCCAATTTTGAATTCCTTGGAGAGGTTTTCTTAGCTGGATTTGATTTTCAAGCATGCTGAGAAGGCATTTTTTTTAAAGGAAAGGTCATAGGATTGAAATGATGAGGTATGTGAACCTATTTTTTTTGACAATTTGAGGATGATTTTGAGATGGGTGATGATAAATTCACGACTACACAGCTACATCTGAGCCATGCAGAGCCCCAAAAAATTTGAGTGTGGTTGAGCTGTACTCTGCACGGCACCAGACTGCTGTGTGGGGGCCGCATGACTACATTTGAGCCATGTAGATGCCCACACAGCTCAAATGCAGTCCTCTTGCAATGCCACATGGCCACCCTGACTACATTTGAGTCATCTGAGGCTCTACATGGATTGAATGTAGTCGTGTAGCCATGCCACACAGCTACAAGTCTGGTGGGCCAAAAAAAACTAAAGTTTCTAAAAAAAACTAAAATAAACTAAATAAAAAACAGAAAAAAAAACAAAAATCAACCAAAAGATCAAAAAAGGTTGATTTTTTGGTTAAAAAAAACAAAAAAATGAGAAATAGAATAAAAATAAGTAAAAATAAATAAATATAAATAAAAATAAAAAACAATGAAGACAAAAAACTGGTTGTATTTGGATTCAAGTAAAAAATTCAAGTTCAACTTGACTAGCCCTAAAGCAAAAGGGCCAAAAAATGCAACAAGTCTTCTGACCAGCCCTAAAGTAAAAGTAAAAAAAATAACAGTCTTTTTACCAGCAAAAAAATACAAGAAGTCTTTTGAACAGCCCTAAATTAAAAACACAAAAAAAATACAAGTTCAACTTGTGTTAAGCTGATCCCATAACAAGCTTAACACAAGTTAAGCTTGTGATGGGATCAGCCCAACACAAGTTCAACTGAATTACCATTAAAATCTCATTCAAAACACTCATCATAATGATGTTAACTCAAAACAATCAACATAATGATTTTCAAAATGTGATAAAACTTTATATGAATAGAATCACAATATCAGCATGTTAGACCCAACCCAAATGATGAAATTAATCTATAAGTCAGAATACAACTCAAGTTTATCTTTGAGGTGATGAACCCAACAAGCTGTTTTTTGAGAAATCATGGAACATGGTTTGGAAGCTATGGGAGGGATTGGAATCACATCTCCCTTAAGTACAAGCTGGGCCCAATGGTCATTGTCAACAAAGCAAATGAACATAGGATCTGATTGTTCTTTTACACCCATTTTAATAGGAGGAAAAGTACAATATGAATCCAATGAAATTGAAAATATTGTTCTTGCATAAGTATCAGCTATTATTTGACCCATGTCAACCTTTGAAAGAAATTTTGAAGGGGGAATCTTTTCATTTATTTCATTAACATCAAGTCTTTTTTCTATCTTTTCATCATATTTACTGCTGCAAAGGATCTTATAATAGAATGCCTTATTTTTCCTCAATGTTTCAAAATTTCTTTCCAAACTTCAAACCATCCATTGTTTTCATGGCCAAGTGATTTAGCAATGACTCTAAAACCACAATTTCCATCACAAACTACGTCCCCAACCTCACCCAAGAACTTATGTAAGTTCTCAGGTATTTGATTGAGGTAATTTACCTCCTAAAATCAAAACTAGTTAGCCAAAATTCTAATCTCATTGAAGGAATCACCACTCACCAAAGATGAGCTTCTGTTTGACTCCTCAATCGCACTCCTCAATTGCATATGCTTTATCCTTTGAAAAGGAATCAGATTCCACCAACACCTAACCCAATGAACTTTCAGTCTCTTCCACTGAACTATGAAATTCAGATGAAGAGCCTGAATTGGACTATAAATATTTGTCAATCAGTTCATTAAACCAAAAAAATGAACCTTTCACAAAAGAAAAGACTTAGATTCATTTGTCTTTCCTTCTTTGGTGTCCTTCAAATTATCTTTGCCCACTTAAGCTCCTTTTCAATGTGTTTAAATTGAGAAGGATCTTTCCCAGTATCTGTCAATTTTGGAAGGCCTCTGCTTGGTTGAAAGGCTTTAGGTTCAAGTCTTGGCTTTGATTGATAATTGGAATTCTCCTTCATCAAGTGCTTCAACAGCCCACAATAATATTGATCAGGATGATTCAAGATCATTGCATTGAGCTCATCATGTAACTGAGAATTTTTGAGCAGTTCATCAACATTGAACTTTAAAAATTCAAAAGGATCAAATATTAGTCAAGTAGGAATAATCATTTTAGTCAAGTAGGAATAATCATTTTAGTCAAGTAGGAATAATCATTCAAAAAGCATTAATAAAAAAGCTTTAATCAAAAAGCATTAATCAAAAAGCATTGATCAAAAAGCATTAATCAAAAATCATTAATCACCAAGTGATTTGAACACTCAAACAAAAACCAAATTACAGAACTAGAACTGCAAGGGCCATAATCCAACCTCCACTGGTGATGAACATCTTCAGACACAATGGAGCCTCTTGATGCTAGTAGGTCCCCTATTTAGTGGGAACCGGGAAAACCCAAAGTCATTGAGTATGACTTGGTGCACACTTCCCCATTCTGGTTCCACTTTAACCTCTCTAATTGATTCCCAACAAGTTTGATTGCTTTTAAAGACACCTTTTATCCCAATTGTAACAGTTCAGTAGGAAGACTATTCCAATCTTTATTCAAGAGTTGTAAAGGGCAGCCTGAACCAATTTAATTTGATTGGAAAATGTGCCCTATAGGTTTTGCCAAACATCAAACATTTTCCCAATGATTTTGCAAGGAAACCTTTCAGAGTAGCATTGGCCCCTTCAATACAAGATGTTTTTTTATTTCCATAGTCTAGGTTTTTGAAATTCCAAGCCATTAAAAGCATCTCTTTGATACGGAAGATATTATGATTCACATACTCAAGTACATCCTCATGGTCTGCCAAAAAAGACTTTATACAATTCATAATGTAAGAAACCCAAAACTAGGAAGATTAACAGTAGAGGCAGTGATTTGGTACCTACTCTAAGTTCTGCATCATTGACATCTGCCTCCTCCTTGGTTTTGAGGCCCCATACTTAGCCCACAGAGACATAAAGCTTTTTCACCCTTCAATGTCATTATTAAAGCGCATGTTACAGTTTCCTTATATGTTTTTAGACAAGTGCCATTGACAGCACTGTCTTATTGACTCAGGGAATGTTTTTCTAGAGCACAGATCAAAGATTTTTCACATTCTGACACTAAGACTTTGGGAAGCCTCTCAGGATCATGAGCCAACTCCTTTAGCACATTTATGGACAAAAGGTAGAAATCAAATGTTTCTCTTTTTATAGAAAAAAGAGATTTTTCGAAAGGGTTCCCTTTGTGAAATTTTTCTGGTTGGAAGTAATTCCTAAAACCTGAAATAGGGGGATGTTGTACTTATTTGTCTTATAAGTACAATCTATCAAAGCTTCATGATGGAATTGCTTTCAAAGTTTTAATGACTCAGGGTGAGCAAATAATAGGGCCTCCCAGTGAACCTCTCCACTGAATTTTTCTCAATGAACCCAACCTGAATTACCAAGTTGTTTGAAGAGGGCCTTCATAACAATTTTCCCCTTTAGTTCTGCTAGCGCTACCTTGCGCTTAGTGTTATAGATTGTTTGGTCATTAACATATTCACCACAATCAATTTTGCTCAATTATCTTTGGATTTGAAGTGTATTGAGCCCATCATTCATTCCTTCTTTCAGATTTTCTAAGGCTACCCCAAAGATTCTCCTCAGGTGATGATGAACTGAGGGGTGTGGACATGGTTCATGGTTATGTTGATCATTCTTGTAGGAGATTTGCCACAAGGGATCTGCCTTTGTGTGACTATCACAGATTAAAAACTTTTACCCAAACTTCCTTTTGTGAGTTTGCCTTGACCATTTTGTGAGCAATTGCCCAGAGTACAAACCATGTCTATCACAGGCTAAATCCACATATTTATCAAGCTTTGAGTTGAAAACTGTTGAAACGTAACCATGCTTCATTACCCATGTTTGAAAATACGTTTTTTCCTCTTCCCTAGTAGGAAAAGCTCTCACAGGAGGTGGGGCAAGTTGACCTGTCATAGTTACATAGTCATAGTTCCAATTTCATGGTTATATTTATGGCATGCACTCCATCAGTTTCAATCAAATTAAATACCAAAAAGACCAGTAACATAAAATGTTACTCACCACCAGAGGGCATGTCCATTTTTTGAAATATTTTGTTCCTCAATTTTCACCCTCAATGAGGATACAATTGGGGCTTCCAATGATTCATTACCCTAATCCTTCTTTTCCGCAGCTTTGTTCATTGCAATAATGTAGTCCTTGAACACAGCCATGTTGAAAGGAGGGCTTGCAACTGTTCCCATAATGCAAATAAAATGCAATGCTACTTCAGTATTCAATCCAACTTTCAATTGAATAACTACCAAGTTTGCTCACTTTCAAGTTGTGAAAGATCATTTTTGTGGGATGTTTTATTCACAGTTTCCTATAGTGTCACTTTAAGTTCACTTATTTTTACTTTAATTTCACTTTAGTTTCACTTTATGATTGCTAGATGTGGAACAACAGTCCCATATAGTAACCTTTGATCCCATATTTGTTTTGATGGAACCCAAATGTGGTGCAGGGGGTCCCAAAAAGTTTGGCACAACCCTGGGGGGCTGTGTACAGGGGGTATACGTCCCCCTGGGGGTCGCAAATTTTTTAGACAACCCCTTGGGCGCGTGTAGACGCATGTTTGTGCCCGCAAGCGCGTTTTAGACGCGTTTATGGGCCCCAATGCGTCCATTGGGCCATGTAGGGCCCTACACAACTCCCACACAACTATTAGTTGTGAATTTAACATCACCCTTTTGAGATTCATCAAGAATTTTCAAGATGTTTAAGTGACTTGTGTTTAGAGAGGATGAGGATATCTCCAAAAAGGTCATATTTGGATGGAAGTTGAAACCAAGGGTGAGATTTTGTGGTCTGATACATGGTTGAGGCTGTGAGTATGTTTTTATCACTTATTTTGAAAAAACACTTATTTTTCCTGTAATTATGACTGGAATGATGTGAAATAAGTAATCCTTTGGATTTTTAAATGGAATTTCTAAAATGGTGGATTTGGTTTTAAACCTGCCATTTAAAAAAATGGTGGGTTTTTTAACTCTGATATCCTCTTATAAAAAGAACTGTTAAATCAGAATAAAAAAGATTCTTTTTAGAAGCTTGGGAATCTAATTGAGTCTTGATGAGAAAATAATTCTTTGATAGTTACTGAGAGCTCAAAAGGAATTCAGAGAGAGGAGAGGTTGGTTGCAGCATTGATATTGTTAGGAAATGGGATTTAAATTTCCATAGTAGTTATTTTGAGTTTTCATTCCAAAATTCTTACCAAATACCATCATTGAATTAAGACCTCATCTCCCAAACATTTCTAATTAATGAAGGGCCTCAACAGATTTAAAAAAGATTTATACTGGAGATAAAACATTTTGAGTGATTAAGGATAAAAAATTCATCATGGGGGGAGAAGTTCCAGAAAAATTATCATTCCTGAACCTTGAAAGAAAGAGAGCTTGATGAATTTTCAGTATCAAAAAAATGGGAGGCTAGTACATCATGAAGATGGCAAAAACCGCAAGCCTTTTTTTTTGGAAATTGTATCAGGCAAACCTTTGATAAAATTTGAGAATGAAGAGGGACATTTGGATAATAAGTATTACTAGATTTTGTTGGAAACTCAAACATTTATTGAGGGGTTGAAATACTCCTTCAAATAATTTTAAATTGCTAGAATATATGCATGGTTCAATATCCTGATAAAAAATAGTGAAGCAAGAATAGAATGATTAGAAATCATTCAGTTCATTCAAAATCTCTGGCTGAAAATTTTATTCAAAAAAAAATCACTGAAATCAAATTATTCATTAAAAATTATAAAAATGAAGAAATATCAAATACTCAATTCAATATCTCAGAATAGAAATTCCTGGAGGAGGGATTTCTTGGAAGGATGATATTCAATTTCAACGTATTTGATGAAGATGAAAGTTTTCTTTAGGATTATTTTTCCAGGAAGCATGATTTAAAATTTGGTTTCAGAGGATGTGAAAGTATGGAGGATGGAAATGAATTGGCAATTCTTTTAGCACAGATCTGATGGCATGAAATTGAAAAGAAGTTTACAATATTTGAGGAACCTGTTTAGAAAGTGATTGATTCAGCCTGAGAGCCTTCCACAAATTTTATTTTTCAAAACCCATTTATTAGGGCATATCAAAGTTAAGAAAACCAGAAATTTTTTAATGACAGGTTTAAACCCAAATCTGCCATTTCAAACCCACCATTAAAAATCAATAAAACCCACTCATTTCACATCAGACGGTAAAATTTACCTGAAAATAAATGGTTTTTTTCAAATAAAGTATTCAAAGGCTTTCATCACCCCAACCACGCATCATTCCACATCATCACCCCTGATTTCAACCTCTGACCTCATCATAAAAAATTCTACCTCCAAACTGATCCAGAAATTTGATTCATTGCTCTAACTTCATTGCTCTCATCTCTTCCAGTTCATCACTCTCATCCCCTCATCACTTCAGCCCTTTCACCTTGCTTTATCACTGTCATCACTTTATTTCTTTCATCACATCCATACTCTCATTTCTTCATTTCTTCATCACTTCATCCCCCCTTTCATCACCTCCTAACTCTCATTACTTTATTGATTCATCACTTCATCCCTCTTACTCTTTTTAAATGGCCCCTCAGCAACACTCCCCCCACAAGTCCACTCAACCAAAGCAAGCATGCCTCAGGAACTAAAAATCCAAAAATCCTCCCTCATCAGCTTCCAAAGGCTCAAGTCAGCTCAAGAGAGCTGATCACATCATCCTGGTAAACTGGCTCAAAATTCCATGCAACTAGGATGCTTGCTTTGGATCCAACAATGAAACACAAGTTGGCCAACCTCCATCCTCTAAGACTAATGGTTATCTCCTGATGGCCAATGAACTGAAGAATAAGACCAAATCTATGCTAGATCTTTCATCCAAACAGATGCGGGAGCAATTCAAGAACTATCAAGCCAAGTGCAAAAAAGCACACTCAATTTAAAT
The DNA here is from genome assembly GCA_025617555.3 of Puccinia polysora. Lineage (NCBI taxonomy): Eukaryota > Fungi > Basidiomycota > Pucciniomycetes > Pucciniales > Pucciniaceae > Puccinia > Puccinia polysora. Next base: position 44,202,069 of record CM062613.1, read on the forward strand.
CTCCACTGGCTTTGGTATCACTGACTCCAATAAAGCCAAGGGGATAAACTTGCTGGTTGATAAGTTGAACTCCATTTGTCAGTTTTATATTAAAATTGGTGAAACATTTGGAAAGAAGGCAAATATCACCCCTTTAGCCGCTGTGGTGTTGTTATATAGCCTTGACTTGGGAACTGTGCCGTGGTCGGAGCGCTCAGCATACCAGGTGTGGGTCAGGCTTAACTGGGTGTGGCGGGTTGAGCCAACTCACACATTAGAGACCCAAGTATAGAGCCATCCCAACCAGGTTTTAGGGCAGCTAGTTTGGGAAGATAGAACAGGGCAATCAGGGATATAGGAGTGGGGCGGGTGGGCGCAAGTGCAGGACAAACCGTGGGGCAGGAAATCATGTGGTGCGCCAGGCGGATACGGACAACACGGGGGTCTCCAAGTAGGTTTCAGCGGAGGGCCGCATAATGAGAAGGACAAACCGGACATGTGTAAAGGCTATTTCAGGAAGGTAGAGCGGGGCAATCAGGGCTATAGGAGAGGGCCGGGCGCGCAAGCGCGGGCCAATCCGCAGGGAAGGAAATCATGCGGTGCACCGGGCGGTGTGGAATTCAGAAGAGGACTTCTCCTTTAATGGTTCCTGAGTTTGGAAGTTATTTATCCCTTGCGTCTCTAAACCCTGAGTGCAACTGTTCACCCTTTGACTGAGAGATAAAGAATTGAGAGTAAAGATCCTTCCAAAACCTATGACAACCCAATGTGATCCTCTGTGATCCAATTTCTGTTGTGATGTTCTCATCCGGGTTGAGGGTGCGGCTTAAGTAGCCTACCTCCTCAATCCAAACCTAAGTACAACCAGAAACAAGTGAGAATAATGAAATACAACCCCTAAGCACAGAACCCTAGCCTCAACCCTATCCTTCTCATCCCATAATCCACGACCCATATCCCATATTGCATATCCCATATCCCATATCCCATATCCATCTGTATTGCCGGCCTTCCATTACATCCACCTATTTTTTCCTTCTCATGATGTGGCCCTTGCGCCGCGCCCCACTTGGAGCCCCCTGCACATGTCCCCATCTGCCCAAAGCGCCATTCCAGATATCCAAGATATATCCATGCAATCTGATCCGCGTCTTGCAACGCACAATCCGCACGCAATCTGTCCAATCCAATCCAATCCATTCCATTCTGCGTCTCCAGATGCTGAGCCCGCAGCGCAACTTTCTGCGGCAAAGCTGCACCCATTGCTGAGCAGGCTACCCCTTCTGAGCAAGCAGCGCGCAGCCAATTCCAACTTGCGTCTATAAAAGACCACCACATCCCCCCCAACTTGAGTTCTGTCCCCAGAGATCCACCACTATCTCAGCTATCCCACCTTCCCCTCCGCACCCCTTCATCAGACCAAAGAAAGAAAAACACTTCATCCGCCACTCTTCACCAAAAATGTCCTGCACGTACTGCAGTCGGAACAGCCTTTTGTGCGGCATCCTTCCGGGATGGCGCACCTGTTTCCGGTGCCAAGCTGGACACCGGTGCTGCTCCCTATTGGAGGGCATTCCATGCGACCGCCCCCAAGGTTGCCTGCACAAGAGGACCTGTTGCAACTCCTTTGTGATCTCAAGCAACAAGGAGATCTCAACAAATGAGTGGACCCTGCCCGGCTTGCCTTGCCACCATCTGCAACGCGCCCCTCAAAATCCTCCATTGTGCAAGAATCACAACTTGGGCTTGCCGTTCTGCCGGGCTGGACCTCCAAGGCGCCAGGATTTTCCAAACTTTGCAGCCTCCTGGAAGGCTGCCCATGAGTGGGCTGCGTGGGTTTGGATGAATGTACCAGCAATTGACCCAAGGATCCCAAACCATCCGGCCACTCCTCCTCCACCACCACCAAGGCTAGCTCCTCCTCTGCCGCCACCGCATCCCCCCAGTCCTCTAAGACTAGCTCCTCCCCTGTTTTCATCTCCACTGCCGCCATCACCATCACTGGTTCCAAGGTCATCACCGGAGCCCGCGTGCGCCGTCTGCCATGGTGATTGAGTTGTCACAGGAACCTGCGGCAGCTGCAACCCCTCCAGCTGCAACTCCCAAGATCCTGGAGATCCCTCTAGTTCCGGCTCTTACCTTGGAAGGGTTTGATGCAATGGTGAAAAACGCAGACAAACTCCTCTGGAAATTTCTAGTGGCTCCCTATGCGCACACTGCCAATGCGCAACGCAAGGTCTTGGCAGCTTTCCAATCCATAGCCACAGAGGATAAGATGAGGACTTGGCTGGCGTAGGCGGATTGCCCCCCTTTCCCTCCCTTTCTTTCATTCCCGCGCCTATGCAAATATGAGGACTTTTGCCATGCCATCCTGAGCAGCCTTTGGGCTTTGTGAGACCCCTGAGAGAAATAAGAGCCCCGGGCGAGATCCACAAGAGTGAGAAATCCGCACCACTGAGAGTATCTGGTGAGAGAGAACATCCGCGTGCAATATCCGCAAGACTGAGAAATCCGCGCCACTGAGAGTATCTGGTGAGAGAGAAGGATCCGCTTAAGGTACCTGGAACGCCCCAGACAAACTGCCACAAAGTTCCCTGTACCCATTTACAGAACAGAGAGAGTACAAAGAAAATCAGCCGCGCACCCACAACCTTGAGAGAGAGAAAGAAAAGGATCCGCCCAAACCCATCCATACCTTCCATTGATAACAAACTAAAGAAAAAATTAAAGAGAGATTTTTTTTTATAAACACCAACCTGCTGCCAAGCCTGCGCCTTTTCTCTTCAACCCACATCTGTTCCGTGCCACGCGCTTTCCTAGTTCCATGAATCATCCGTTGGAAATTGTCCATGCCTTTGCTTCTGGAATGCGGGGCTTGTCCTTGCATGTGCAGAACCAGCTTTGCGCCGTGCCTGTACCTAAAAGAAACCATCCATAGCCAGCAATAATCCCAAAGCCAATCCAGATAGAAGAAAATAAGAAGAAAACATTCTGGGGTGTCTAGTTACTCCAGCTGTGAACCAGCTAGAACACCCCCTCACCAAATCCAATTATATCCACTATTCATCCATTGTTCCCCCCCAACTTGGCTGCTGTCCCCAGCGGTCTGCAGTTGTTTACTTTGCCAGACGCAAAGCATGCGCGCAGGCTTTTCCTTGGAGGAAGGATCCACGTTGTTGTCCCCTTTGCTATCTGAACCAGCCGTCTTGTCAAACAAAGTTGAGCCCCTCGCAAAGAATTGTTTCACGTGCAAAGCCGTGGCCTTTGGTTTGAGCAGATTTCCGTCCAATTCCTCCAACTGGTAGCTACCTGCGGTGAACTTGGAAAGCACACGGAAAGGTCTGTTCCACCAATTAGCCAACAGCTCCCCCCATTGAGTTTCCAGGCTCTTGTTGTAAAGCAGAACCAAGTCCCCCTTCCGCAATGGATCCCGGAGTTTATGCGCGCAGCGCTTGTCCCAGTAGCAGACAGACTTTGTGCGGGTTGCCTTCAGTCTTCAAGCCGCTTTCTCCAACATCTTGTGCTGTTGCAGGAGTTCCTTGGCACAGGCCTTGACTAGATCTGCAGCCGTCTTAACCTTCCACCAGTCAATACCCAGAAAATTTTCCAGCTCAATGTCAATTGGAAGCATGGGTTGCTGCCCAAATAGCAGATTGTACGGCAAATAACCTGTCAAGCTCTTCAAAAAAATACAATCCGCAAAAAGAAGGACCAGAAGGGTTTCCTGCCACTGCTTGCCATCCTTGCCGCACATCTTCAACATTGTGTCCTTGATTGGCTGGTGACCGCGCCTTCCGGATAGTACTCTGTCACTTGCCCAAAGTTTGCTCTGAAACTTTGCATTAACTTTGCCAACCGTCCCTGGAACTCTGCGCCCCCATTAACTGTTACCAGCCAAAGTGATCTGGAATGCACAAACCAATCTTCCTCCAGAAACTGACCAACTTTTTCCGCCAAAAGCTTCACCAGCAGCCGCGCTTCCACCCATCCCAACAGATCTTCCCGGGCAACAAGGAGGTACACAAACTTACCTGCCTTGATTTGCACAACATCCAGAGAAACCCACCCAAACAAGGCATCCTTCCCAGTGGGGATACCTACTTTGCAAGGTAACTTTGCGCTCTGCTTCTGACACCCTTTGCATGACCGTACCCATTCCCCCACTGCGGGTACTACACCCAGCCACCAGAACCTTGCCCGCAACCGCTTCTGCAATGGCTGAGTTTGTCATGCAGACTTCCCAGAATTACCTCCTGATCCGCCCTTGACATGCTGACTACAAGCGGTACTGGCGTGCTCCACCACCACAGCTGTCCTTCCTGCAGGTAGAAATTTCCCACTCCCCCCCTAATCCATCAAACAATCTTGGCTGGCGTTTCATCTGGAAACCAAAGATCCCGCAAATAAAAACTGAGGACCGTGTACCTCCCGGACTGCTGGAGCAGAAGTTGCACACCTACTTCCATCACCCCTACCTTAACCATTGGGGCCTCCACATCCAATGGTTCCGCACCTTTATACAGATCATCCCTCAGGTACCAAGAAGCCACGTCCGGCATTGTAAAGGCCTTCCCTGGAACATGCACCACCATGAAAGAGAACAACTGAAGGAGCACAACCCACCTGGTCATAGGCATGTTTGGCAGCTTTGAAAAATTGATCATCCGCGCCAGCGCCTCTGCATCCACCAGAAGCAAAAATTGAATCCCCCATAGCAAATGCTGCAACCTCTGCACAATCTTAGTGAACCTGAAAAGCTCCAACTTTGGCTGAAAGTACCAGCTCTCCATTGGCCTAAATGTAACAAACTTTTAAAGAACTGGAAAATCTTTCCCCTCATCCTCCTGGGTCAGAACCGCCCCCACACCAAGCTTTCTTGAATCCACAGCTAATTTCATTCCTCCGGAGTCATAATCCAAGTCCTGAAGTACAATATTGCGCCCAACAATCTCCTTGAGCTTGACAAAGGCAATGTCACAGTTTGAACCCCAGTTCCATTCCGCGCCCTTACGTGTCAATGCCCAAAATGGACTAGAAACCTCCGCAAACCGCTCAATGAACATCCATCATAGCTAAACAATCCCAAGAACTGGAGAATGTGCAATACAGTCTTTGGTGTTTTCCACTCAAGGACTTTGTTGCGTTTCTTTTCTGCAATATGCTTTCTGTTGGAAGCCACCACATGTCCCAGAACCTCCAGCGCAGGTATGCAGACCGCTCTCTTTTTCCCCAACACTGTAAGCCCCGCTTCTTCAATCCAGAACAAGATCCACTCCAGCGTTTGCGCGTACTCCAAGACAAATTGGCAAATTTACAGAGCGCCTATAAGCGTTTCCCCTCCGTAATCCGTCTTTGGGCCTTTGATGCCCGCGTTTTCAATGAAAATCTGCACCCCCTCCGAAAGATTGTCCTTCAGAATTCAGGTCATCTGCACTTGGTAAACCCCAACCAAGTTAGTTGCACCTTGTGGCAGCCGCTTCAGTTTCATCCTTCCCAATCTGGTTTCAAAGGCAGTCATTGGACGCAACTCCAATCAAGTTTGCGCTGATCTTATTGGCCCATCACATCCACCAACCTGTAGCACGGGTGTCCTGCCATAGATTCCAGAAATGTTTCTGCGCACGGGGGTCATCCCGCGTCTTGGATTGTAAACAAATTGAGCTGCTGCAGATCATGAACAATCTGTAATGACTTCCCATCCTGATTAACCACCAAAAAGATTGGACTCAAGTAACTTGATGTTGACTGCTTGTAAAGGCCTGTCCCCACATGCTTGCGCACCAGCTCCAAGACGGGCCCCCAAACCTCCTGGAGAATTGGAATAGGCCTGATCTTCCAAGGTTTGTGCAGAACCATCAGAATAACATAAGGGTTGCCTATCTTGCTCTTTAACAGTCCCCTCTCTTCAGGTCCAAAGGCAAGGGCTCTTTCCCGGAGAACAAGTACCAAAGTCAGCAAATCCCTTTCCTCCGCGCTTAACCAGCCTGGAGGTCCAAAGTTAAGGGCCGCAATCCGCTCCAATTGTGTTACCAATCCTGACACCTTCAGCGGAGATTTCCAAGGGTCCTGCAACCAAGGGATCAGTCGCAGTGGTCTGTTCAGATCCTGCGGCATTGCTTTGTTCTGGGGATGGACCTTTTGCGCAACCTGCTTATACTTTCCAAAATTTCTCTGCGCCATCCGCACGCATCTGTTACCATTGGTCCTAGTCAAAACCAAACTGCAGCTTTTGCCTTTGCGCACAAGCATGGCACAATGATAGTGTTTTCATGAAGTACCTCCCGGAAATGCACACTGAGGAAAGTAACTAACTTCCAGTGCTTGCACATCCCATGCTTCCTCTTTTCTTCCCACCTTCTCCTCACTGTTTGACTGCACGCACAATGCTGGAGCTTTCTCAGTGCGGTAACCTTGGCCAACTAGTCAAAATCTGCCTCCGGACCACCCTTGCAAACCAACTCTGCACCGAGGCCCTCCTCCTCCTCTCTTGCCAAATCCTGCATCCACTTCGCCAACCCCTTATTGCAGATTGTGATTTTCAATTTCCCGCCAGACAAATCTTCCACTTTCAACACTTCTGTCCCGGCCTCTGGATCAAACTTCATTTGCGCTTGGAACCCAAACATGAATGGCTGTCCTAAAATAGCCTCCCCGCAATCAACCAATAGAAAAGAAAGTGGTTTACAGACCCTTGAAACCTCAACCTCTTCCTCCTCCACAACCCAATCCACGCAACATGCCCTGCCATTAAGCTCCCAAAGCCCCATTGCACATTTCTGCCAAACCAATCCAATTTCATCAACCAATCTAGACGGAAGGAGGTTTACCATAGAACCGCTATCCACCAGCGCCCACACCTTCCTTCAAGAAATCTTCATCAAAACGTAAGCCAGTGGAGTTTAAACCAATTTCATCCCCGCTAGCTTGCGCTCCGCATCATCCCAAGCCAAGTTCACCCGCTGAACCGTTGGAGGGATCGTATTGTGTCTGCAATCCTTCAGCACTTGAACCATGTCATCTACTACCACCAGCAACACCGCCACCAACTCCTTCAAGGTCAAGGGAATAGTTGTTTCATTCCCCATCATCCTGCGCACAATTTCCACCGCCTTCTTCTTCCCCGCCCAATTCACCAGCCATCCATCCGTTTTGGGAAAGCGCGCAATTGGCTGAGGAGCTGCCAGTGGTACCCATGCCTTGGCATCCACATGCATTTTTTCCACTGCCACCAATTCCTTCGTTGCTAACACCCTTACTTCCACTTCCACGCGCAGTAGTTGCCATACCCCCAGACCAGTCACAAGCCCCAGAAAAGCTTGAGCAGTTACCACTGGTTCCTGTCCTTGTGCGTGCACTTGCTCCATGACAGTCGGATTCCCAGGTTTGGAGGAGATCTGCTTGCCCATTGGGAACATGAATCCCATTCCCACAGGTAAAACCAATCCTGCCTTGAGGTCCTTTGTCATGTTATTGCACCCCTACCGCCAATGTCCCTTGTCCCCGTAGTAATTTCATAAACGCAACGCGGGCGGATTCAATGGCGGAAGTGGCCCCCCAAGTTGAGGAGGCGGATTGCGCAACCCAGACAACATTCAACTCAGAAAGATCTGTAAATCCTTTATCAATTCCTTCATCTTGCTAACCTCCGGGCTTGTTGTTGGAGGTGTGGGCTGAGTGCATTCCGTTTTTGAGGGGCCCCCAACCGGAGCTTGCGTTGGTGCCTCTGGAGTGTGGGAAGCAGAATTATTTGGCCCCATTGGGAACAAGCTTTTTGTGTCCTCCATCAGTTCCTCCAAGTCCAGCTTGCTTTCCACCGCACAAAAAATCACAAGGATTTCCGGAAGAAGCGCAATACTCCCATCCAACAACCTCTTTACAAGGTTGTTGTTGTACAAGTGCTGCTACACCCGCCCACAGAGTGGGGGACTGAGTCCTCCCATAAATGCCCTCTTCATTGCACCCTTCTGCCCCAATATCACCTTGTTCTTTGCCAGGTAACAATAGATCCAATTGAACATCACTACATAATCTCCCAATTGCGCTTGCGTCAAGACTCTGCCATTTGCACTTGCTTGAAGTTGCTTTCCCAAAACCAAAGTTTTCACCTTCCCCACTGCACCAAGATTTCCACCTTTAGTTTTGGCCAATTGAGTTCCTCATACCACTCCATCTCCTTCACATTGCAAAGGCTCTCTTTGTCCGTGATGAAGAGGACCAAGCCAAGCCTTAATAAAACCCATTGCGCCTTCCCTGTTGGCAATTCCTTTTATTGTGCAAGGAATCATTCAATGTCCTCAGTGTTGAACCGGATGTGAGGATAGTCCCACGGCCTGATGCAAACAGGCTTGTGATTGGCACCATTTTTGGAACAAGGGACACTGTATCCGGCCCCTGATGAGGGTTGCTTCCACAAAGCCGGAGGAGGAGGAGGAAGAAGAGTGGGGGTAACATTAGATGACCCCGCAATGGTCAATGGGTGGTACTGGGAAATTTCACTTGCTAGTTTCAAGAGACAAGGAACAAAAGATTACTTCCCAGCCAGACCCCCAGATGTGAAATTCAGAAGAGGACTTCTCCTTTAATAGTTCCCAAGTTTGGAAGTTATTGATCCCTTGCGTCTGTAAACCCTGAGTGCAACTGTTCACCCCTTGACTGAGAGATAGAGAATTGAGAGTAAAGATCCTTCCGAAACCTATGACAACCCCATGTGATCCTCCGTGATCCAATGTCTGTTGTGATGCTCTCATCCAGGTTGAGGTTCCGGCTTAAGTAGCCTACCTCCTCAACCCTAACCTAAGTACAACCAGAAACAAGCAAGAATAATGAAATACAACCCCTAAGCACAGAACCCTAGCCTCAACCCCATCCTTCCCATCCCATAATCCACAACCCATATCCCATATCCCATATCCCATATCCATCTGTATTGCCCGCCTGCCATTACATCCGCACAGTCTTTCCTTCTCATGATGTGGCCCTTGTGCCGCGCCCAACTTGGAGCCCCCCATGCATTTCCCCATCTGCCCAACGCGCCATTCCAGATATCCAAGATATATCTGTGCAATCTGATGCGCGTCTTGCGACGGGAAATCTGTCCAATCCAATCCATCCCGCATCTCCAGATGCTGAGCTTGATTCAACTGCTGCTTAGCCCGCAGCGCAACTTGCTGCGGCAAAGCTGCACCCATTGCTGAGCACGCTACCCCTTCTGAGCCCACCGCTACTGCTGATCCCGCAGCGCACAGCCAATTCCAACTCGTGTCTATAAAAGACCACCACAGCGGATACAGAAAATGCAGGGGGCTCTGAGTAGGGTGCGGGGGAGGGCCGCATCATGAGAAGGACAAACCGGGTTTGTGTAAGGGTAGGCGGGCTGGAGGATGATTGTGGCATGGGAAAGGGTTAGGGTTAGGCTAGGGTTCTGGTTTTTAGGGTTCTTTTCTATTTGCTTTTGGGCTGTCATTGGGCTTGTACTTAGGTTAGGTTTGGGAGTGTGGGCGTACAGTCCGCGCTCTCAAGCCCAGCTTGGAGGATATACATACATGGATGGATGGCTTAGGGATAGATGGCTTAGGAGAACAGCTTAGGATGATGGCTCAGGATATGGCTTAGGGTATGGAAAGGAAAGGAAAGGAAGGAAATTCATCTCTCTATCTACCTCTATCTCTCTCTATCTCTCTATCTTTATACGGGCGCATCCTTATCCTTACAAACACTAGGACCATTGATTCCAGAACTAAGGGATAACTAGGAGAGCTCCACCCTCTTACTTTCCACATCTGGGGGTCTGGCTGGGAACTCTCTTTTGTCTCAATTCTCTCAAAGGTACTCAGGATGCTACCAGCAGTCACTTCTCCTTTTTCTTCCTCCTTCCACCCTATCTGCATTGAGACAAATGATTACCCTCACATTCAATTCAACACTGCGGATGTGGAGCAGTTCATCTCACAATATGAAGTGATGGCAGAATCCAAAGGCATATTGGATTACAACAAGGCGCACCATGTTGTCCTTTTCATTGTGGAAATGGAAGAGCTTTGGGACGTGGAAGAGATGGAAGGCTACCAAAACCTTGATTGGCAAAAACTGAAGGGGGAAATGCTGGCAAGATGGGGAAAGTGCAAGCCTTGCTTCTGGGAAGGCAATTTCAAACAATCCACGGCGGGTTCCAGTTGCAAGTGGAAGTGGATTACATGGCAGCATGTGCCCCGGCCCCACCACCGTCAACCATCCCTTGGGTTAGTGAACTTGCAGAGTTGGAAAGGGACCTCAAGATATATATGAGCCACATGTCCCAGTACCAGGGTGGTTTGCCATCTTTCGCGGCAAAGGGTTTTCAGCTCCCTAGCTCACCCGCGCCCCAGGTGTGCACGTATGGTGACAATAATGGCCATTGGTGGTTGGGGCGCAAGAGCTGTACAATGGACTCAAACGTGGGATTGGTTTCCCCAGCAGAGACAGGATATTTGTTGGGAAAGCGGGGCTTGGTGGAGTTGGATCAGCCTGTTGCTATGAAGCAAGCAAGGATGAGTGGAAGGGAAGCGGAACTGATGGTGGCAGAGGGAAGGGGAGCTGTGGGGCATGGGATGGGAGTGGATGTTGCATGTAATTTGGGAACCAATGGGCGGCAGGCAAGTCTTGCCGAGAAGAGTAGCGGAGCAGATATTGCCACAATTTGGGAACCAATGGGCAGCAGGCAAGTCTTGCAGAGAAGGGGATGGGAGCAGATTTTGCCCATGGCTTGGGAACCAATGAACGGTGTATGGGTCTTGCAGAGAGGAGGGGAGCGGCCGCAGAAGGAATGGACCAGGCATTGAAGGATTGCAACCAAAGTCAGACCCCTTTGAGGGAGGGGAGAATGCATGCAGAATGTAAGGACATGGAGCGCGGAGAGTGCGGGATGGATGGGCCAATGGCAGGCCTGTTTCCATCACAGCTAGCAGAGATTTTGCCATTGGTGCAACAGACAGGCACAGTGGGGCTTTTGGTGCGGAATGGGAAGGGATTGGGCGTCAATGGTATGGCTGGGGAGAAGGAGGTTGGGTTGGCAAGGAATTTTACAACAGAAGGCCTGCCTGGAAGGGAGTTTGGGAGAACAGCCTGCGGACACAACCAATGTGGGATTGGATGAGGCTGTGCAAATCTCTCCTGGAAGAGCAGAAGGTTGCAAACCACTGGCAAAAGTGGCTAGGTGTGGGGGGGAAAAGGGAAGGGATAGTATTGCAGGAATGCAGGGGCAGCCCAATTTGGGGTCCGTAAAATGAAAGGACAAGCTCCTCTGAAAAGACAAAAGGTGGAGCCAAAAGCAGGAAAAGGAGTGCTTCAAAAAAAAAACTTTTCTTCTCTTTCTTTCTCTGGTCTGGGTCTGCTTCTCTTCATTATCTGTTTTCTTCTCTACAGATTGGTGTAATGTGTACAGGCGGTTATGGTTGAGGAAATGGTGGGAAGACCTCTGGGGAAAGAACTCAATTTGGGGGGGATGTGGTGTTGTTATATATCCTTGGATTGGGAACCGTTCCGGGGTTGGCGCACTCAGCATTTGTTAGGTCAGGCTCAGCATACCAGGCGTGGGTTGGGCTTAACTGGGTGTGGCGGGTTGTGGCCCGCTTGGACATTGGAGACCCAAGAATGGAGCTAGCCCAAACAGGTTTGCAGGCAGCTAGTTTGGGGCTATAGGAGCAGGGCAGGCATGCGGAAGCACAGGCCAAACCGCAGTGCAGGGAATCATGTGGTGCAGCAGGCAGATACAGAAAATGCGGGGGGCTCCAAGTAGGGTGCGGCAGAGGGCTGCTTCCTGAGAAGGAAAAACCGGGTGTGTGTAATGGCTAGTTTGAGAAGGGAGAGCGGGACAATCAGGGCTATAGGAGCGGGCCAGGTGCGCCCAAGCATGGGCCAACCCATGGGGCAGGAAATCATGTGGTGCGCCGGGAAGATACAGACAATGCGGGGGGCTCTGAGTAGGGCGCGGCGGAGGGCCGCCCCATGAGAAGGACAAACCGGGTGTGTGTAAGGGTAGGGGGCTGGAGGATGATTGCGGCATGGGAAAGGGTTAGGGTTAGGCTAGGGTTCTTTTCTATTTTTTTTTTTTGGGCTGTCATTGTGCTTTTACTTAGGTTAGGTTTGAGAGTGTGGACACAAATTCCGTGCTCTCAACCCCAGCTTGGAGGATATACATACATGGATGGATGGCTTGGAAGAATGGCTTAGGATAATGGCTTAGAATAGGGCTTAGGGTACGGAAAGTAAAGGAAAGGAAGGAAATTCATCTCTCTATCTACCTCTATATCTCTCTATCTCTCTATCTCTCTCTCTCTCTCTCTCTCTCTCTCTATATATATATATATATATATATATATATATATATATGGTTGCATCCTTGTCCTTACAGAAGCTAGTACAATTGATTCCAGAACTGAGGGAAAACTAGGGGAGCTCCACTCTCTTACTTTCCACACCGCTTTTGATTCCCAACAATGATATTCAGTTGATGCTGAGGACTTGGCTGTGGATCCTCAACCTAGCAATGATTATCCAGATAAAACCTATGAGTGGTCCCAATCCAATGTGGAGGAGGATATTCCAACACAACCCACTCCAATCATGTCTAAATCAGCATTGAAAAACTGTTCCTTGGACCCCTCACATCCTTCTTTCAATTGCTCTCTTCCTGGGGTGGAAGAACTTAATGACTTGGCCAATGAGGATTAATTTATTCCTGTATTGCCACTACCATCAACATCTGCTCAAGTAAGCACCAAAGTTCTTCTCTCCTCTTTCTGGTAAATCCCAACTGATTTATATTGTAAAAAAACAGCCCCATGCGTTGTGGTATTGTATTTATAACCTTGGATTGGGAGCTGCATCAAGGGCTGCGCGCTCAGCAGTTGGGTAGGTCGGGCTCAGAATTTGGGGTGCACGCGGTCTCAGCAGTGCCTGCTGCGGGCTCAGCAGCAGCGGATGAGGGCTCAGCGGCAGGGATTGCGGGGCTTGGCACCAGGTGCGGGTTGGGCCTACTCTGGGGGGCGCCAGGCGGCAACCCGCCCAGGGAACGCGGACCAAGTGATGGAGCCAGCCCAACCAAGCTTGCGGGTGGCTAGTCCAGAAGGCAAGGGCGGGGAAATCAGGGGTTATAGGCGCAGAGGAGGTTTGCGTGGGCATAAGCGTGGGCCAACTCACGGATCACAGGATCCAAGGTTTGCGCGGGCATAAGCGCGGGCCAACTCACGGATTGTGGAATCTGCGGATGCGCGCAGACGGATAAACCCGGGGGGCTCCAAGTAGGGTGCGGCGGAGGGCTGCGCCATGAGAAGGACAAACCGGACGTATGTGATATTGAAGGGGAGGGTTTCAGACGGGGTGGGTGGTACGGGGTAGGGTTAGGGTGGAGCTAGGGTTCTGTACTGGGGGTCATATTTCATCTATCTTGTTGCTTGTGGCTGTACCTAGGTTAGGGTTGAAATGGAGGACTCAAAAATACCTCACTCTCAACTCCGGGTTGGAACATACATCATATAGATCATCATATATCATCATCACTGGACCACCAGGGAATGGTATGGGAAGGATTGGAAGGAAGTAATTTATCTTTTCATCACTCTCTCTATTCTTAAACTCATTGAATCCAATCTCCTTACAGACGCTTAGACCAATAACTTCCGGAACATGAGGACAACTTTGGGGGGTATCACCTCTCTTGTTTCCACACCGTTCCTGATTGGCCAAACATTCAAGCCAATGGGGCCTCCCACATTGCCTTCAAATGAGATTTACAATGTTCCCACACAAACCCCATCTGCAAAGGGAAATCAAAAGGTGTCCAATTCCATCAGTCTCAAGACTAATAGCCATCAAAAGTGGAGAAACAATTCAAATTTTTCTGGCTTTGAGGATATCATGGAGAAGCAAGATTCAATTAAGTTCATTGATTGATTGTACTTGCTTTCCAAATCAAGCTAATTCCTATTCCCCTCCAAAAAAAAGTGAAATAACAAATTGAATCCACAAAACTTCAATTTGAACAGCAGAAGTGGGATTTCCAACTGGCTATGGATTTTCAAATGTGGAAAGATGAGAGTTTGGCTCATCAACAAAAGTTGGATTCTGAGTGGAAAATCAAACAGGACAAGCTGCAGTTTCAAAAAGAGGAAAAGTAGAAGGATCAAGAGCAAGACTGACTTAAAAAGGAGAGGGAAAGGCTAGCGACTGAAAAAAAGATTGGTTATTGGTAGCCATGGCATGTATTGGTAGCAGTAGAACTGTGGATGAAATAAAGGAAATTACTTGATTTCTTGGATTGTAAATATATTTACTTTGATAAAAAAATTAAAAATAAAAACAAAAAAAATATTTTTGATTGCAACAATATTTTAGAGTATTTTTAATACCACCAATGAACAAATCTTTTTTATTTTTATTTATATTTTTTTCCTAATTTTTATTTTGCCAGTGGCCAATTCCTTCCTAGTGTTTTGTGTTGTTTTGTCAATTTGCATGGACATGGCCATCCTAGTATGGGTGGCAGTATCCACTGCGGGAAAAGTACAGTGCTTGTACTTGTTTGCTGCCCAAACTATTTTGACAATGCCCTTTTGTTTGAAATCCATCCCAAAACCCAAGTCTGGGAACACAAATTGGATGTGGGATACTTGATATTCATCCTTTTTTTAAATAATTTGTCCATTTGAAATTTTGGTTGGGACCACCAGTAAAAAGGAATAGGAGGAGACATCACCTTTGTCAATATGGGGCAAGTTGTAGAAGGAGTCTGAGGTGAAGTTAATGTGAGGGGAGCAGTGAAAAGCAGTAAGGCCAGCTCCAAATTTGAATGAGGAGAAGGAAGGGATATTGTTGTCCATCATAGCTTCATGGCTGCACTTGAATGCAAGTTTGAGCAATTTTTGGAACATTTGGCCCAATATTTGAGAGACCTTGTCAGTCCTAAGTTTCAAAAAATAATAATCTTTGGGGGAATATTGGACAGAATCTTTCTTCAAATATTTTCCAAATAGTTCAGAAGGTTCCATCAATTTTTTCCATCCAATTTCCCAAATTTTTCCACCCCAATATCTGGAGGGATTGACAGTGTTGACAAATTTTTTGGATTGGTGAAGAAATGTTTTTATGGAGTTGGTGTCCTTCTTCTCTTTCTCAGAGAGTTCATTCAAAGGGACCAATTTTATTATTGCAACCATAGCCTCATGATTCAATTGATCATGAACATATAATTTTCCAGAGCTGAAGAAATGGAACATTTTGATCTTCTGTTTGTCCTGTTCCAACCATTCAGGGGTGGTTTTTTGACTTTTCTTGACAATGGAAAGATACAGGTTCAAGGGACCTAGTTTGTGTGAAGACCACAAAACCTTTCCATTGATTGCTTCCTCAGTCATTTCCTATGAAATTTCAGAGTCCTGAATTTGAGCCCTCCTTCTCTGGAAAGCCCTTTTCTTCCCACTTCTCTGTATGTTTTTCAGTCTATCTCCTTCCATCTTTTTCCCTCCCAACAGTATACTTTGATTGGGGTGAGGATCAAGATGGAAATGCATTATTTGTAACATTTTGAGTTTGTTGGGAGAAGAATGGGCCGTCAAGAAATGGTGGTCAAAGGGGTGAAATGACAGATTGCATTGCATGGAATAAAAACAAAAACAAAAAACAAAAAACAAAAAACAAAAAAAATTCATTAGTCCGGTATAATCAACATAGATGTTCAAAAAAATGGAAAATAACAAAAAATTAATGGTGAAATTTCCTAGAAAAAAAAGCCAATCAGTCACCTATTAATGATCAGGGAGGAGGGGGTGGATGAGGGGCATGGGGAGGTCAGTCACGCCTCAAGCTTAAGGGTTATTGTCTTTGCCAATTTGACATATCCTTTCCTCATTACCATCTACCTCAGTCCATTAGCGTGACACAAATAAAGCACAACCTCAATGGTGCCTTCTGCTTACCAACTCTGGCTCACTTAACAACCTTCCAATCTTGGCAACTGACTCAGTATATACTTGCAAACCTTGCAGTTAACTCTACTCTGGTCAACCATCCATTCAAGCTCTGCTCTTCCACCCTGGGTATCATCAACCCTTGGACTTCCATTCTTAGTCACGCACTCACACTAGTTTTCACACATGCCTAGATAGCCACACCAACTGTATAGTTTGCAGATGGACTAGTACCTTACCCTGCATAAGCTGTATCTTCACATTTGCATTGTCCCACATTCCATTCCTTCCTGTCCCATCCATTACATTCTTTTACGCTCAGATTCTTTGTCTTGCACCCACACTACAACCTTGGAATAAACTGTACCTTTATTTCATTTCCCATTCCATTCTTTTCATTCATTTCCTCACTGCCTCTTGACTGTAGTTGGCCATCTATCAGGTTGTATTTAGTCACCTTTTGATTACCTTATAAAGGATGTGTTGCCTTCCTGGAGATTGTCTCCTCAGTTATTTAATTTCATACATTCTTTCATTTGCTAAATTCAGTCATCACATTGGGCTTGGCTTTAGTTTACTTCCATTGGAAAACTTCCCTCCTCTTGCTGTTTGTTGAGTCACCAACCATAAGTCCGCACTTTGAAGTTAGCCTTGCTACCTTGCATTGTCTTTTGCACTCACAATCATCTTAGATTTCCCTATAGTATGTGGGGTGGTAGTGTGACAGTAAATTAACTAACTCAACTCCTCTACCATATTTTGCAAACCTATAGTAGATTCTTTCTTTTACAATTTCATGTACTTGCTCAACTGGGAACGCTTCCCTCAACCCTTATAATGATGATATCCATTGTGTAGGGAGATCCAGTGCTCCTTGGGCCCAAAAAACTTTAGAACCTTTCCCTTCTTCTAAATCTCCTTTGGTTGAACATCTCAATGATCCCCTTTCTCCTCACTAGGAAGCACTTGTGGATCCTCTTGAAGAAATAGAAGATTCCAAACACTCTTCCAATGAAACCTCAACCCATGGTAGATCAAGGGTTTGCACTAGTGCTCCCAAGACCAAAGCTTTGACCTTGCTCTTGACCCTGATCCAGGCTATTAACCAAAATGTAATCTGGCCCAAGTGGCCCTAGCTTCCATACTCCGGGAATGAAGCAGCCTGATCATTTTACAGGTTAACACTCCCATAAACTTAGATCCTATCTACAGTCTAGTAAAATCATCTTCTTGAAAAATCCTCATAATTTCCTTACTGATAGACATAGAGTTATGTATGTGTCTTATTTCCTTGGTGGAAGAGCCTTGCAGTGGTTTGAACCATACTCCAAACTATTACTTAATACCAGTACCACTTTTATTCTCAACAATTGGGAATACTTTGAGCAACAACTTTTCACCCTGTTCAGAAACCCCAAAGAAGTCCAAAATGCCAAATACAAACTTAATAACTTAGTCATGAAGGATAATACTAGAGTTTCTGTTTATATCTCCAACTTCCAACATTTTCAGTCTTGCATCCAATTTAAAAAGTCTGCTCTTTTATTTCACTTTCAAAAAATTTTACCAGCACGCCTAATCAAGCAACTTGCAGTTGGGGGACAAAAGACAAGCCCCCTTCAGCATTCAATTGACTGGGTGATTGATCTTGATAATGGCTATCACAACAAGAACTGCTCTTGGAAAAAAAACCATGGATCTTTAACCTCAGCTCCAAAGGCGGAAACCTCCTTGAAGAAACATTCAAAGAATCCAAAACAATCCAAACCAAATCCAAGCTTGAACTCCAACCTAAAAGGGAAGGCCATTGCCAAAACTTGGAAATTCCTGGACAAGGAAACCGGGATGCTCCAGAACAAGGGATGGCTAAGGAGGGGAAACCAATGGTTTATGTATGTATTGTGGAGGGAAACATGATGTCAATAGTTGTGAAAAGAGGCTAGCGTGTGAAGCATCTAAGCAGTCAAATAATTAGCTTTTAGTTTTTCTAATACTTGCAAGGAAAACTACATATTATCTAAATTACAGCAAGTCAATCTTTGCACTTGCAAGTAACTTGGTGCTCATAGTTCAAGATTTGTCCTCTTCCATTCCAACAATTCCCCTTGTCGTTTTTTACTCAATTCAGGTGTTAATTTTTCTTTTATAAGTTAATCTTTTTCCACTTCCAAAAATCTTATGTGTTCCAAGATAGATAAGTTTCCCAGCTATTTAGTAAGTATTGCAACCAAGCCATCTCATTGGGTTTCACAAAAGGCAAAATGGAACTTTGCATTTTCCAATTTCCCCAGCTTTGAATGGGATTTATTTGTCTTGGATATCCCCAGAATGGAAAATACCATTCTAGGCCATGATTTTCTAGTTCACTGGAATCCGGATGTGAATTGGAAAGAAGGAGTAATTAACCTTCAAACCTTGCAACCCCAGGATGCTAACACTTCTTTCAAACAGGAATTAAACAACCTACCTAAAACTGTCATTGAGTTTGATGACAATTTTCTTCCAGGATATTTGCAATATCCTGACCTTCATTCCCAAGTTCCCTCTTCAGATTTAGGAGTTATTGCTTATTTTTCTGACTTACCATGTCCTTGTTTCTTCAAAGAGAAATAGGTGCGAACCAAAAGGTGTATTTTGAGCTCCTTAATCCTCTCTCATTGTGCAAGCATTTTAAATCTGGTGCTCAAAGATGATGAGATTGAAGATTTAGAAATCATTTGAGAGTCTTTACCTTTGGCTTATCATGACTTTGCTGACGTCTTTTCAGCTGTAAAGGCAGATTGAATTCCTCCTTCCCATTCTTATAATCACAGGATCAAACTTACTGGCCCACCTCTGGCACCCCAACCAGTCTACTCTCTCTCTCAAAGCAAGAATAAATCACACTTCAAGATTACATTGTGGAAAATGTATCAAAAGGATTTATTTGAACAAGCAACTCAAATACAGGATTGCCCATCCTACTCATCCCAAAGAAAGACGGCGGACTTTGCCTTTGGGTTGACTTGAGTAAACTGAACCAGGTAAACCGGAAGAATGCCTACCCAGTACTGCCTATGTTGCACCTTCTCACTCTCTTCCATGGAGCTGCTGATTTCTTGAAGTTAGGCCTTTGAGGCGCCAATAACCCAATTTTCATTGCAAAAGTTCATGAGTATTTGACGACAATGAGAAAACAGTTTTGCAATTATGAGTATACCATCATGCCTTTTGGCCTCTGCAATGCTCCTTCTACTTTTCAACATTTTGTCACTGAAATTGTTTCTGAATTTTTAGAGAAATACCTTGTGGTATACCTTGACAATATACTTGTCTGCTAAAAAACTCTTCAGGATCACATTGCACATGTGCAAGAGGTGCTACAGAAAATTCAAAAGAATAACCTGTTTGAAAAAGCCTCTAAGTGCAAGTTTCATACTTCTTCTCTTCAGTTTCTATGTTTCATAGTCTTGCAGCAAGGACTATTGATGGATCCAGCCAAGATTAAGGGCATATTGGACTGGCCTTCACCTTATTCACTCAAATACCTTCAAGTTTTCCTTGGTTTCAGTAATTTTTACCGGAGGTTTATTGAGCATTAAGCCAAGAAAACGGTGAACCTTACTAACCTTCTTCAAAAAACACTATTTTTTTTTTTTACAGAGAAAGCTTCTTTGGAGTTTGAAGCTCTAAAGAAAGAATTCACTACTGCTCTGATACTTGCTCACTTTAACAGGCTAGCTTGCACTATTGTGGAAACAGACACAAGTGACTATGCCATTGTAGGAGTAATCTTGCAGTTTTCTTCCTCTTCTTCCCTCTTTCATCCTGTAGCTTTTGAATCTTGAAAATTGATTGCTGCAGAGCTTAATTATGAGATTCACAACAAGGAACTTCTTGTAATTTTTTACTGCTTGAAGAAATGGCATTCATACCTTTTGAGCCTTATGGAAACCTTTGAGGTCTTAACTGATCACAATTATTTGAAATAATTTATGAGCTCAAAAGTCCTTACACACAGAAAGTCACAATGGTCTAAATACCTCTCTGAGTTCAACTTTAAAATCACGTACTTTCCTGGGAAACAAGGGGTAGTTCCTGATGCTTTTTCACATTGGGACAATGTTTTCCCACAGGGTGAGCACCCTTGCCAATATCAAACCTGAAAGCGTTAGGAAACTCTTCCCAACCAAATCTGCCCAAATCAGTTTGATAATCACTCACCTGCAAGAAATGGATTTCAAACTTTGCCAAGCTCAACTCAACAATCCAAAGTGTATCAAACTTTGCAAGAGTGCAAATTTATTAGATAGTGGTTAAAGTATTGATTAAAATGGTTATTTAGTTTATAAAGACCATATAATAGTACCCAATAATCCTTGAATTAAGTTAGACATCTTCAAGTCTCAGCATGATTCTCCGCTCTCTGGTCATCATGGGCAGGATAAAACCTACCAACTGATTGCACAATACCTCTATGGGCCTGGTATGAGCAAGGAAGTAGAAGACTATGTTAGGGCATGCTATGATTATAATTTTAACATTTCCTCAAAACACAAGAAGTACAGGCTGCTTCAGCCACTTCCAATTCTGCCTATTCTGCAGAACTTTCTTTCTATGGATTTCATTTTGCAATTACCTATTTCAAGTGGTTATGATGCTATTTTATTAGTAGTAGATTGCTTCTCAATGAAGGCTTTATTTATTTGCAGTAATGTGACGGCCTGTTTGGAAGACTTAGCTAATTTATTCATAGAATATTTATTGTCAAAACATGGTCTCCCTGATAAAATAATGAGTGACTGTGGATCTTTATTTTTCTCTAGCTTCTTGAACTTGCTACACCAAAATTTGAAGATTACTTGCAACTTATCAATGGCTTACCACCTGGAAACAGATGGGAAAACCAAGCAAATCAATCAGATTCTCAAACAGTATATTTGAATTTACATTTCCTATAAACAGGAAAACTGGTTGCAATGGCTTTCATTAGCCATGTTTGCCTACAACAACTCCACTCATTCTTCCACCAAACAGTTTCCCTTCCAGACTCTTTATGGTAGAAACCCAAATTTCTCTTCTATTCACATAGCACCTTCTCAACCTGCTACCAATTACCTCAATCACATTCAATCTCTTCAAACGCAACTTTGAACCAACCTCAAAGCAGCAAACCAGTGCGAAAAGGAGCAAGAAGACCAACTTTGCACTATGGCTCCAAACTTTGCAGTAGGTGATCAGGTATGGATCAATGCTTGCAACATTTGCAGCACTTGCCCAAACCAAAAAATCTCTGAAATAAAGCTTTGCCCCTTCAAAGTCAAATCAGTCATCTCTCCCAATGATTTAAAACTTACCTTACCTGCAAAATGGAAAGTTATCCAACCGTTCTTTCATGTGTCTCTCCTAGAGCCAGCTTGAGTCCTATACCCTGGCAAGACCCATCCTCCTTCAGAACCAGTCAATGTCCAAGACCATCTAGAGTGGTAAGTAAGCCATATTCTGGATTCCAGATTATGCAAAGTAAAACTTCAATACCCTGTCAAATGGACTGGCTTCTAGTCCAAAAAAGATTGCACCTTTTGGGGACCAGCCCATCACCTTTGCAACTCTCCCAATTTGGTTCAAGACTTCCATGCAAACTACCCTTGCAAACCTTGCCAATGTTTATTCCATCCCATCCAATCCCATTTCACATTTTTTATTCCATTCCATCCTATAAATCTCATCATCTCCCCCATCTTACCCAATTTCCTCTTTCAGTTTCTGAAAATTTGTTTATTTTTCAATCTTTTGACCTTTCACCTTTCTTTATTCCAAGCAAATTCTATTCCTTAAAATCAAATATATATGTATGTATGTATGTATATATATTGATAATAAAATAAAATAAATATAAAATATAAAATAATAAAATAAAAATAAAATTACATAAAAAATTTACAGATTTTCCTTTATTTTCTTTTTGGCCTCTTCCCAATTTTCAGTCAATTCCGCTACCATTGACCAAAATTCATCCAAGTCCTTGTCATTTATTAAAGTGGAGATTCTTTGTAACACTAGTACTTGAGTGACTAAATGTTTTTTGAATATTTCTTTACACTTTTAAGTACAATCCCTCTTTAGCCGGGCATTCCATCCACCTTCCTCCCAGAGCTCCTCATATGCTCTCTTCCTTTGGCCTTGCAAAAAACCTTCTCCAACATTGCCAGTCAATTGTCTCACATCAGTTTCAATTGGTAACACAACTTGCACCTGGCTTCCCTTGCCTCAGCCTTCCATTCCCTTCCATCCCAATTCCTCCATCATTTCCTCCCCCTTCCTCCATTCCATTTCCTCCACTCTCTTCAATCTCTCCCCCTTGTTTTATTCAAAACTCTCCTCCTACCTCCACCCATTCCTCTCTTTCCTCATCCATTACAGTTCTGACTTGCTCTTAACCTTGAACTTTGCCTTGCACCTTGGAATCTATCTGGTTTTCCTGAAATTTGGCCAATGTTCCAATCTACAGTGGTGGTGGTGGGGGTGTATTGGTGTTGTATCTTCAAAATCTTGGCAATACTATAAGGAACAAAATTTATATTAGTTTCATTTTTTTTATTTTTAGTCAGTCTCTAAATCCTTAACCTACCTGGGTTTTGGATACCTAAGAACTCAATCTCTGGCACTGGCAGTATATGATAATTTACTTGTGGTGTGCAGACCTTCAACTTTGCACTTCACTTGTGGACACTACTGGGGCATTTACGACTGGCTTGCTATTTAAGGTAAAGGTGCAAGAAACTTTACAAAGGCGGAATTGTTTGCATTTGCCTTGGAGACCTTGCACAGAAGTACTAGGGATGCATCACTCATTTCAACAAATGCAGTTTTTGCAATGACAAGATGACAATGAAAAAATATTTGAATTGCGGATTTATTTTACAGCAATGAAGTATAATAGTAACTAGGGGTATACAGTAACTCAAAAGACTTTTGAATAAATGGGAAAATAATCTGAGAGCTTGCAGGAGCTTGCATCTTTATACCCGGGCAACTGTCACACTTAAAGCTTAAGGTTTATTCTCTTTGCCAATTTGACATATCCTTTCCTCAGTACCATCTACCTCAGTCCATTAGCGTGACACAAATAAAGCACAAACTCAATGGTGCCTTCTGCTTACCAACTCTGGCTCACTTAACAACCTTCCAATATTGGCAACTGACTTGGTATATACTTGCAAACCTTGCAGTTAACTCTAATCCAGTCAACCATCCATTTGAGCTCTGCTCTTCCACCCTGGGTATCATCAACCCTTGTACTTCCATTCTTGGTCATGCACTCACACTAGTTTGCACCCATGCCTAGATAGCCACACCAAATGTATAGTTTGCAAATGGACTAGTACATTACCCTACATAAGCTGTATCTTCACATTTGCATTGTCTCACATGTTGTTCCTTCCTGTCCCATACATTACATTCTTTGAATATCAGATTCTTTGTCTTGCACCTGCACTACAACCTTGTAAATGACTTTACTGTTATTTCATTTCCCATTCCATTCTTTTCATTCATTGCCTCACCGCCTATTAACTGTAGCTGGCCATCTATCAGATTGTATCTAGCCACCTATGAATTACCTTATGAAGGCTGTGTCACCTGCCTGAAGATTGTCTCCTCAGTTGGTTAATTTCATATTTTCTTTCATTTTCTAAATCCATTCATCATGTTGGGCTTGGCTTTAGTTTACTTCCATTGGAAAAATTCCCTCCTCTTGCTGTTTGTTGAGTCACCAGCCATAATTCTGCACTTTAAAGTTAGCCTTGCTATCTTGCATTGTCCCTTGCACTCAGCCCTTCTTTGGGCTCACAATCATTTAAGATTTCCCTGTAGTACCTGGGGTGGTTGTGTGACACGGTTGGCCAATTGATTGATTGGCAAGCAATTGATCAATTGCTTGCCAATCAATCAGGAGGAGGAGGATGTGGGCCAGGGGACAGTTTGCCAATTGATTGATTGGCAAGCAAACAATCAATCAGGAGGTGGTGGAAGAGGGACCGGAGGTTGTCAACCAATTTATCAATTGGTTGACTGGCAATCAAATGACTGTTCACTTTCCCATGGATTGATTGGTCAACCGGAAAGCAATCAAGCAATTGCTTGCCAATGGACCAAAGCGGAGGCAGGGGGGGTGATGGGGTGCAGAGGAGGGGGTGAAGGGGAGGACAAGGAGGGGGGTGCTTACCTGAGGTACCAATGACAATATCTAACAGGAGGAGGAGGAGGGGGGAGGTCAACTCCAATCAATCATGGAGGAGGAGGGGAGAGGTCAGCTCCAATCAATCAAGGAGGAGGAGGGGGGGCTTACCTGGGGTTCTGATCAAAGAAGGATAGTAATGAGGATGACTGGCCGGGTGAACTTGGAGGTAGGTGGAGGTGGATGAGGTGGTTTGGTGAGGAGGAGGGAGGTGTGGACTGGTGAGGTGGTTTTGTGAGGAGGACAAGGATTGGACCAGTAGTTTGGTGGGGTGAGGTGGGTGGTTTGAAATTTCTGGTTTGGTTTTTTGTCTAATTCCACCAAAAAAAAAAAAAAAAACTAAGTCAGCCTAGGATTTGAACAACCAAAACCAAAAAAAATTGTGTGATGTTATGTTTCACCTATTGAAAAAACAAATACTACTCATCAAAGTGAGCAAGTGTGAGGGGTAGAATCCGCTCTCTCATGGCCAAAGATGAGGTACAAGATGACACCGGGATGACTTGAGGAGGATCAGGAATATCTTCTTCAAATATTTCATTCCATTCATCTTTTATGTTGGCAAGAAGGTTTTGAAGGATTACACAAGTGATAATCCAGTTGATGAGGAACTTCATGTTCTTGGAAGATTGGAGCTGGTTTTGAATCTCCCATAAGCTGGCCCATCTTCCTTTCAGGATTCTTATTGCATGCTCAATCCAAACTTTTGATTTGGAAAGACAATAGTTGAAATTGGTTTTGGATTGATGATTGGATGAAGCATTGCAGTATGCTGGGACCACATATTTCCTGCTAGCATAAACTAAATCAGCCAGAAGTCCTTGATGTTGGTCAAAGTACTTATCTGGTTTTTGGGCAATCCACATCTGATTGAAAACATATGAATTTTGACAAGAAACTGGAAGGCCAGCATGAAGGGATATGAACTTCTTGTTGTTATCAAAAGCAAGTTTTGGTGACACAGAGTATCTAGAAAAACCAATAAAAAGTATTAAGTCAGTGTATTTTCAAAGGCTTTGAAAAGGAAATGAATCAATTGCCTTTTTTTTCCAATCAAAATAGTGGTTGCCATTTAGCTTGGGTTTTTGACTCAAGGGGATAGTGGTTCTATCAAAAAAAACAATGCAAACGGGAAAGCCTTCAGTCTCCATTATTTGAGATATCTCCTTGCGTTCTTATTTGGTTGGCCAACAAAGTACTGAGCAATGGAAAGATAGGATAGCAATCATGACTCTTTTAGTGTACAAGTCAATCAATACACAAACAACTGAGAATAGATTTTCTAATTGATGTATTGCTGCTCCATTTCCATTTGATCCCAGTCTAAAAAGAGCAACAGCCACAGAGTCAAATAATAAAAAAAATCAGACAACTTTTTTGCATTTTCAACTTGATGGTGGGAAGTTTGATTGGACATGTTGAGAAAGATGATGTTGGGATTTGTGTGAAGCAATGGAGATGAGATGTGTGTGATGCAATGGAGATGGAATTAGTATGGATTTGCTGAGTTGATGGTGTGGATGGGTGTTTTGCATTCAATGGGATGGATGTGATGTGATGGAGATGTGAAGCAATGGAGATGTGAAGGGAGATGTGAAGCAAATAGAGATGTGAAGCAATGGAGATGTGAAGCAATGGAGATGTGAAGCAATGGAGATGTCAAGCAATGGAGATGTGAAGCAATGGAGATGCAATGTGTGTGATGCAATGGATATGGGATTGGTATGAATTTGCTGAGGTGGAGGTGTGGATGGGTGTTTTGCATGTGATGGATGGTGTATGGATGAAATGGTGGTTTTGATGTTTGAAACAAGCCATTTTCATGAAACCTGCCATTTTGAAATACACCATTTAGGGGGTATGTTTATTTCAGAAACCTGCCATTAAAAATGGTGGGTTTGGAAAAAAAAAGGTGGGTTTCTAATGGTGGTTTTGCTAACTTTGATATGCCCTATTTTGAGTTAACTCAGACATTCTCATGGTGAAATAAAACATTATTTTTGAACTGTATTGATTTATTTTAAATGATGCTTCTATCCTGAAATCTGTAAAATTTAAACTTAAAGATATTTTCAAAAACAATATTCCCTAAGAAAATTGAAATAAAATGATATTGTTTGAATTTCTCATTTTTAATTTGATTCAAACCTGAAATTTCTCCATCACTACTGGTTTCTTACTTATCAACAATTTCATCCTTTTTTCTCAAGGAGGAAAAATGAGTGCAAGTAAATATATACTGGAAAGGGAAATCATCCTGTTCCTCTGATTCTTCTCTCTACCCCCTCCTCCCCTCCCCTCATCTTTGATACCGTTCCTCCTTTCCAATTTCTGAAGATTCTTTTCCAATTCTTGAAAATTTAAATAGAATTTTAGTGTGGCAGGGTAGGTTTTTTTGAAATTGTAGTCTTAATTTGTTGTGCCAAATGCTTGTGTGCACTGTACTGTCTTAAGATCTTCATCCCAAACTTTTATCTCAATTTCTTGTGAGTGCATCTTTCTAGTAATCTGTCACGCTTTGCACTTAAGGATTATTGTCTTCACCACTTTGACATGTCCTCTCCTCAGTACCATCTACCTCAGTCTAAAAGCGTGACACAAATAAAAGCACAACATCAATGGTGCAATCCGCTATTTCCTCTGGCTTGTGCTGACCTTCCAATCTTGGCAACCAACTCAGTATATACTTGCAAACCTTGCGGTTAACTCCATACCGGTTGGCCATCCATTATGAGATCCAATCTCCTTCCCTGGCCAATCAACAGCCTCGGACTTCCATCTTTGGTCATGCATTGTTTGTTAGTTCGCATCTACGTCTAACCAAGCCATCACTACTGTATAGTTCGCAATTGGACTAGTCCCTACCCTGCATACACTATTACCTCTCATTTGCATTACCTTCAACATCACTCGCTCTTATCCCAATTTGTCATGCAATTGTACGCTCAGATTCTATTGTCTTGCACTTACGCTAAGACCTCGGATCTATACCACTGCTTCATTTCCTATTCCGTTCCTGTCATTCATTGCCTCACCGCTTCACCTGTAGTTAGCTCATCACCAGGTTGTATCTAGTAACTTTGGATTACCTTATAAGGGCTATCCCCTTGCCTGATGATTGTCTCCTCAGTTAGTTAATTTCATACGTTCTTGCATTTTGCTGCAACCTAGTTATCACATTGGACTCAGGTTGAGTTTCCTTCTTCGGAACACATTCCATTCATCTCACCATTTGTTGAGTGGCATAACCAAGTTCGCACTTTGCAACTGGGTCTTGCTATTTGCACTTGCCCTTGCACTTGGTATTCCTTTGCGCTCACGATCATCTAAGAATTGCCCTATAGTACGTGGGGTGGTTGTGTGACATAATCACTCTATAATATGGTTCCTTTGTCATATTTCCAGTCAATTCTTTATCCTTTGTCCATGTAGCCTGCTGTCTCAGTTACTCTCCCTGCTGTGTCTGAAGTAGTCCTCCATCAGGTGCGGACTCTTTAAAGTGGACTATTGAATTACCTTAACATTCCTTAATTTGTTATAGCTTCTCCTTCAACCACTACTTGACCCCTCTGTACTTAGTATATTTATAGTTAAAGGTGTCTCAGTGATAATCTATTCATCTGTTGAATCTTTAATCAAACTGGAGTATCCCTTGAGTTCCTTCTTCAGATCCGTTACCATTGACGTAGCAAGTGCCCCCCCTCATCTTCTTCATTAGTTCATGTAACCGGTCATGAAATCCACAGGGTTTTTGAGAGGAACAAATCCCCAAAAATTCAGAATGGGCGAAAGACAGTTTTGAAAGCTCCAAGAGCCGGAATGGTCTCAACATGACACCAAAATTCTACTACCTCACCGATTGGACTGTTTTATATCTCATCTTGGTTCGAGGGGGGAATGAAGGAGCGCACGAACTGTAAGAAAGAAAAAGCCTGAACACAAGATTCTTAGTCATCGATCAAGTTTGTGAACAGGGGGTAGGGTTAAAATCAAGCTCATCCTTAGATGTGCTTTCTAAGTTCAATCTGTTGAGCAACCAAGGTGAGATCGTATGATTCTAGACTTGGGAAGCTTGTTTTAACATTGTGTCTTATCGGACAAGGGATGGATCGATCATTGGCGAATGTATGCTCAATGTTAGGGCATCATCCAAGCATTGGAGTCAACATTTGTTGTGACATAGAATCTCATTCCGAGATCTCATCAAGGCACCCATCCTAGGTCTTAGTATATTTCTCCAAGTTTGTAAGGAGCGATAGTCAATCGGATGAGGGCCTCACTTGAGCTTGAGAGATCTTAGGGATGTCTTTGAATGCATGGGCCACCTCTCTTGCTGTTGATCCATGTAGAGAGACACTGTTAGGTTGATGGTTGTTCGTTCTCCAGGGGATTGTCCGAGTCTCGTTAGGACCAAGATCGATGGTTTGAGTTGAGACTAAGTGTCGACTCTGAGACCCGATCGAAGATGATCGCGGTGGGATAGATTGAGTTAGTCGATGTGATATGGGAGAGTGTGAGTAGAGTGAGACAATGGCTGGTAAGGATCGGAATCTGAAGTGGATCAGTGCTTTCTATCGGTATGTGAGTGAATGTGTATATGGGATGTATGTAAGCTAGTATGTACTTGACACTTGTCATGGTTTCTTCTCGCCTCCCCCTGCCCCCTTCCCCCCAGCCTGTCGGTCTGTGTTGTCCTGGGCTGATCAGCGACCGGCGCACGGCGCACGGCTCCGGTGTGGGCTGCTCGTCCTGCCCTCCGAGCGTCGACGAGGGTCCCAGCTGGGGGGAGGCTTGGTCTCGGTTTGGAGTGCGAGGCGTGACATGCAGTCGATTGTCGCGCACAGACGTAGTCGATCTCGGCAATAGTATATATACCCCCCCCCCCCCCCCCGTCTCCGGCTCGCCCCGCCGACCACCGCGCCCTGCTGCTCTCCCTCCTCCTGCACTAACCAAGTCCAAACTTGATGAACCAGCCCAGTCTGACGGCCACCCACCACCACCAGTTCTAGTTAGCCTCAACCCAGACCATTCTTTGCTCCGATAATCGATCGACCGATGACGTGGAGGAGAGGATGAGGGTGAATTGAGAACGACGACGTCAAAAATATCACGACACGATTCAACGAGATCCATCATCACCCACCTCTTCACTCACTTCCAACATCATGAAATCATACCATACACAGACACCCGCCAAGATGCCTAATTCTCAATTCGTCGCTCATTACTCAAACACCAAGCCAAGGATCTCATCTCCACTCACCTGCGAGTTGACCTTCGATTCAAGTCACCATCACCATCAGTTGGAACTCAAACCCATCCCGACCACTAGTCCCACGACCTTCTCATCGTCAACTACTCCGATCATAACGAACATCAACCCCAAGTCCCTGCTCGCCCTCTTCCTCCTCGATGGTCTAGTGTGCATTCAGTTCATCACCTATCTATCCCTCAGCCTCGACCCAGAGCATCTCAACTACCTCTTGCGATTCATATTCAATCCCGCCCCAATGCTTTTGGCGTTCGACCAAGATCAGTCTAGTCAGCATCGGGAGCACACTTTTCAATTCATCACGAACATTTCTACCAATCTGATCATCCTTCTCACCATCGCCTTCATCAAGTCGCTCAGCGGAACTTGTCTGGTCCTCACCGGTACTAGCCCGACCTCCTATCTGATCAAAAACTCGGCCGTCTTTGGCTCAATGATCGGCTTGCTATCCATCCCAACCCACGTGCCCCTCTCACCAATGTATTCGCTCACCGTATCGATCCTAACCCTTTTAATCTTCTTCGTCGCTGGCTCGATAGTAATCAGTCTGCCCTTACTCAGATTAACGCAAGTCTTACTTGATTTGGAGGACCAAGCCCCTCAAAACCGTTCATCCGTCTACAACGGCAAGCCGACTCACCCTGCCCATCATTCCTATCAATTGAGAAGAGCCTCGAACCTATCTCGTCATCCCAAGCTACTTCAAGCTCGCTATCAGCATCTCATGAATCCATTCTAGAATAATCTCGCGATCAAGCCGAGTCGACACCGTTCTCGAAGACGAACCTAAAGCGAGCCTGATCTTTAGTCTTTACTTGACTCTAATACTTAACCATCATCATTCTTATCAAAATTCTCTCTATGGGTCGAATCATTCATTAGACATTGCCCTAGCTTTTCGTTCAGCCGGACTCGTACTACGTCCCATCCAAATCGGTCTTGCTAATTTATTATTATAACTATCACTAGTTTTCAGTACCCGCTACCCCCATCGTCACATTTTGTGTCAGGTTTTTTTTTTCATCTGTTGTGGCGCAAACGGCCC
This sequence comes from Puccinia polysora, assembly GCA_025617555.3. Lineage (NCBI taxonomy): Eukaryota > Fungi > Basidiomycota > Pucciniomycetes > Pucciniales > Pucciniaceae > Puccinia > Puccinia polysora. The sequence goes on from CM062613.1 coordinate 44,232,524, forward strand.
TCCACCGAATGCTTAATTTATATCATCCCATAGTGTTGGCCTATACCCTCATCTGTACGATACCCCTGGAAGAAGTTTCATCCGAGTTTTATCCTTCCCCTGACTTCCTCCCATCCGCGTGAGTAATTCCATACGATCATCTTAGTGCCCCTTGAATACGGTGTTTTTCTCTAGACTCGGTCGTTAACGCGTGGTTGCTCTCTACAACTCTCCGTACGCTTGGCTTTGTTCGATGACAACTCGTCGTTTTTAGAGAAGGGCTGGATTGGCATAGTTATTCATTTTTGTTGATTTATTCTTATTTATCATCGGTTTGACTTATCTTTTTAGTCCTTGATGTCTATTTGTTGGTACCTGCGAGACGACCCGAAACTTTTGAACACTTGTTCGCTAGCCGTCGTTACTAAGAAGCCCCCAGGGCGAACTACTTCTGACAGCTCTTCATTTATAAATCCTTCATATTTGTTCGACATAAAAAAAACCTTTGATAGACTTCTAAGATTTTCATACATCCATCTAGCTACTTCTTTCTCATCACCCTTCAATCAAAGACAAAAAAAAGGCAAGCACAACTTTCATGATAATCGCTATCCTTAACAGCCCTGTTTTTGATAGCTTCTAATTGTATATTGAGTCAAACCTAGAATGAAGATCAGAATATCTTTTTTTCCTCTTTCCTTTTTATGAAGTTTGGTTTTAATAAGCATCTTCATGCCGCAAAGTGGATTTTGCCCCCTGGGAGGTTAAGTCCAGTGATCTGGTCCCTAGGGTGTAGTTCACCACCACCAGCTACACCATGGTGATCACAGTGATATTGAGGGAAGAGGACAAGATGGGGAGAGAGAGAGAGAGAGAAACAGCTTGGCAACCAAGTCCAAAAGATAAGAGACCAAACCCCTGATCATGATCCCTCCACCCATATTTTCTTGACACTACTACCTCTATCCTTGGGAGCCACTGCATATCCCAGCCAAGAATCATCTTAGACTAGTGGTTGCTTGTGAGCCTGCTTTTGTCCAAGTTCATCTTGGCACATTATGTCAGCTTGCTACTATTGCAGAGCAAGCTGCAAAAGTAACAGAAATAACATAAAAATAATAATAATAAAATTAAACTAAGAAGGAGTAGGAAAACCAAAAATATTATTGCAAAAATGGATTCTCCACCCAAAATTAGGTAGGGTCACTCACTGACCCCACCCTTGAAATCCAACTCCTTATATTTTTAAATAATTAAGGAAAGAAAGACCAAAATACCATGGCACCACTATTGAACTTTTTGGCCAATTAAATATTTCTCACACATTGTCACGTATAGGTTTCACACCTAAAATTCAGTAAGAATTGAGGTGTTGTGTATATTTTAGGAGTTACAGATGAAAATGTGTTCTGTCACAATTCCCGCATGCAGCCGCAGCAGCCAATGCACCTGCGCGCGGCTGAGCTACAGCTCTGTCACTCTTTCAAAGCTGTGTATGCAGCCCTGGGCCTCTGAAAAGTACGCAGCCGCGGGACTACAGGTTGACAAAGTGACAGGCAGCCTGAGAAACCTAGGTACCATGTAAACATGCTACAACCTACACAGGAACATTCTAAATATGTAATAAATGTTCCTGTGGATAGTAGATAGTCTAAAAGTACATAAAATTATATAAAAATACTTAAATAACCTTTATATGTATTTTTTATTAAATATAATTCAAAGTACCAAAAATGTCAAAAATAAGACAATGACTACTTCTAAAAATATATTAAAATACTTTAATAAACTATTATGAGAATTTCTAGACATCAACATTTTTTTGACATACTAAGAAAACTTATGATGTAAAAATACTACATGAATACCCATGACTTACATTTTTAAGTAATTATTTTAGTAAATCTACTGAATTTTGAAAATAAGGAGTAAAATCAATATCATGACTTTACTCCTAATATTTAATACATAATGAGAGCTCACCTGACATCAGAATATCAGTAGGAATGTCTATTAAAATAATTATTAACTTACTGGGAACATTTACTAAGGATAATTAATCAAATAATAAATAAAAAGGACAGATTAGTGTTATTCACACGTCCAAACATCAATTATAAAGTAGAATAATTGCCATACCCTGTGGAATTAGATGCTACCCGTGTTACAGCACTAAGAACACGTGACAGGCTACCACTGGTTACCCTGCTAGCCTCAGTGTCCATACCTTTGAGCCCCTGTACCCCTCAGAAGGACAATATTGGGACTCCAAAAACTATAAATAAAGAGCTCTTTAGAGGATATTGATACCCAAAAACCCAGTTATATTTGTACCCAGACACCATGCCAAGGTAATCAAATACTTATAAGAGATAATTAAGTGATTTATGGCTTTATTCTGATTAATAATATCCATCCTCAACCCTCTTTTTATCAATTTAAACTGCTGAACAACCTTATAACCCCAGTATACAGTTTGAACCCATCAGTGCACATCCCAAACAGATACCCAAAGGATTTAATAATATACCAGTGAGTCTTATTATCCTTTCTCTGTTGTGGCAGCTTGGTTACAAATTCCTGCCACTCCACCGTGTATTTTATATACATATCATCTTTGGGAAAAATATCCTTTAAACTAAACGGCCCAAAGTAACCAGGCCTATGTGTTTTCATACTGAATTCCCTGAAGAGAGGTGTTAAAGATCCCCAATATAATTGTGGTCCCTCTATAAAAATATTTAATAATCAATTTATCTATATTGATTTATAACAATAAACCATAACCAAACCAATTAACCATCCTGTGAGTATATATTCCATTATTTTGCACACATTTGGATCATCATAACTGAATTGGATGTTATATTGGATAAAAAGCTTGAAATTTTGCATGATCACAATTTTTATTCCATAAATAATACCTATGAAAAATACTAATAAAATAATTTAAAAATGAATTATTTAATTAGAAAGAATTTGTAAAATTCAATTAATTCCTCTGAAAGGCTTTTATACTTTCACCTTGATGTCAGAAAATGAAATTTTGAGGGTTTTAACTTCTATAATGAAAGGGGAAAAAGTTTTTCCAACCATTTGGAAAGTTATATTGTTTTTCTCATGGCTGACACATGTTTCACTCAGCAAAAATTCAATGACATAACTCTATTTCTGGATTTTTGGCTTATTTTTTCTTTTAAATGAAAAATAAATAAGTTCTCATTCATTTTGAATTATATAGGATGTGGAAATTTAATTGAAATTAAATTCAGATTGATCAAGCTTTTTTTTTGGGGGGGGATTGAAATTTAAATTGAATAAATTTGTTGGATATTTACAAATCAGAAATATTGGAAGAATATCAAGATTTCTTTTTTTTCAAAGATGGTTTAAGGTTTGTATAAATTTTTTTTTTAAACTGGGATGTGTCCCCCAAAATTAGAGTAGATTGATAAAAAGTATTTTTCATGATAGCAATCAGAAAAATTGAACAGTGCAAGTTGGCAATTAAAAAAATGGATGAATGATGAGATTTTTAAAGATTATATTTTTAATAGGGCCTATCAGAGTTAGCCAACCCACCATTACAAACCTTTCATTTTTTGACCCAACCTGCCATTTTTATAGCAGTTTTTGGAAATTCACATTAACCTAACTGGTATATTTCAAAAGTTTAATGTTAAATTCAAGGCTCATTGAGCTGTGCACATAGTTTAAAATAGGCTGTGTGGCACGCCACACAGTCCAATTTGAGCCATGTACAACACCCCACGGCTCTAGGAGTTGTGCGGCCCACCCAGCCTGGTCCGCCCCTGTGTTGACTTCCACACAGCACCAGACTGTTGTGAGCAAAAAAAAAAGAAAAAAAAAAAAAAAAAAAAAAGGAAAAGGAATGAAAGTGTACTAACACAACAGATAAACTAAATAAACCTTCCAAAAAACAGAAATCAACCAAAAAATTGAAGAATGTTCATTTTTTGGTTAAAAAAAAACAAAAAAATAAATAAATCAATCAAAATCAAAAAAAAACTGGTACTATCCAATGGACTAGCCCTAACTTAAAAAGCCCAAAAAAACACAAGTAACTGGACTAGCCTAAAGTAAAAATGCCAAAAAAAAGACAAGTAACTTGACAAGCCCTAAAGTAAAAAAACCAAAACAAATACAAGCAACTTGAAAAGCCCTAAAGTAATTTAAACTTGACTAGCCCCAAAGTAAAAGGGCCCAAAAATTAAAGAAGTCTTTTGACCAGCCCTAAAGTAAAAGTGCCCAAAAAAATAAAAGTCTTTTGACCAGCCCTAAAGTAAAAACACTAAAAAAAAACAAGTTCAACTTTTGTTAAGCTGATCCCATCCCAAGCTTAAAATAAGTTAAGCTTGTGATGGAATCAGCCCAACAGAAGTTGAACTGAATTACCATCAAACTCTCATTCAAAACACTCAATATAATGATGTTAACTCAAAACACTCAACATAATGATGTTCAAAACGTGATAACCCTTTATATTAACAGAACTTGTTAGCTGAATTAGAATTACAATTTACATTAAACCCAATGATGAAATGAAGTCAAAGTATATAATCTCTATAATCTAGAATATATTTGCAGTTGATCTTTTAGATGCTCAACCAAACCAGAGGCTTTTTTAGAAATCAAGGAACATGGTTTTGCTACAATGGGCGGAATTGGAATCATTTCTCCCTCAATTACTAATAGAACCCAGTGGTTATTTTTTACAAAGGAAATGAAAATTGGATCTTATTGATCAGTAACACCATTTTTAATTGTAGTATAAGTATCACATTACTCCAATGAAATGAACCATATAGGTTTGGAATATGCGTCTGCTATGATTTGACCCATGTCTAATTTAGCCAGACATTTTGAGGAGGGAATCTTTTCATTGATATCTTTAACATCAAGTCTTTTTTTTATCTTTTAAACCTCCTTTGCACCACCAAGCATCTTAATGTAGCATTCTTTATTTTTCTCTAATGGTTCAATCATTTCCTTCATAACTTTAAACCAACCTTGTTATTCATAACCAAGAGATTTAGAAATGACTCTGAATCCACAATTCCCATCTCTAATTGGATCCCAAACCTCACCCAAGAACTTATGGAATTTCTTGGGTATTTGATTGAGGTATTTCACCCTTGGTTCCTATCATGAAAACTAACTTAGTACTTATTTCTTTAGTTAGATCAATTAAATGAATACTCACCAAAGATGAGCTTCTGGTTGAGGTTTGCTGCACTTTCTCTTCCTCTGAAGAGTATTTTGATTCCAAATTAAGTGATCCCAATTCACTTTCAGTCTCTTCCTCTGAGCTATGAAATTAAGATTCAGATTCTGCCAACTTTGACTAAGAAATCATCATTAGTTAGGAAGTAAGTTCATTAAACCAAAAAAATGAACATATCCCAAAAGAAAAGACTTACAGTCTTTTGTCTTTTCTTGTTTGGAGCCCTTCTAGTCCTTTTTTCCCCCTTGAGTTGTTTTTTAACAAGCTCAAACCAATATGGGTTTTGTTGCATATCTGTCAATTTGGACTTCCCCTACTTGATTGTAAGACTTTAGGTTTAAGTCTTGGCTTTGATCAATATTTCCTAATCTTCTGAATGATATACTTCAATAGGCCGCTTTGCTCATGATCTGGATATTCCAAGATCATTGCATTCACTTATTAACATAACTGAGGAATGCTTAGCATTTCATTGAAATCACACTAAGAATCATTAATCACATATTGATTTGAAAAATCAAACTTAAGTCAACTTACAGAACTAGAAATGCAAGGTTCATTGTCCAACCTCCACTGAGGATGAACATCTTTGGGTACCATGGATCCTCTGAATGCTAGAAAGTCACCTATTTGGTGGGAACAAGGCAAATCCATAGTCTTTGAATATAACTTGGTGCACACTTTGCCATCATGATCATGTTTGATCTTCTTGAATTGGTCCCTCACAAGATGAATTGCCTCTAAAGACAATTTGTAACCCAATGGTAGAGGTTCAGGAGGAAGAACTGTCCCTAACTTAATTTGAGAGTTATAAAGTGATGCATGAACTGATTTAATTTGATTCAAAAATTTTCCATCAAAGCTTTTCCAAAAATCCAACAGGTTTCCCAAAGAGTTTGAAAGGAATTGTTTGAGAGTTGCATGGGCTCCTTCAACCCAAGATGTTTTTTTTTTTCCCAAAATCTGGGTTTATACAAGTCCACGATGTTAAAAACTTCTCTTTGATAGGGAAAATGTTATTTTCCATATACTCAAGTACATCCTCATATTCTTTTAAGAAACACTATACAAGTCAAAAGGTCAGAATGCAAAACTAGGAAGAATCAGAAGCAGTGATTTGAACCTACTCTCTGTTCTGCATCATTGAACTTTGCCTCCTCCTTGGTCTTTGAGGCCCCATACTTTGCCCACAGAGTCATAAAGCTTTTCCATACTTCAACTTCATTAACAAAGCGCACTTTACAGTTTGCTTTTATGTTTTTAGACAAGTGCCAAGTGTAATATTAACACCCATTCACCGTTTGGGGGCCCATAAAAGAATCAAATGTGTTGCTCTAAACATGGGCAACCCCCAGACATGACTCCAAAGGGTTGTTCCAAACACGCGCAACCCCTGGGGGGTTTTATACCCCTTGTAAATGGCATTTTGTTAGTTGTGTAACCCCATACACGACCATTTAGACGCTTATAAAAGGCTATCAAAACCCCCAGGGTTGCACCAGAATTTTGGGACCCCCTGGACCACATTTGGGTTCCATAAACCCAAATTTGGGATCAGTGCATACTATGTGGGACTATTGGACCACACCTAGAAACCATAAAGTGAAACTGCAAACATAATAATTGCCTTTGGAAAACAAACATCCCACAAAGTAAACTCTCAACCCACCCATTGGACAAAGGAAAAGTAAATTTTCACTTCCTGTTGGTTAAATTGATCTTTCTCAACTGAAAAGTGAGCAAAATTTTTAGTTTTTCAATTGAAAGTTGTATTGAATACTGAAGTACCATTGCATTTTTCTTGAATTATGGGAAAACTGGCAAGCCCTCCTGTTTATGAAATTTCTGCATTGAAGGACTTCATTGATATTGAGATGAACAAAGCTGCGCAAAAAAGGATTTGGGTAATGAAACAATGGAAGCCCCAATTGCATCCTCATATGGGGTTACAATTGAGGAACAAAATTTTTCACAAATGGACTTGACCTTTGGTGGTGTGTAAAATTTTATGTTAATCTGGCCTTTTCCTGATTTTATTTGATGGAAAGTGATAGGCAGCTACTGCTGGTAACTATGTAACTATGTAACTATGATATAACCATTTCATTGGTTCCAGATCCACTTGAACCACCTCCTAAGAGAGAATTTCCTACTAGGGAAGAGGCACAAAAGTATTGTCAAACATGGGAAATGAAGCATGGTTCAACTTTGACAGTTTTCAAATAAAATCTTGACAAATATGTTGATTTAGGCTGTGATAGACATGGTTACTACTCTGGGCCATTGCTCACCAAATGGTCAAGGAAAAATCACTCAAGGAAGGTTTGGTGCAAGTTTGTAATCTGCCAAAGTCACACAAAGGCAGACCCCTTGTGGCAAATCTCCTACAGAAATGATCAAGATAACCATCAACCATCTCCACACCCCTCAGTGCATCCTCACCTCAGGAGAATCTCTGGGGTGGCCTTAGAGAATTTCAGGGAAGGCTTGAATGATTGGCTCAATAAACTTCAACTCAAAAGAAAATTGAGCAATATTGATGGCATGGAGTATGTTGATGACCAAAAAATCTATAACACTAAGCATAAGGTAAGGCTAGCGGAACTCAAGGGAAAAAGTGTTATGGAGGTCCTCTTTGAAAAACTTGGTGATTCAGTTTGGGTTCATTGATCATAATTCACTCAAGAGGGACACTTGGAGACCCCATTCTTGGCTCACCCTGATGCATTAAAGATTTGCAAAAAATTCAATCATATTGCTATCTTGGATTATACTTATAACACAAATAAGTACAAAATCCCCCTATTGGATGTTGTAGGCATGACAGCCAACCAAAAAAACTTAACAAAAGCTTTTGTTTTTATAAAAAGAGAAACATTTGATTTCTACAGTTGGTCTGTAAAAGCACTTAAGGCGCTGGCTTACAATCCTGAGAGACTTCCCAAAGTCTTTGTGAATGAAAGTGAAAAAGCCCTGATTTGCGCTATAGAATATAGTTTTCTTGAGTCAACAAGAAAGTGTTGCTTGTTGCAATTGTCTAAAAACATACAAGAAAACTGTAAAGTTCACTTTAATCATGAATTCAAGGATGGGAAAGCTTTATGTCTCTGTGGGGAAAGTATGGGGCCTCTAAAACCAAGGAAAAGTCAGAGGTCAATGATGAAGAACTCAGAGAAAGGACCAACTCACTGCCTCTACTGTTAATCTTCCTAGTTTTGGGTGCTTATTTTATGACTTGCGTAAAGTGTTTCTTGGAAGACCATGAGTATTTGATCAAGTATATGGAAAATAAAATCTTCCATATCAAAGAGACTTTTTTAACAGCTTGGAATTGCAAAAACCCTGAATTTGGAAATAAAACTACATCTTGGGTGGAAGGGGCCCATGCTACTCTCAAACAGTTCTTTGCAAATTCTTTGGGAAACATTTTGGATGTTTGGAAAAACCTGGATGGAACAGTTTCTAATCAAATTAAATTGTTTCTGGCTTCCCTTTAAAAATACTAAATAAAGTTAGGAATACTTCTTCCCACTTAACTTTTACCATTGGGATACAAGTTTTCTCTAGAGGCAATTCAACTTGTTGGGGAAAAATTTGAGAAATTCAAGCAGAACCATGATGGGGAAGTGTACACCAAGTCATACTCAATAACTATGGGTTTTCCCTGTTCCCACCAAATAGGTGGCCTACTAGCATCAAGAGGATCTTTTGTGCCTGAGGATCTTCATCCTCAGTGGAGCTTGTATTATGACCCTTGCATTTCTAGTTCTGTAAGTTAGTTTAAGTTGTATTTTTAAAATCACTTTGTGATTAATGATTTTTGATGGATGATTCCTACTTTACTAATGTTTGATACTTTTGAATTTTGGAGGTTCACTGTTGATGAAATTCTTGAAAATTCTCAGTTACATGAGAATCTCAATGCAATGATCTAAGGATATCCTGAACAAGATCACCACAAGCTGTTGAAGTACCCAATTCAGAATACAAAAAATTATTAATCAAAGCCAAGACTTGAACCAAAAGTCTTGCAATCAATTAGAGTTCATCCAAAATTGAAAGATAACCGCAGAGACAATTCTTGATTTGAACATGTTGAAAAGGAAATTAAGAAGCAAAAGGGAATTAGATGGGAACCAAATAAGAAAAGACAAAAGATTGTAAGTCTTTTATTTTGTGAAATGTTCATTTTTTTGGTTTAATGAACTGAGGATGATATGATGATAATGGTTAGTCAAAGTTGGCAGGATCAGAATTGGAATTTGATATTTCAGAGGAAGTGAATGAAAGTGAATTATATTTACCTCATTTGAACTTGAAATCCTCTTCATAGGAAGAAGACATGCCAGAAGGGTCAACCAAAAGCTCATCTTTGGTCAGTATTGATGTGATTAATTAATGTTATTGGAATTTTTGCTGAGTGAGTTTTGATGATAGGAACCCAAAGTGAAATAACTCAATCAAATAACTGATAAATTAAATAAGTTCTTGGGAAAGGTTTGGGATCCAATTGGTGATAGGAATTGTGGATTTAGAGTCATTGCTATATTGCTTGGGCATGATGAACACAATTGGTTTAAAGTGAGAAAGAAAATTATTGAAACATTAGAGAAACATAAAGCATGATAAATTAAGATGCTTGGTGGTTTAAAAAAGGTAGAAAAGAATAAAAAAAGACTTTATTTTGAAGAAATCAATGCAAAGATTCCCTCTTCAAAATGGCTGGCTAAGCTAGATATGGGTCAAATAATAGCAGAAACATATGCCAGACCTATATGTTTCATTTAATTGGAGTCATGTGGTTCTCATACACCAATGAAAAAAGGTGTTACAGATAAATCAGAGCCTATTTATATTTCCTTTTGAAACAATAACCACTGGTTTCTATTAGTAATTGAGGGATAAATGATTCCAATCCCCCCCATTGTAGCAAAACACTCTGCTTTCATTCCAAAGAAAGCTTCTGGTTGGGTTGATCATCTCAAAGATTAAATGCATGTGGATTCTAGATTATAGAATTCAATTATAGACTTCATATTTCATTTTTTGGGTTTGGGTTCTGATGCTGATCTTGTAATTCTATTGATATAAAGGGTTATTAAATTTTGAACATCATTATGTCGAGTGTTTTGAATGAGATTCAATTGGCAAGTCATTTAAACTTGTGTTGGGCTGATCCCACCATAAGGAGTCTTTTTACTTCTTGTGATGGGATCAGCTTAACACAAGTTCAACTTTTTATTTTGGTGTTTTTACTTTAGGGCTAGTCATGTTGAACTTGTATTTTTTGATTTTTTTCTTTTTCATTTTTTTTCAATTTTTATTAAAAAATCAACTGTTTTTTGATGTTTTGGTTGTCTTCAGTTTTTTTTGTTTTTCATTTATTTTTATTTTATTTTTTATTTTTTTGTTTTTTTAACCAAAAAATAAAAGTTTTTTGATTTTTTGGTTGATTTGTGTTTTTTTTTTTTTTGCATTTTAATTTAGTTTATTTTAGTTTATCTTTTTTTGGCCCACAACGCTTTTAGTTGTGTGGCAGGGAACACGAATGCATTGGATTTGTGTACAACCCCACACAACTTGAAAGTAGTAGTGTGTGGTGCCATACAAAACCCAACCATTGTGTGGGGGCTATAAAACTACATTCAATTTGTGTGGAGGCTACACGACTTGATCAGAGTCATGTAGTGTGCCACACAACTTGATCAGAGTCATGTAGCATGCCAAATGAATCATTTGAGTTGTGTAAATGACTCAAATGAGATTTTAATTCAACATTTCCCATTTCAAAATGATGTGCTTCATGGAAATGGAAGGTTTTAAAAATCAAATCTGGAATGTTGATTATAAAAACCAAAGCCTTCATCAGAATCACATACTAGAACCTCCTTAAATCAACCAAAATCCAAATTTGATTTCCTCAAATCTCAAAAGCCATCATCCCCATCATCCCCCTCCTCCTCCTCCGGTTATCAAGAAACCATCCATGGTTGTTCCATTATCACCAGATTATCATCAGGAAACCTCCAGTCTCAACCCTAATTTATCAAATCTATCATCCATAAAATCATGTTTCTTTAGTCATTCCAGGTTGAAAAATTTTAATCCATCTAAATTCTGCTTTCAAAAATCACAGCCATTTTTGAAGAATTATCAGTTTCAATAAAACTTCAAAACCAATTGATGGATGATATACACAAATATTTGAGAATGGAGGACGGGTGGGTTATATCAGAACCCTCAAGTTTGGGAGTCTTTTCAGATATATATATATATTTACTGATGGATTGCTTTTGATTCAATGGTTCTTCCCACAGCACTGTAGGTGATAAACAAGAGTATCTATCAAAAAACTGTTGCATTGGTTTTCAAATGTCACATTATGTTGTATCAAATATCAAATATCCAATTTATTTATTGATGAATTGGACCAAGGAGTGATAAAGATCAAACATACCTCTCAAAGATTGGACTTAATTAAGGCCATCAAATCAATAAAATAAATCAAAACCAGTAAATATCTTGGGTTGGTCATTAAATAAGTGCCTTCATATTCAATCCTCATAAATGGGAGCTAAAATCTCATCAAAAAGTTTTGAAAATTTTGTTGAGTATTTTTGGGCTAAGTTACTAGATATTTGTTTCAATTGGCTCAAAGGAAACCACATCTTGGAAAAAAAGAGAAAAGAAGCTGTGGCTCAAAAATGGGATTTAAAAACTCGAGCTCAAATTGAAAAATAACCAAACAGACCATTGTGATCCATATGGCTTGATAAGTTTAATATCACCTACTATGAAAAAGAATATCATTAATCATCACGATAAATAAACCCCAATAAAATCAGGTCAAGCTCAAGGACTCATAAAAATGGTAAAAACTTCCACCAGTCCTTCAAATGATAAAATTCCATCACCCAGTAATCCTAATGCAGAGGAAATCAATGCAGCTTAAAAAATCTTTTTCACAAGTAGGGGGGGGGATTCAATCTGCCAGAAATCAATCAGCTAACATCAAATCTTCCAACTCAATTTTATTTTGAGTTGGATGATGGGATTTGGATGTGTCTTGTGTTTAATTTTGGTATTATTTTTTGTATTTTTTCAGCGGTCATTTTTGTGATTATGATGGGTGGGAGAGAAAGTAATTGCACAATTCCCACAAAACCTCACGGGTTTCCAAAACAACTCCAAGGAGGAGGAGGATGGTCTTCAATGGAATAAATAAATTCAAATTTTATTTTATTTCTATTTGAAATCACAGAGAATGAGGTAGGGCCTCAACATTAGCTTTTATGATCTCTCTTGCTTACCCTGTTCATTGAAATAAAAAAAACCAGGATCCTAAGATCACAGAAAAAAAATGAAAATAGTCATCAAACATGTTAAGATTGATGAAGAATCAATGGGTACCATATTATGTTCATTTCATTTAAAACTGGAGCAAATATTCCAAATCTTGGTATTTGTTTTCATTTTTTTTCTTAAATAGCCATCATTGAAAAAACAGTTATCATCTTTTATCATTACATTTATCTAGTAAATTTTATTTCAAGTTCAAGCATCCACAGAGAATTGTCCATGTATACTTTCAGAGATTATAAAAAACAAGGCTTGGTGGTGGTGGGGTGCCACCTTCTAAATAGCTCTCAGAGGATTCAGTGATTATTAAATCCTTCTGACTGGGTCAATCAAAGTAATTCTTCATATCTATTAAAATATTATCATCAATTGGTCCTAAAAAATGATCTAGTTTTATAAAAATTCATTGGTTCAAGAATTCAGGAGGATCACAGATGTGATGCTTGAGATTTAAATTAAATGATCACCACTCACTTGACTTCAATCCTTTTGGGTATTCAAATTTTGAACCCTAAAAATAAGGGTGGAATTAGTGAAAAGATGTAATATTTCATAACCTCCATCTTTGAATTATCTCAGGACTGACCCTTCCAAAGGGTTTGAAAAAATGCTCAAAGGTGAAACAAGCCACATACATGCTCTCTGTTTTGTTCATCTATTATCTGCATTGGTATTTGATAGATTTTTTTTATATCCATTAGGTGATAATTTTGGCCTATATCTTATTTCCTGTGGATTGGTCCATTTTTTGGTTATTCAGAGTTCCCCCCAAAGAAAGAGATAAAAAACACAACCATTTTTAATTAATTTTTTTTATAATTGATTCAGAAACAAGAATTTTTCCAGAATCACTGGTAAAAAGATCATCCATTTCATCAGTCAAGGGTACTTGCCCAGATCTTTGAAATAGTCACCAAGTAGTTCATGAGGGTGAAAGTGTGGATTGTATGGTTGTTTTTAACTGTTTTTTTTGATTAAATGGAAACAAATGTCCTAATCAGGAGAATCCTTGGGTTAAAAAGATGGCCTAAATGAGGATTAAAAAGAGGCTCTAGGTTGGGATGAGTGAAGTAATCAGGGATTGATGATACTTTGTTGATTAATTAGTCTTGTTTGAATTTATGGATGTTCAATGAGGTGAGAGGATGGTGATGGAAGATGAAAAATGATTGACTGACTTGAGATTTGATAGAGTGGAATAAAATCATAATTATTTAGATTCAATTCAACTTAGAAAAATTCAAAAATTTAATAGGAATGAGATGGTGGCATAGCACTCCAGATGACTAATTTTAGTACTTTTTGAAGTTAAATTTCTATATTTGAGAAATATTGAATGAGGATGAGGATTTTTGATGGTAAATAGCACTAGGAAAAAAGATGGCTGGGTTGGTGTTCAGGCCAGCACAAGTGTTGGTGATTGGTAAGGCAATTGTTGAACTAGTTGAATGAGGGAGTGTAGATTGTTGAAGGCAGGAAGGAATTGTATGTTGTCCAGTGGAGGAGATTATTATTTAAAGAATCATTATGAGATCAAAATAAGACAGAGAGGTACCTATATATACTAGGTTGAAAAAAACCCTTTTATTTTCAGAAAACTCTGGAACCCCTGCTGTGAAGTAAGAGACTTGAAACAGCCCTTCTTCAAAATTTTATATTTTTAAAAGAATAAGCCCTTCTCTTGAACTTTGTAAACAGAATTATTGGGAATTTTTCAATTTTAAAACCCATTTAATACAAAATAAATTAAATAAATTGTTAGTACAAGTAAAATATACTCCTAACCTGGAACATTTTAAATTTGAAAATAACATGGAGTGGTATTCAAATCATGTTTTCCATTCAAATCTATGATAAGGATGAAAACATGAAATTTTTGAATGGAATTGACAATAGTAATTTGAGGATTGAACCTCTTTAGAAACAGCTCACCATCTTAAAGAATCTCCAAATCAATTTTAGAGTTTCATCCAAACTAAAATCTCATAACTTGTCAAAAAAATATTAAATAATTTCTTGTATCATATTTCATATTTCTAGTTTTAATTTGATTTTATTTAAAATATTTGATCAATTTATTTTTTATCTATGCTAAAGTTCTAATTTATTCATATAGATCCCCATATAAAAAAAAATTCTCAAAATATCTAACATAAATAATATGAAATGATTTTTTTCAAAAAATATATAAATAAAAAAATAATAAAATTATACACAGAAAAATTATTTCATTTTGATTTTCTCAATTTTTTTTAATTCCAAAATTGAAAATTATTCATAGATTAATGGTTTTAAAATTGCCATTCATTCTTCTTGTTGCATTGAAAACAACGAGTTCTGAAGAATTCAAAATTTTCTGGTCAAATTTTGCTTGAAGATAGATTCAAAATTTCAGGTGCAGGCTTTTTTATTGGAGTAGTCATTCCCCAGACTCTTTCTTTTCATATCTTTGTTACTTCCTCATCTCATGTCTCTGTCAATCCCTTTCCAAGTTTCCTCCATCACCATGATCATATCAGCCTACACTCAATGTATGCCTCTCACCTCCAGAAGCGCAGATGTCAATTTCATTATTCAAATTCATTTTCATCTCTACACATGTCACCTGCTCCTGTGAAATCTGATCAGGATAAAACACCTGAGGACAGATCGCGTGTCAGAGAGAAGATTTCCTTCCTCATCCTTCTCTCTGACTTCCAAATCTGAATATCCTCAGGTAAGCGTCTCTTCTGTTTTCTTTCAACTCATTATCATTTATCATTTGTAATTTCCATATTCATCTTTTCATTCATCTCTGTTTCATTCTTTATTTCATTTCTGAAATCAAACCATCCTTCTCTCTGACTTCCAAATCTGAATATCCTCAGTCTCAATAGGTTATGAGCCCAGAGCAACCAACTGCCAATTAGCTGAAACCACCTCATACAGGAAGGATCCATCACACATCTCTCGACAAAGTGTGCTTGATAACTAACCACCATGGAGGACCCTTTATCCTCTCACCCCGTGCTTAAAACACCTTTGATCATCCCACTGAACGCACCAGGATCAGAATCCAACTATCTAGACTGTGCAATGATCCTCAGAATACATTTTTGTGCATCTGGCGTTGCCTATCTGATTGACGTCAAAAAGAATGAAAAATCTAAATCAAATCAAGAAATTTGGTCCAGAGACAACCTGGCCGTATGCTCAGTGATATCACAATCAGTCAACGTCTCAAATTTTCAACACATTTGTAAACACAAAGAAAGTGCACTTGGAATGTGGACTGCTCTGAAAGAAGCCCACCAAGATAACTCCTTGGGTGGAAGAATGTACTGGCTCAGGAAGCTGCTCCTAACCAAGCTCAATGATAAGGACATCCCCACTCATCTAGCCAAAATCATCTCCTATGGAGAAAAACTATCATCCCTTATCACTCCCAAGAACCCTCTAACAGCCAACAACCTTCAATCAACCACGATACTATTATCCCTGCCTGATGATTGGTTGGCGTGCGTATCCAGCATGATGAACAAAGAGTAGATTCCGTCCTCCAAGATCATCACTGCTCTTAAACAAGAACACCTTTGTAGACAAACTAGAAACAAGGAAGTTATAGCTAACTCAATAGACGTAAAACATCCATACCAAAGGGAAATACAACCTAAAAAGAAACCGGATCTCTACCCGAGTGGTAAAACATACTACTGCACTAACTGCAAAGTGGAAGGTCATTCCTTCTCAAGGTGTCCAGAAGTCCGCAAAGCACTTGACCAAGCAAGAAAAAACAGGAAAAAGGAAAAGAGACAGCCACAGAGCACTAAATGGGCAGTCGCGAACCACACCAAGCAAGATCAAGATACTGTTGACAATGATGAGGACTCAGACAATTTCTCCAACTTGGAAATCATTGTACATGCAGGATCAGAAATTGCAAACTCCTCAGTGGTGAACCCAGACTCAGACAAGGATTTCAACATTGACTCAGGATGCTCAATATCCATGACTCCCCACGACAATCAACTCTCCAACAAACGCCCCGATAACACCGTGATACGACTTGCCGACGGGTCAACCATCACCTCCAAGAAGGCTGGCAAGGGACACTTCCCTTCTTTCAATCTGAAATCTTTATACATCCCACATCTGAGCTCCCCTCTTCTCTCAGTCTCCTTGCTGTGCAACGCTGGATTCAAGGTGATCTTCAGAAAAGATAGATGCAAAATACAGACTACCAATAAGTCGTCACAAGACAATAACACCTTTGTATCAGGATACAGAAAAGGGAACCTTTACTATCTCCCCAACAAGATTGTGAGCCAAGAAGCATGCTTCTCAACGACTGTTCAACACTCTTCTGACAACAGTCTGTTTGGATACCACTGCAGACTTTCACACTTGAATCTGAAATCCCTCAAGAAATACCTGAAGGATCACAATCTCTCCCCAGTTCCTTTCAACACACTACAAGTTCAAAAATGCAAAACATGCATCAAATCAAAAATGACCAGAACGCCTTTTCATTCTTGTCTTAGCTATAGGTCTACCAGACCCGGACAACTGATACACTCTGACATATGCACTTTGAACACCACTTCACGCGAGGGATACCAATATTTCATTACCTTTATCAATGACTGCTCCAAGGCCATTTTTGCCTACCCAATGCGCCACAAATCTGACTCGTTTGAGTGCACAAAAATATTCATATCCTTCTTTGAAAACCAGTATAACTCCACAATCTCCTCCCTACAAACCAACAACGGCGGCAAATACCTAAGAAACCAAATGAATTCCTATCTGTCCAACAAAGGAATTGAGCACAAGCCGGGTCCACCCCACTCTCTGCAGCTCAACGGAGTAGCCAAACGCTCCAAAAGGACTATCAACAACATGGTCCAATGTGCACTCTCTCAATCAAATCTTCCAAAAAGTTTCTGGGTGGACACTCTCCGTCACGTTCTCTTTCCCTTCAACTTGTTTCCCTGTAAAACCCCCTCCGGTTTTGTCTCCCCCAACTTCATCCTAAAAGCTCTCAACATGGACCCATCCTATCTTCACCCCTTTGGTTGTCTTACCTGGTACAAACTCCCAGACGTCACCCAATCAAAACTCTCTGACAAAGCAAAGCCCGCCATTTTGCTCTCCTACCTACAACACGGAAACGGATACCGTCTGATGGATCTCGAATCAAAAGCCATCATCAAATCTAGAGACATCATCTTCAATGACACAACCTTTCCTTACAGTTGTCCTACTAAAGATGCAAGTAACACCCTGCCATCTTCCTCGGTACCTCTTATCTGGCCCACCCCTTCTGCATGTTCTCCCATTTTGCTTCCTTCTGCCGTTTGCCCTACTCCCTCTTCTTGTCCTTCCGTTCCTATGCCCCCTTCCAACTTCTCTCCTGTCTCTGTTCCTGCTCCCACTTCTTCCTTTCCTCCCTCTGTTCCTGCTCCCGTCTCTGTTCCCGCCCCCACTTCTTCCTTTCCTCTCTTTGTTCCTGCTAACCCTCCATCTTCTCCTGTTCCTTCAGAACAAAACCCACCCTGCCCTACCGGACGTTGCTACCGCTCCCTAAGTATCCAGTTGTCCGGCTCAGATCTTCCCTCACCTCCCTCATTCAGTCCACCACCCTCTCCTCCTTCCTTGCCCATCCCTTCCGTTCCCTCATCTTCTCCTCCCACCCCTCCACGAACATCATATCCTCCCCGCCGGTCCTCATGCGTTTGTTGTCCACCGTCACAATATGGAACTTTCTCACGAAAGGCTTTGGTCAAGGATGACCTACCCGCCCTGAAGAGTTGGAAACAACTTCTTTGGTCGCCGCACTTGCACCTCTGGATCTCCTTGGCTCAGGAGGAGATGAACTCCCTCCTTGGCATGAAAACCTGGTTCCTTGTTCCCCCGCCCAATGGAAGAAAAATAATCCGCTCAAAATGGGTCTTCAAGGTCAAGCGTCGCGCGGATGGCTTGATCATCAAATTGAAGGCTTGCCTCATAGCTATGGGATTTTCCCAAATAAAAGGCCTGGACTTTTCCAAGGTGTTTGCCCCCACGCTTTGTGTCGAGACTCTTTGACTACTCAGTCTGATGGGCTCCAGAGGATGGACAGGCCGTCAGATTGACTTCAAGACAGCTTTTCTGAACGGACATCTTGATGAACCGGTTTAAATGTCACAGCCGCCAGGTTTTGAGGACGCTCCTCACCCAGACTGGGTATGCAAGGTTTCCCGCGCAATCTACGGTCTAAAACAGTCCCCTTGGCAGTGGAACATTGAACTCCGGTCGGCACTCACTTCTCTTGGTCTATCTCAGTCATCATACGATCCCTCCCTCTTTTTCAAACTCTATGGCGGATGTCTTATTGGCGCACTTACCACTCACATTGACGATCTCGCTGTTCTTGGTACCAGCTCCTTTGTTGCAAAGTTTGTCAAAGACATCGGGCAGATTTTCACCATAGGCTCCAACGACAAGCTTTCCCTTTTCCTATCCCTCTCCATCTCATGTCATCATCCCTCTTGCACCGTATCCATCTGTCAATCTCACTACATAGACTCTCTAGCTGATGAGTTCCTCCCACCCGACTGGAAGCCGGTTTCCTGCCCAACAACGAGCCGCTTCAAACTACTCCATCGCAAATCACCTGACAAACCAGCCTCCCCTCCGCAGTTCAATCGGCTCATAGGCTCGCTCCTATGGGTGTCTCAATGCAGCCGCCCCAATGTCTCTTTTGCCATCAACAAACTATCCCAATTTCTGCATGACCCCTCTATGTTGCATTGGGATGCTGTGATACGAGTCCTCTGCTATCTCCAATCCACTTGCTCCCTCAAGCTGACGTTAGGTGGCACAACCCTTGATTTTTCAGGGTATTTGGACTCTGACTGGGCTGAGGATCAAGATGATTGTTGATCAAAATACGGCTACACCTTCCGCGTCGGCTCCGGCGCAATCTCCTGGAAATCCAAAAAGCAGCCTATGGTCTTGCTGTCCAGCACAGAAGCCAAATACAAGGCCATGTCAGATGCGTGCAAGGAAGGGCTGTGGTTAAGGAATATTATGAGTGAGCTTCACCTTCGCGGCAATAACCCAGTCAAACTTTTCTTTGACAACGAGGGCGCCAAAGCTCTTTCAAAAAACCCGGAGCACCATTCTTGTACCAAACACATTGACGCCCGACACCATTTCATTCGTGAGTGCATTGAGCGTGGCGTCTTCACAGTCAAACACGTCTCCACAAGCAATATGCTTGCTGACATGCTCACCAAACCCCTCTCCCGAGTTCTCCTACACTCTCATCAACTACGTTTTGGTCTTCTGGATTGTGCTCAGCAAGGGGGGGTATTGGAGTAGTCATTCCCCAGACTCTTTCTTTTCATATCTTTGTTACTTTCTCATCTCATGTCTCTTTCAATCCCTTTCCAAGTTTCCTCCATCACCATGATCATATCAGCCTACACTCAATGTATGCCTCTCACCTCCAGAAGCGCAGATGTCAATTTCATTATTCAAATTCATTTTCATCTCTACACATGTCACCTGCTCCTGTGAAATCTGATCAGGATAAAACACCTGAGGACAGATGGCGGGTCAGAGAGAAGATTTCCTTCCTCATCCTTCTCTCTGACTTCCAAATCTGAATATCCTCAGGTAAGCATCTCTTCTGTTTTCTTTTGACTCATTATCATTTATCATTTGTACTTTAAATATTCATCTTTTCATTCATCTCTGTTTCATTCTTTATTTCATTTCTGAAATCAAACCATCCTTCTCTCTGACTTTCAAATCTGAATATCCTCAGTCTCAATATTTTTTAAATTTATTTCACTATGCTTCTTCATTTTGAAATTCCTTCTTGTGGTTTTGTTTCATTTTAAATTGGTTCAAATTCCATTCACCCACATCTCCAATGGAAATTCTGAAACACATTTAAGCCACCACTTTCAATTCAATTCACAATTTGATCTTAAATTTTGGATTGGCCTACAATAATGGAGATATCATTTTTTGCTTTATCTCTTCCTCAATTTTTTCAATTAAAAAAATTTCACTGTATATTATGTCAATTTCTTTTCAATGAAGGGAAAAATTTACAGAGAGGATGATGGAGGCTTTTCCATCAAGTATATTTGAAACCCTTGCAAAAATACAGATTATTTAATTTGTTAGTTGTATCATTTATTTATCTATGTCTTAATTAATTAAATTTGATATTGATTGGAAATAACAATAGATAATTTTTCAATAAATTTGATATTTTTTGGTGGTAATGGTGATTGGTAATCCATTCTCAAAAAATTTCAAGAGGTACAAAAAAATGCTCAAAGATAATTCCAGCCTTGGGGAGAGATTGTATTAAAGTGTCCTTGAATGAATAAAAAAAATTCAAAAATAAACCTCTTTCATTTCAATAAACTCCCTTTATCTGCATTGCTAACCTTTCAGCTTCCATTTCAAGTGATACAATGGATACAAACAAAACTCAAAAAATCCACCATTATGTATTGATTGGTTACTGAGACTAATTGGTATTACTATAAGGGTTTTTAAATCATTAATTGTTTGAGACATTGAAAATTTCTCTTATAATATTTTAGGAGATTAACTTTTTATACCTGAGAAACTGTTAACCTCTGAAAAAAAATACAATTTTAATAGATATAATTTCATGCTATTCATTTAAACCCTCAGGATCTAATTCCAAATGTGAAGGTGTGGAACCAACTCAAAGGCATACCAATAAATTAGTGTTTTCTAAAAAGAAAGATGATCTATGAGATCAAGGGGAAATCTTTTTTTCTTCATTCATTCATTCTATTTCATTGGTATTTTTTTATATTAAATTAATCTGAATGAATGATATGGACTTTGAGGCTAATTACACAGAAGAATCTCTGATGCCTTATTTATTCATTACATTACTGGTAAAAATTTGATGTTTTTGTCAAATTCTTTGTGTACTTTTCATGACTGAATCATAACCAATATCTGGGTCTATTCACAGATTCTTATCTTCAAATCTAGTTCCATTCCATCACTGTTTCACTTAAGACTCATGCTTAGAATTACATTTAAATCAATTTCCTTGAAAATGCTCATTCAAATTGATTTAAATTTCAATATATCTTTGAGTTAAATATTTTTATATCTTCTTAATGCTTTTTGATCATTTTGAATAATTTGTTAATATCCAAACTTCAACATAAATTATTTATTAAAAACATTCCTTCTTCACAGTAAGTAAACTTCCTCAGGTTGTGCTTCTTGAATCAAGTTTTAAATTCCCAAAAATTAAAATTAAATTGATTTCCTTTTTTATTTTTTCCTCAGGTAGTTAATTAAATAAATATCTGTATTTCCTGCACTGCAAGTATTACATTGGGCATGTTTTGGAATAGTGGAATCAACTACAATATTGACTAAAGGCTTGACCCAGTCCACAACCCTCACACCACACCAAATGAATGGGGGAATTTGAATTCAATAGAAGAAATGAACCAATACCTCAACAGCTACCCTCAATCTCAGCTCCAATTCAAATTGAATCCTCAAATTCAGCCTTATTCAACTTATTCAAAGCTTGACCTCAACCTCTCTTACTCATTCCAAGTGCAATTTCCAACCTTCCATGCCTGCCTGGTGAGACTTGAATTTCATTTCAAATCAGTTCAATGTCCTGTATTTTTCAATCTTGTTTTTTATCTGTCAGTCTCCATTGCGCTCCTTGGTTCTTTGAAATTCAACAATAGTGATTTATTTCACAGTTAAAATCTGAAAAGGCCTCTCTCTCAACCACCAAGAACCAAGGAAGTCAGATCCTTCTTTTCCACAATTGCCATCAATCAATTCCAACAAGCCATACTAAAAACTGCACTAGAGACCATTCCCATTCTTTGCAAGGACAACTACGGGATTTGGAAAGATAAAATGGATGCTATCTTAGACATCAGAGGATGCATAGATTCCATTAATGGAGAAAAATCTCATCTGAATTCAAATGCCAACAACGAGTTGAAATTGCTAATCATTTCAAAACTGGAATCCTCCACCCATGATAATGTGGTCACTCCCGCCAACAGGAATTTGGCTAAGCTTTTCTGGTAGGCTATCATATAGAAATATGCCTAATCACAAGCTTCAAATCAGGCCAGGGTATTCAACAACTTAATGTATCTAATATTTGATGGTGATCAAATCAACAAGTTCACAACCAAGGTCAAAGTGTGTCTCAAGAAAATGTCCAAGGTTGGAATTTCCCTTCCAGATGACATTCTTGCCTATCTTCTT
Organism: Puccinia polysora; assembly: GCA_025617555.3. Lineage (NCBI taxonomy): Eukaryota > Fungi > Basidiomycota > Pucciniomycetes > Pucciniales > Pucciniaceae > Puccinia > Puccinia polysora. The sequence goes on from CM062613.1 coordinate 44,255,385, forward strand.
CTTTTCAAGTTTCCAGATTCTATGAAGGACTTCAAACACCAAATCATACACACCAAAAAAAGACCTGACTGTTGGCTTTGCCTTCAACCACCTCAACCAACTCAACAATGAGTCTAAGGCACAGAACTCAATGGAACCAAACTCATTTTCAAAAAAAAGTGGATCTGGTCTCAACAACTACAAAATCATCCTTCAAGGGACAGGGCTGAAAGAGACAACAATTTACAGATGGCTATCACAACCCAAAGCAAGATAAATCACACTCTGCCATAAATTTCTGGTACCTGCATCTGGAAATTGCTCCCAAATGGTGGAGGGATGAGAAGTAAAAGTGGAAAGAAAAGAAAAATGGATCAAAGGACAAGGATATGACCGCACATTACCTTGCCCTAGTTTCTCTCTGGATTGATCATGGGGACTCACAAAAAAAATTACTCCTACACAGTGGAGCATTGGTACACATGATCAATGAAAGTTGATATTTTGTAGATATGGCTCCCTGCATGGAAAATGCAATAAAAATGGAAAAGAAGGGGCCAGCTTAAATATCAAAGGAAAAGGAACAATCTGACTCCACTGGAAGGACTTCACTCTTCAACTCTTAGATTGTTTTTACATCCCTGAAGTCACAATCAATCTCCTCAGTTTAGGCGCTCTCAATCAAGCTGACTGCACTCTCAATGCAAAAAAGGAAACCTTCACTGTTTCTCATTTGAATACAAAAGTTTTCTCCCTCTCAATAATAAAAAATATCTACTCAATTGCCACACCAGCCTTTGATCAAAATTTATCACCACATTCTACCAAATCTTGTTTCCTCAACTCAGCAGAATCCCAACTGATGAATATTCATTGGAAGTTTGGCCACACATCCCTCTCACAACTTATTCAGTTTTTCCAACACATACACAGCAAATTTTGCTCCAATTTGCAGTACATAAATTGAATCAGGAGCAAGATCACAAAATAAACCTTCAGCCAATCATCCAACAGAGTCAACAAGGTGTTTGAGATAGTTCACCTTGACTTGATTGGTCCCCTAAAACAGCAATTGAAACAAGGATGTTGATTTGCACTTATGCTTGTCAAAAGCGCCTCTGGGTATCTTGCAGCCTTTCCTTTGGCATTGAAAGAGAAAACTGCCAAAATTCTCATAGATATAATGGAGAAGGAATTCAAGAGGAGTGGTTACTATACATTGGAGGCTTCTCTGATGGGGGTAAAGAGTTCATGAATCAGAAGCTTACCTCATACTTAGAAGAGAAGCACATTCATCTGATCACGTCATAACCATACCATCCTGAGCATAATGGAAAAGCCAAAAAAGCTAATCAAACAATAGTCAAATCCACTTGATCAATTATCAAAGATGGAAAAATCCCTGCAAACACAAGGGAAAAAATCATCAAAGGTAGTTGTCTCATGTTAAATCAGATACCTAGAGGGGCAGATAAGGTAACTCCCTGAGAAAAGGTGCATGGTTACTCCCTTCCCCCTTCATTTGTTCAACCATTAGGGAATTCTTGCGTTTATCTCCTTGAAAAAAGAACAAAGTCTCAAAAATTTAACCAAAAGGGCAAAGAAGGATTTTTGATGGGTTTCAACCCACTCCTCCTCTCCTATTGTGTTTTGAAAAAGGAAGGAAAAATAATTTCAACTAAAAAAATTTGGTTTCTGAAGATGGACCACTCAAACTTGGGATCACTGTGGTATCCAGTAGAAGAAGAACATCAAGTACCAAATGATAACATCCCATTGCCCTCAGACACAGTAAGTGGGGAAGGGCGCCGGTTGGTTCAGTGGGAAGGCTACAGAGAGAAAAAAGAAGTTAATTTGGACATCTCATTCTTGGAGAAAGAGGTGAACAAACCCTCTGAAAAGGATGAAAAAGAAGTACCTGCCAGCAACAGAACTCCTATCCCAACTCAAACCTCATCTCAAATTCCACTCACTCAAACCAGCAGAACTCATCACCCAATGCAAACCTCCTCTCAAGCTCCTCCTAATCAAGCCCTTAAAGACTGCTCATCAATTAGGCATCCCCAGCAATACAGATTCTATCATCACTACAAACCAACAACATACAAACAGGCTGTAAATTGTGCAGAAAGCCAAAATTGGAGAACCGCTATTGACTTAGAACTCTCAACCATCAAATAATTGAATTTTGTGGAATTCAGAAGAGGACTTCTGTTTTAATGGTTCCCAAATTTAGAAGTTATTGATCTCTTGCGTCTGTAAACCCTGAGTGCAACTTTTCACCCTTCAACTGAGAGATAGAGAATTGAGAGCAAAAGATCCTTCCAAAAACAATGATGATCCAACATGATCCTCCATGATTCAATGTCTGATGCTCCCCCCTCCATCTGGGTTGAGGGTGCCGTTTAAGTAACCGCTCCCCCTCAACCCTAACCTAATTACAACCACAAACAAGCAAGAATAATGAAATAAAACCCCTAAGCACTGAACCCTAGCCCCAACCCTATCCTTCCCATCCTATAACCCACATCCCATGCCCCATATCCATCTGTATTGCCTGCCTGCCATTACATCCACCTGGTTTGTCCTTCTCATGATGCGGCCCTCACACTGCGCCCAACTTGGAGCCCCCCGCGCATGTCCAAATCCGCCCGATGCACCATTCCAGATATCCAAGATATATCTGCGCAATCTGCAAGCAATCTGTCCAATCCAATCCAATCCATCCCGCGTCTGCAGATGCTGAGCCCAGTTTGACTGCTGCTGAGCCCGCAGAGCAGCTTGCTGCAGCCAAGCCAAACCAATTTCTGAGCGCGCTACCCCTGCTGTGCGCGCAGCGCGCAGCCAATTCCAACTTGCTTCTATAAAAGACCATCACATCCCCCCCAACTTGAGTTCTGTCCCCAGAGATCCACCACTATCTCACCTACCCTGGACAATACCATAGTCATCCCACCTTCACCTTGGCACCTCTTCATCACACCAAAGAAAGATAACACCCCATCCACCCCTCTTTGCTAGCCATGTCCTGCACGTATTGCAGCCAGAACTGCCTTGCTTGCCATATTCTTCCAGGCTGGCGCGCCTGTGTTCCATGCCATGCCGGACACCGCCACTGCTCCCTATTGGAGTGCATGCCTTGCAACCACCCTCAAGGTTGCCCACGCAAGAGGACTTGGCGCAAATCCTCTGCGGTCTTGACTGACAAGGAGGTTTCAACCAACAAGTGGAACCTGCCCAGCTCACCTCACAACCAACTGCAAAGCGCCGCCCAAAATCCTCCATTGCGCAAGAGTCACAACTCAGGCTCACCATTCTGCTGGGCTGGACCTCCAAGGCGCCAGGACTTTCTGGACTTTGCAGCCTTCTGGAACGCCGCCCATGAGTGGGCCGCGCGGGTACAAATGAACGTACCAGTGATGGACCCAAGAATCCCCAACCATCCAGCTGCTTCTCCCCCCCCACCACCAAAACCTGCTCCTCCTCCACTGCCACCGCATCCCCCCACTCCTCCAAGACCAGCTCCTCCAGTTTCAACTCCTCTGCCGCCATCCCCATCACCAGAGCTTGTGCGCGCGCTGTCTCCCGTGGTGATTGAGTTTTCACCCAAACCCGCAGCCACTGCAACCCCTCTGGACGCCACTCCCAAGATCCCAGAGATCCCTCTAATTCGAGAACTTCCCTTGGCAAGGTTTGACGCAATGGTGAACAACTTGGAAAAACTACTCCAGCAATTTCTAGCAGTCCCCTACGCGCACACTGCCAATGCACAATGCAAGGTCTTGGCGGCTTTCCAATCCCTAGCCGCGGTGGCTTGCACGGACGCGGAGGAAGTGATGAGGACTTGGCCAACATAGGCAGATTGCCCCCCCTTTTCTTCCTTTCTTCAATCTTGTTTCCAACCCCGCGCCTATTTGCAAAGAAAAGGACTTTTGCCGCACTACCCTGAGTAGCATTTGGGCTTTGTGAGAAACTTGAGAGAAATAAGAGCTGCGCACAAGATCCACGCTTTGAGAGCAATCCGCAAGAGTGAGAAAATCTGCGCCACAAAGAGTGTCCGCTAAAGGTACCTGGACCACCCCAGATGAACTGCCACACAGTTTCCCATACCCATCTACAGAACGGAGAGAGTACAAAGAAAACCAGCGGCGCACGCACATCCTTGAGAGAGAGAAAAAAAGTATCTGCTCAACCCATCCAAACCTCCCATCTATAAGATAACTAAAGAAAACTTAAAAAGATTTTTTTTTCTAAGCAACAACCCATTTCCAACCCCGCGCCTTGGCTCTTTGAATCACATCTGTTCCGCGCCACATGCTTTCTTAGTTCCCTGAATCATCCATTGGAATTTTTTTGTGCGTTTGCTTCCGGAATGTGGGGCTTGTTCTTGCATTGGCGGACCCAGCTTTGCGCTGTCCCGTACCTGAAAGAAACCATCCATAGCCAGCAATAATACCAAAAGCCAATCCAGAGAGAAGAAAATAAGAAAAAAAACATTCTGGGGTGTCTAGTTATCTTGGCTGTGAACAGGCTAGAACACCCCCCCACCAAATCCAATCATATCCCCTATTCATCCATTGTTCCCCCCCAACTTGGCTGCTGTCCCCAGCTATCTGCAGCTTTTTACTATGCCGGAAGCAAAGCGCGGGCAGGCTTGTCCTTGGAAGAAGGATCCACACTGTTGTCCCCTTTGCTATCTGAACCAGCCATAAGTCTTCCAGCAACTGCACATCCCGCGCTTCTTCCCTACTTCCCACCTGCTCCTTGCTAGTCAACCGCCTGCACAAAACCGGAGCCTTCCCCGCGCAGTAACCTTGGCCAACTAGTCAAAATCCACCTTGGGCCCACCCTTGCAAACCAACTCCGCGCCAGGGTCCTCTCCCTCTCTTGCCAAATCCCGCATCCACTTCCCCGACCCCTGATTGCAGATCATGGTCTCAAATTGCCCACCCAATAAATCTTCCACTGTGAATGCTTCCATCCCCATCCCCGGATCAAACATCATTTGCACTTGGAACCCAAACATAAATGGCCATCCTTAAATAGCCTCCCCGCAATCAACCAATAGAAAAGAAAGTGGTTTACAGATCCTTGCGACCTCAACCTCTTCCTCCTCCACAACCCCATCCAGGCAACATGCCCGGCCATAAAGCGCGCAAAGCCCCATTGCACATTTCCTCCAAACCAATCCAATACCATCAACCAGCCTAGATGGAAGAAGGTTCACCATGGAACAGATATCCACCAGTGCCCATACTTTCCTTCCAGGAATCTTTATTGGAACGTAAGCCAGTGGGGTTGAAACCAATTTCATCCCCGCTAGCTTGCACTCCGCATCATCCCAAGCCAAGTTCATCCGTTGCACCGTTGGAGGGATCCTATTGTGTCTGCAATCCTTCAGCGCCTGAACCATCTCATCTACTACCACCGGCAACACCGCCACCAACTTGTTCAAGGTCAAGGGAATAGTTATATCATTCCCCATCACCCTGCGCACAATTTCCACCGCCTTCTTTTTCCCCACAGGATTAACCAGCCATACATCTGTTTCCAGAACGCGGGTAATCAGATTAGGAGCTGCCGGCGGTACCTGTTCCTTGACATTCATATTCATCCTGTCCACCACTACCAACTCCTCAGTTGCTAATACCCTTGCTTCCACTTCCACGCGCAGTAGTTGCCATACCCCCAGACCAGTCACAAGCCCCAGAAAAGCTTGAGCAGTTACCACTGGTTCCTGTCCTTGTGCGTGCACTTGCTCCATGACAGTCGGATTCCCAGGTTTGGAGGAGATCTGCTTGCCCATTGGGAACATGAATCCCATTCCCACAGGTAAAACCAATCCTGCCTTGAGGTCCTTTGTCATGTTATTGCACCCCTACCGCCAATGTCCCTTGTCCCCCCAGTAATTTCATAACCGCAAGGCGGGAAGATTCAATGGCTGAAGTGGTCCCCCAAGGTGAGTAGGCAGATTGCGCGTCCCTTCAAACATTTGAATTAGGAAGATCCGTAAATCCTTCATCAATTCCGTCATCTTGCTAACCTCCAGGCCAGTTGTGAGTGATGTTGCCGGGGCGCGTTCCCTTTTCAAGGGGCCCACAAGCGGAGCTTGCATTGGTTCTGCTGGAGTGTGGGAAGCGGACTTCTTTGACCCCATTGAGAAAAACCTTGCTGTGCCCTCCATCAGTTCCTCCAAGTCCAACTTGCTTTCCACCACCTTTCAAATGAAAAGGATTTCCGGAAGAAGCGCAAGAATCCCATCCAACAGCCTCTTTACCAGGTTGTTTTTGTACAAGTGCTGCTGCACCTGCCCACGGATATGGGGACTGAGTCCTCCCAAAAAAGCCCTCTTTATTGCGCCTGTCTTCCCCAATATCACCTTGTTCTTTGCCATGTAATGATAGATCCAATCAAACATTGATACATAATCCCCAAATTGCGCGCACTTCCGGACTCCGCCATTTGTGCTTGCTTGAAGTTGATCTCCCAAAACCAAGGTTTGCGCCTTCCCCACTGCGCCAAGATTTCTGCCTTCAGTTTTGGCCAATCAAATTCCTCATACCCTTCCATCTCCTCCACATCCCAAAGATTCTCTTTGTCCGTGATGAAGAGGATGACAAGCCCAGCCTTATCCAAACCCGTTGCACCTTCTGCGTTGGCAATTCCTTTGTATTGCGCAAGGAATTTATCAACCTCCTCAGTGTTGAAACAGATATGAGGATAGTCCTGCGGCCTGATGTGAACGGGCTTTTGATTGGCGCCATTGTTGGAAAAAGGGACACCGTATCCTTCCCCTAATGAGGGTTGCTTCCAAGAAGCCAGAGGAGGAGGAAGAGGAAGAGGAGTGGGGGTAATGTTAGATGACCCTGAAACAGTCAATGGGTGGTACTGGGACATAGCGCTTGTTAGTTTCAAGAGACAAGGAAAAAAAGATTACTTCCCAGCCAGACCCCCAGATGTGGAATTCAGAAGAGGAATTCTCCTTTAACGGTTCCCAAATTTTTAAGTTATTGATCCCTTGCGTCTGTAAACCCTGAGTGCAACTGTTCACCCTTTGACTGAGAAATAGAGAATTGAGAGTAAAAGATCCTTCCAAAACCTATGATGATCCGACTTGATCCTCCGTGATCCAATGTCTGATGCTCCCCCCTCCATCCGGGTTGAGGGTGCGGTTTAAGTAACTGCCCCCCCTCAACCCTAACCTAAGTACAATCAGAAACAAGCAAGAATAATGAAATACAACCCCTAAGCACAGAACCCTAGCCCCAACCCTATCCTTCCCATCCCATACCCCATATCCATCTGTATTGCCAGCCTGCCATTACGTCCACCCCATTTTTCCTTCTCATGACGCGGCCCACGCCCCACGCCCAACTTGGAGCCCCCCGTGCATGTCCACATCCCCCAAGGCGCCATTCCAGATATCCAACATATATCTGCGCCATTCAATCCGCGTCTTGCAATGCGCAAGACGCACGCAATCCATCCCCCGTCTCCAGATTCTGAGCCTAGTTTGACTGGTGCTGAACCCGCAGAACGGCTTGCTGCGGCAAAGCCGCACCCATTCCTGAGCGCACATCCAATTCAAAATTGCGTCTATAAAAGACCACCACAACGTGTGGGAAGACATTTTTGGAACACCGCCACAAAACTGCTTGAATACAACTTGGGAATTCCAAATCAAAGAAAACTGCCATGGCAACAAATCAAGTATAAAGCAAGATTATGCGTTCAAGGCTTCAGCCAAATTGAGGGCCTGGACTAATCCAAGAACTTTGACCCAACCAGAAAACCCTCAACACTCAAGCTTCTACTTCTCTCAGCCCTCCAGTCTAAGCTACCAATCTGGCAATTTGACGTAAAGAGTGCCTTCCTGCATGCCCCCATCAAAGAGGAAGTAATTATAAAGAAACCCAAGGGATCTAATTGGGTATCAAGGTTCCTCAAACTTAAACAATTGCTATATGGACTGAAGAAGTCTCCATAGAAATGGTATGAAACCCTCATGGAATTGTTCAAATCTGTTGGCTTCACTGAATCAAGCTGCAATCCTTGTCTATAAATTCCAAACAATGGAGCTTCAAAAATTTTCTTTCACCTTGATGACCTCCTCTTGGTAGGACAAGGCCTCAATTTTGAAGAGAAATTCCTGGAAAGGTTGCCTGGTTCAATTGCTCAAACCCCACAAACTATTCTAGGAATGAAAATTGAGATTCAGGAGAATTCAATCCTCATAAGCCAACCCAACCACATCAAAACCAGACTAGATGAACTTTGTCTCTCTGGAGCCAAGGAGTCATCTTCACCTCTCACCCCTGGGCTTCAGCTGAAACCCACAACCAATGAAGAACATGAAGATTTCAAAGCTCAAAACATAAGATATTGCTTGGAAATTGGCCTTCTCAACCACATTGCCTGTTACACTTGCCCCAACTTAAGCTTTGCAGTACCCAATCTATTGAGATTCTCTGCCAAACCAGGAAAAACCCATTGGAACAAGCTCAAATGGGCTTGGAGATACCTGAAGGGCAAAAGGGACCTGAAACTGAAGCTTGAATTCAAAGAGGCTAGCCCTCCTCTGGAGGTCTTCACCAATGCATCTAGGGCCAGTGATCCAACAACTTGTAAATATCAATCAGGATATTTGTGTCTTGTGTACGGAAGGGTAGTCTCTTGGAATATTAGCAAGCAGAGGAACATTTTGTGGTCATCTAATGATGCAGAATTAAACACTCTAGTCAATGTGTTCCACAAGGCAAATTGAATCAAAGCCATCATCAAATACATCTTTGGGTTAAATATCATAACAATCCCCCCAACAGTAGACAACAGCGGTCTTGAAGACAAAATTTGAACAAAAGGGGATGGAACCAAAAAACTAATCATCTTGAACTCAAGACAAAAGGAAAAATTAGCCAAGGCAACATAAGTGTCAATCTAATCAACTCTCAAAAAATTCCAGAGGACACATTAACCAAGTCCTGCTCTGTGAAAAGCCTCAACCTTCTTGTAGAATGCTACACCGGAAAAGAATATTTTTTTTCTTGTGTTGTTGTTTTTCCTTCATTGTCTTGTACTTTGGGGTCTCAGTAATTTTTTTTGTTGTGAACATTCTGACTCAAGTCTCATCAGGCATGAAGCCGTGTTGGAATAGTGGAATCAACTACAATATTGACTACAATCTTGACCCAGTCCACAACCCTCACACCACAACAAATTGTTGGAATAAAGAGCTCTTCATCTCATTATTCTTCTCTTTTCCATCCATTTCTCATGTCTCTGTTTCTTTATTACATTCTCCTTCAATCTCTTTCTTTTCTATCTTTTATTTTCCTACCTCATTTCCCTCATCACTTTCAATCACCTGTCATGTGCGCACCTTCACTCACCTCAACCACACCAGTCACATGCGCGCACACATATGTCACAAATCTTAGTTCTGTTGTACAATACCTGAGGGCAGATTTTGGGCCAGACTGAAGGATCTCTTTCCTCATCCTTCTGTCTTCTCTCAATCTCTGCGTACCCTCAGTTAAGTTAATTTTTTATATCTCTCACTTTTCCTTCATGTGTCTGTTTTGTTTCCTCTGATGATTATCCCCATTCTCATGTGAAATATGATCCTTCTGTCTGCTCTCAATCTCTGCGTACCCTCAGGTGTTTCTGCGCACTCTCAGATCCAACAGGTTATGAGCCCAGAATATTTTTGATAAATAACGCGCTTACTATCTTTCAGAAGGATCGGTCACAACTTGTGCCTTCAACTTTACAATCATGCAATACAACACAAATGTCTTGCATCAAGTTCTCAAAACCCCATTGATCATTCCCTTAAGTGCTCCAGGATCCAATTCAAACTATCTGGATTGGGCTATGATCCTCAGAATCCACTTCCGAGCATCCGGCGTTGGATACCTCATCAATAACAAATCAAAGAAACCAAATGATGAGATATAGTCACAAGACAATCACGCAGTATGCTCAGTTATCTCAAGGTCAATCACCCCATCAAATTTTCAGTTCATACGCAAACACGAGGAAAGTGCGCTAGGAATGTGGAATGATTTACAAGATGCTCATCAGGACAGTTTGTCCGGAGGGAGAATGTACTGGCTACAAAAACTCCTTCTCACCAAACTCAATGACAAGGAAATGACCACTCATCTGTCCGAAATCGTCTCTTACGGGGAAAAGCTATTGTCACTAATCACCCCCAAAAACCCATTAACTGCAGATGATCTTCAATTGACTGCCATACTCTTATCCCTACCCAATGACTGGCTCGGATGCGTATCAAGGATGATGAACAAAGAGTCCGTTCCTTCCTCAAAACTTATCTCAGCTTTAAAACAAGAGCATCTACCTTGTCAAACTAGGAATGAAGACGCTATGGCCAACTCAGCCAGATCACAACAACAAAAAACTCCCTCCTCTAATTGAGACGCTGAACCAAGACAACCCAGAACCTATTTCTGCACCTACTGTAAAGTTGAAGGTCACTCCTTCTCAAGATGCACGGAGGTACAAAGGGCGCTGGATCAAATTAAGAAAAACAATAATAAATTGAAGAACTGCACCACCACAAACGAATCAAGATCAGCCAAAGCGAATCTGAGTAAAACAAATGCAGACGTTGAATCCAATTCAGATGATTTTTCTGACTCTCAGATTGTAGTCCATGCCGGATCTGCTGTAAGCTGTCCCACTAAACCTGGCCAAATACCACGAAATGATTTCAATCTTGACTCGGGTTGTTCAGTTTTGATGACTCCATATCACAATCAAATCAGAAACAACAGTCCGGATAGCACAATCATTTGTCTGGCGGATGGGTCCACAATCTCCTCACTCAAGAAAGGAACCATCAATTGCCCTTTTGGAAAATTGAAGGCTTTGGTTGCTCCAGATCTCCAAGATCCTCTACTCTCCATATCAGGCATCTGCGATTCAGGTATGATGGTGGTTTTCCACAAGGACAGCTGCAAAATCTTTGACAAATCAATCTCCAACAGAAATCAACAGCCACTTCAAACAGGATACAGGAAGGGAAACCTCTACTATCTACCACAATTGAGCGTAAGCAGTGAAGAATCAACCCATTCAAGCATCAATCAAACCTCTGACAATAGTCTTTTTGGTTATCATTGTAGGTTATCTCACTTAAACTTGAAATATCTTCAAAAATATCTCAAGAAACACGGCATCACACCACAACCAAAGAACAAGAAAGAGGTTCAGCAGTGCGTCAAATGCGTTCAATCAAAAATGACAAGGCAACCCTTCCACTCTTGCCTGAGCTATTGTTTGTCAAAACCGGGAGAAATTATTCACACAGACGTGTGCAGTTTTGAAACCACCTCCAGGGAAGGATACCGGTATTTTGTTACCTACATTGACAATTGCTCAAAAGCCGTTTTCGCCTATCCCATTTGCCTTAAATATGATGTCTTTCAAACCGCCAAACAGTTTATTGCCTTTTTTGAAAACAAATACAACACAAAGGTTACCTCAATAAGATACAATAACGGCAGAGAGTATATAAATCAACCCATGAAGGCCTACCTTGCAGAAAAAGGCATCTCCCATGAACCTGGTCCTCCACACTCTCCTCAACTGAATGGTGTTGCCAAAAGGACCAACCGCAAAATATCTAACTTAATACGGTGTTCTCTTCTTTCATCGAATCTACCAAACTCCTTCTGGGCAGACGCCCTAAGACACAGTCTTTTTTCTTTCAACTCCTATCCTTGCAAGACCCCAAAAGGTTTTGTCTCTCCGAACTCCATTCTCAAAACCCCCAATGTAGAACCTCAAAATCTTCACCCATTTGGGTGTCTTGTATGGTACAAATTCCCTGAAGCTAACAGAAAAAAATTGGATCAAAAAGGTTGGCCCGCCGTGCTTCTCTCCTACCTGACGGACCACGCTGGATCCCATCTTTTTGATCTCACTACCAAGAAGGTGATCAAATCCAGGGACTGCCTATTTGATGACTCCTGTTTCCCATGTGGATCATCCCTCACCAACAATTCATCTTCTCAGTCCCCCATACCTATGGAACCTCCTTGGCCTGAAACCCCTCCAAATACTCCATCAACTTCTCTATCTCGACCTTTAGTTCCTTGCTCATCCGAAATTCCTGATTCCCACCCCCCATCCGTTCCTTCTCCAAATGCAATCTGTCCTAACTCTTTCTCCACATTTTCTCCGCCCCCTGCCCCTCTTTCTGTCGTCAACCCTAACCCTTCTGTTGTTCCCACATCTCTACCCTTTTGCTCATCCAGCCCTGCTCCATCCAATGACTCCATCATCCTCCCCCCACTTGTTCTCACTCCCCCACCCACCGCTCCGTCCTCTCCAGAACCACCTTTGCCAGAACCCCACCCCCTTTCCCTCCCCTTGTCCCCTCCTTGAATGCCCCCGCCTCGTCAACCTCCCTCTCCACGTCAATCCTCTTGTGCCTCTTGCCCTCCAAACCGCTACGGGAACTTCTCACGACATGCCTCTGTTAAGGACAATCTAACCGCCCCTAAAACATGGAAACAACTCCTGCGGTCTCCTCACTACCGTCGCTGGATCATCTCAGCACAAGAGGAGATGGCCTTGCTCCAGGGCATGAAGACATGGACTATTGTCCCTCCACCTAAAGGTCAAAAGATCATTTGTAGCAAGTGGGTTTTTAAAGTGAAGAGGCGTCTGGATGGCTCCATCATCAAGCTGAAGGCCAGACTTGTTGCCATGGGTTTCACCCAAGTCTGCGGTTTGGATTTCTCCAAGTTCTTTGCTCCCACTCTCCGGCTCAAAACTCTCCGTCTCCTTCTCAGCCTTCTGGGTCACAAGGGATGGGTGGGTTGTCAGCTGGATTTCAAAACCGCCTTCCTGAACGGTTACCTTGAAGAACCCATTTATATGGCCCAACCGCCCGGTTTTGAGGACCCTAGCTATCTTGACTGGGTCTGCAAGGTCACAAGGGCAATATACGGGCTTAAGCAGTCCCCTTGTCAGTGGAACCTTGAACTAAACTCCGCTCTTCTTTCCCTTGGATTATCCCGCTCACACTACAACCCTTCCCTATACTACAAACTATCCAACGGTGAGCTGATTGGGGCCGTTACAGCCCATGTTGATGACCTTGCCATAGTCGGCACGGATTCATTCGTCACCTCCCTTATTGGCGCCATCAGCAACCGTTTCAAGGTTGGTTTGGATGAGAATCTTTCCTTTTTCTCTCTATCTCCATCATGCGCAACCTTGACAGTAGGGTAGTTTCCATCTCCCAAAGCCACTACATTTCTTCTATTATGGTCTCCTTTCTCCCCAATGACCACCTCACTGTCCGTACTTCCACCAACTTGCACTTCAAAGATCTCCTGCAGCGCACATCTGATTCCCCTCCATCACCACCCCAGTACAACCAACTTATTGGCTCTCTCCTGTGGGTGTCGCAATGCACCCGCCACAAAGTGGCATTCTTTGTCAACCGGCTGTCCCAATTTCTTCAAGAACCATCCCTGCAGCACTGGAACGCCACTCTCCGCATCCTCTGGTACCTCAACCACACGCGCGACCACCGCCTTACACTTGGTGGTCCCTCCATCAACCTATTGGGGTATTTGGACTCAAACTGGGCCAAGGATAAAGGAGATTGCAGGTCAACCTCCGGCTACACTTTTTTTCTTGGAGAAGGGGCCGTCTCATGAAAATACAAGAAAAAGCCTACAGTTTCCCTCTCCAGCACCAAAGCCAAATACAAGGCGCTATCCAATTCCTGCAAGGAAGGCCTTTGGATCTGGAACATGCTTTGCAAGCTCTGTCTGAGGGATGATTCACCGTTTCCCCTTATTGTCAACAACAAAGGCGCTGAAGCGCTTGCCAAGAATCCCAAACATCACTCCCGCACAAAACACATTGACGCTCGCCATCACTTTATTTGCGAGTGCGTTGACCCCGGTGTTTTCACGGTTGGTCACATCCCCACAAATAACATGCTGGCAGATATGCTAACCAAGCCTCTGTCCCATGTTCTTCTCAAAGCTCATCAGCATATGTTTGGTCTCACAGGCTTTGGCTAGCAAGGGGGGGGGTGTTGGAATAAAGAGCTCTTCATCTCATTATTCTTCTCTTTTCCATCCATTTCTCATGTCTCTGTTTCTTTATCACATTCTCTTTCAATCTGCTTCTTTTATATCTTTTATTTTCCTACCTCATTTCCCTCATCACTTTCAATCACCTGTCATGTGCGCGCCTTCACTCACCTCAACCACACCAGTCACATGCGCGCACACATATGTCACAAATCTTAGTTCCGTTGTACACTACCTGAGGGCAGATTTTGGGCCAGACTGAAGGATCTCTTTCCTCATCCTTCTGTCTGCTCTCAATCTCTGCGTACCCTCAGGTAATTTAATTTTTTATATCTCTCACTTTTCCTTCATGTGTCTGTTTTGTTTCCTCTGATTATTATCCCCATTCTCATGTGAAATATGATCCTTCTGTCTGCTCTCAATCTCTGCATACCCTCAGGTGTTTCTGCGCACTCTCAGATCCAACACAAATTAATGGGGGAATTTGAATTCAATAGAAGAAATGAACCAATGCCTCAACAGCTACCCTCAACCTTAGCTCCAACTCAACTTGAATCCTCAACTTCAGCCTTATTCAACTTATTCAAAGCTTGACCTCAACCTCTCTTACTCATTCCAAGTGCAATTGCCAAACTTCCATGCCTGCCTGGTGAGACTTCACTTCAATTTCAAATCGGTTCAATTTCTTGCCTTGTTCAATCTTTTTTTTCTCTGTCAGTCTCCATTGCGCTCCTTGGTTCTTGGAAATTCAACAATAGTGATTTTTTTTCAGCATGCAGCAGTTTCATTATTCATCAAGAAATTAATCTTGAGCTTTCACTTATATTCCAAGTAACTTGATATTTGATATAAGTTTCAGTCTCCCTTCTTATCTTGGTGATAGTTCTTTTAGAAATACTCATCTAAATTCTCATTCATCTCAAAAAATGTGAGGTGGGAAAGTGACAGCTAAAATAATTTTAAAATATATCCAAAACACACAATGTATTCATAAGTATATGGAAAATTTATTCTTCAAATAATTAATTTATCCAGATTAAAATGATATTAATAGGGAATGCAGTTTAAAATTTCTTTTCATGAATTTATTTTGAAAAAAATCCTCTATCCCTCACATCATTCAATCAAATCAAATCTATGGGACATCAAGACCTGGTTCTATGACGGGGGTCTAAGAGAAATCAAGGAATTAATTTATAATTCCTTTCAGGCCCCCAACCCACCTGCAACTACTTAAATTGAAAATTTATAATCTTGCTTGCCCTCCCCCATGCCTCTTGGAGACTATTGAGCCTCCTCAGAACTGAGCCAAAATACATACCTTCAATTAATATCATAAATTGTTCCAAATGAATTAAGGAATGTTGAGGAGGAGGTGAGGGGTCTGAATCACTAGAGTACATGGTATGAGGACCTTTAGAGTTTATTAATTCCTTCAAAATTTCAAAAAGGCAATGTTAAATTTGCAAATGGGTGTGAAAAGCTGTTCACAACCCATACGAGTTGTGAACAGAGGTTCACAACTCAACAAGTTGCAAACAGAGGTTCAAAATTCAACAAGTTTCAAATAAAAATAACAGAATAAATAAATAAATAAATAAAAATAAATAAATAATTAAATTAAAAATAAATAAATAAGTAATTAAATTAAAAATAAATAATTAATTAATTAAAGAAATAATTAAATAAATAAGGAAATGAAAAATAAATAAATAAGTAATTAAATTTAAAATAAATAAATAAACAAGTAAAATAAAAATAAATAAATAAATAAATTAATTAATCAATCAATAAATAAATGTGAAACTTGCAACCCTACACAACCTGTTCACAACTCAAAATGGGTTGCGGTTCAGTTTGCAACCCATCTGGGTTCTGATAGCTGTTGCCACCTCAGATGGGTTGCAAAAAGGTGTTCACAACCCAGATGGGTTGCAAACCGCGCCACATAACCCAAATAGGTTGCAAACCACGCCACATAACCCAGATGGGTTGCAAACGACGCCACACAACCCATTTTGAGTTGTGAATGGGCTGTGTAGGGTTGAAAATTTAAAATTTCCTATTTCAAAATTGAGGAAAAGTGTCAATATTCACCTTTTAAGCAATGCCATATTTTTTGCTGATTTTGTGTTATGGTTTCTATTTTTTTCTGGATAAAAGATATGCAGAAGAAAGGAACATAGGAATTAATATAAAATGTATTCATTTGCTAAAAGTTGAGTATCAAATCATGTAATGAAGCCATTTGCCTGCAAAGAGACCCTCATAATTCATATATATCTCAGTTCCTCTTGGTAATTTCTCACATCATGTAAAGAATTACATAAAATTTCATTGGCTTTGCAATTCAAATGAATTATAAAGATTTAACATGGTTGAATTGAGAAATTTCAGATGGATTCTGACCAAAAAATGTATTCTAAATCAAATACTTCCTAGGTAACCAAAAAAGAGGCAGAGGGACAATGCTGAGATTGCTAAGCCTGGAAATTGAGAAATTAATTTTAATATTGGAGTCAGAAGTGATCCATTGGGCCCCAAAAAATTCGCAAATACATAGATAAATTATAAATCATGTTAAAATACGTATGCACTTACGCCTGGGCTATGTATAAATGTAATCCAAATGGGATGCACATATGGGCCTCTCTGGGCCATTGGACACTCACATGGACCATACGGGCCTGTGTGGATGTCACAGATTTAGGGAAACTGGCCTCAAAACGCTTGAAACAGGCCTATTGGTACATGGCCCTAATGGGCCCAGTGAGGTATATGGGCAAATACAGCCAGATGGGCTTGTATGGGCATAATTGGGCCCAAAGTTTATTTTGGACATACTTGGCCAGACAGGCTGGCCCGTCAAAGTATGGTTTACTTAGTTTTTGGGCTTGGGGCGGCCTATTGGGGCTTCCGCCCGTGTGGCAGCCCAGTTGGGGCTGCCACCCATGTTGCGGCCTGCTTGGGGCAGCTGTTTTCACTTACGGTCCGTTTATGGGGCCCGACAGCCTGTGCGGGGCCATTGTAGGGGGCAGTGGGACTCAGAATGGAGCCCCCCCTGCCCAGTTGCAGCTGTTGAGCCCGTCGCAGCTGCTGCGCTGGGTGGACACTGCCGGGCTGGTGGCCCCGGCTCCTCCCCCTCCCCTTGCTTGCCATTGCAAGGAGGAGGGGGAGGGCTGGATGGATGGAACCAGCCAGCAACCAGTTGCAAGAGGCAACCGGTCATGGTGGGGGGAACTTGATCACCCCCCCACCAAAAGTGGTGGCTAGGCCGGTCACATCAAGGCAACCGGCAGTGGGGGGGAATTGACCACCCCCCCACCATCAAAGGGGCACTCTCCCCCCCCCCCCTTTACCAAGGGGGAGGAGCAATGGGCTGGAGGGGACCTGAGCACCCCCCAGCCCACCTTACCTTGACAATTCCCTGGGGGTATCAACCCCCAGGGCCCCTGGTAGGGTGATTTGACCACCCCCTCCAGGGATCTGTGAGAAGGAGGGGGGAGACAGCATGTCCGCTGGTCCCCCCCCCCCAGGTGTGCCTGAGACCGGAACCAGGTGTTTCCTGGGTCCATCCTGGCCATTTGTATGGCCAGGGGCTGGTTGCATGAGGCAACCAGCCAGCATGTGAGGTAACAGGCTGGTTGTAATAGACAACCGGCCAGAGTTTTGAACAGCTAAGGGGCTGGTTGAGCCCCATTGAGGTGGAAACACCAGGAATAATCAGAATAGGCTGGTTGTAAGGGTACAGGAACTGATTCCATGCGGGCTGATGTAGCCCAAACCAAGTAACAAGGCCTATAGAGCCTGTAGAGCTCTTGTGGTGCGGAAAATTTGCCTTTTAGCTTGTTTTATCATGGGCTCACAAGAGGCCAATCTTTTGTACGTAATGAGCTCTTCTCCCTGCTGTTTTCGATGATCCATTCATCATACAATTGAATTCATCACGGATATCATCCAATGTATTGCCCCATTGTGGGAGCTCATCAGCAATTATTGACACAAGGTGTCCAGCATTTCTTTTGCTTTAAATACTGCTCATTTGCCTAAGATAATTGCTGGCCATAATTATTACACATTATCAGTACCAACATCATCATTACTTTCAAGCCATCTAGACCCTTGTACCTTACTCTGGAGAACCTCAAAGACCTCAAGTTTTCCAAGAAGATTTCCTATATCCCTGATTTTAGCTCCACCAAGATAGTTCTGAACAGTCAGAATTATAATGCTTGGGCTGTCCTTATGGATAGTGAGCTGGATAAAATCTGTTGTGGGGATATAATGGATGCAGATGAAACTTTAATCAGTTCAAAAGTGGAGAATAAGTCTTATCATCTCATCCTTAGGCATCATGATGAAAATCATGTGACATGGGTTGCTGATAATCTTAGGGAAGATGAGAGAAGGAGGGGCAGCATCCTTTTGAAGTTGCTTAAGTCCAAGTATGCTGGTGATTCTGTTCACCAGAAGGGTATAGCTTTCAATAAACTGTTCAAGTTACAATATTCAAATTGTAAAAAGTTTTTTTCAGAGGCTAGGTCTAGCATAGCCAAGTTGAAGTCATCAGGACTTAAAATGGAGCCTGAGTGTTTGTCACTCTTAATCCTTCAGAAGCTACCAAAGGAGTTTGATTCTTTAGTCAGAATTATTTATCAATTGGATCCTCTTCCTGGGGAGGGGGATGTGCTGAAAAGGATTGAAAATGATGATCTTCAGTTCAAGATGAAGGGGGGTTCTGGAACAGTTCTTGTTGGAAAGACTGGAAAATCTTGCAAGAAGGCAAAAAAGGATTTGTCCAAGGTCTCATGCTATAATTTTCAGAATAAGGGGCATTATGCTAAGGATTTCAAGGAAGCCAAGAAGAGGAAGAAGTCCAAAGAGAATGACAAGGAGGTCAATCTCACTACTGAAAAAGTTGCAATGGTGGTGTTTGATGGTCCAATGGAAATGTTTTTTGGGGAAGAAGGTCCCAACAAGAAGGCCTAAATTGATGAGTATCAGGAAATGGACTTGATTGATTAAAAAGTGAGTAATCTTGACCTCAAAGATGAGAACTTATCAGTTACTGATAAAGCTTCTTTCCTATTAGGAGGATTGAAGGAGGATGTTATTGTTTTTATTGATTCTGACTGTACAGATCACATGTTCTTTCAACCAAATTTATTTTCAAATCTTAGTGATTATGATGGAGTTGTAAATATTGGTCAGAAAGGCAGAACAATTCAGATTAAAGGAATTGGAAAAGTTATTCTTGCAAATCACTTGGGTTTCAAAATTTCTTTTGAGAAAGTGTTCTATGTACCAGAGTTGCCTTATAACCTTGTGTCCCTTGGAGTGTTGTGGAAAAAAGGTTTCCAGATTTGTTATCTCAAAGAAGATAAGTTTGTTATTGATATGAATGGGAGAACTGTTCTTAGTGGACAGGTTTGGAAAAAGCTTTTGTGTGAAAGCTTGTTCAAAATCTCAGCTTTGAGCACTTTTGCTCACAATAAAAGTGGCCATAAGGTAAAGGACAGCAACTGTGAGAGTTGTACCTTAGGGGCTAAGACTAGAAATGTGTTCCCAAAGAGCAGAGATCCCACTGATGTTCCTAGAGAGAAATTTTCCATTTATTTGGAAGGGCCATTCACACCGGAGTCCCTTGGTGGGGCATGATACTTCATCAAATTAGTTGATACTGCAACTAATTATGTTTGGGTTAAACCAATTTGATCTAAGGATCAGACCACAGAGGAGGTTTCTGTAATCTTCAAAGTCTGGAAACAGAATGGTCTAATGAAGGAGATAAAGAGGGTTATCACCAATGGAGGTGATGAATTTGTGAGTAAAGAGTTTGAGAGGTTATTGAAAGATTATGGTATCATTCATATAGTCACTAATGCAAGTACTCCACAAAATAATGGAATAGTTGAGAGAATGAATAGGACTGTACTGGACAAAGTCAGAACTATTATGTCTCAATCTGGTCTACAAAAGTTCTTATGGCCTGAGTTGATGTTTACAGTCTGTCTGTTGCATAACATTGTAAGTTTTAAGGGGAAGAGTCCTCATTATCAGTTTTGGAAGTTGTACCCCAAAACATCACACCTAGGAACAATTGGTTGCTTGGTGTGTTATAGTGTCCACCATAATGCAATTTTCAGAAAATGAGACCCTAGATCCAGAACAGGGGCACTTGTAGGCTATGATTTGATCAGTAAATTGTATAGGATCTATTGTCCAGGGACAAGAAAGGTTAGTAGGGATGTAAAATTTGATGAAAGTACCTTTCCACTCAAAAGGAGTGAAGATGTTTTTGTGAATAAGTCACAGCAAGAAATATAATTAGCACCTATTTCACCAGCAAAGGCTGAGGAACATGTTGTTCCAGAATATGAAGAGATGGCAGATGTGCCACCAGAGGGTTCAGTGCCCGCTTCAGGGGAGTCCTTTAATTTGGAACCTGAGGAGCCTCCACCTCCAGTAAGAAGGAGTGGTGGGGTTAGAGTACCAGTTGATAGGTATGGGGAATGGAAGTCCCATTATACTGCCACAGGATATGAGGAAGATAGATTTCAGGAAAAGCGTATGCTCAATGAAGTCCTGGAGTTGAGTTCAGAAATGGGTAACAGGGTTAACCCAAATAGCTTTTGCCAAGCTATGAATTCTGATGAGAGAGCCAACTGGAAGAGTGCTATTTTTGAGGAATTTGATTCTCTAGAAAAAGATAGTGTCTTTGAAGTGGTTAAGCAGGATTCTGTTCCAAAAGGAAAGACCATTGTGGGGTCTAGATTGGTGTTAAACAAGAAGTTTGACACAAATGGAGTTTTGAAAAGATTCAAAGCTAGATGTGTTGCACAGGGCTTCAAGCAGAGAGAGGGTATTGATTAACAGGAAACTTTCTCACCAACTGGGAGGCTTTCCACCTTCAGGTACATGATTGCTCTGGAAGCGGTGTAAGACTCCAAACGGTGCTAGGCCGTGGCAGTTCTGCAGAGGGGAAAGGTGCTGTTTGGGCTGCCCTCCTGAGTGTTACAAAAATATTTAAATGTGACCAAGATCAAAGTCCAGAACCTGGTCAATTGGGGACCAAATGTAAGAGGATGAAGATTATAGTAGTTGGTAGCTGGGGAAACAACACTATCTGAGGCAATATGGTGCCAGGGAAAACTTGAATAGAAGAAGTCAAGGTTTTTTCAGAGTTCAACAAGACAAGGCAATTGTAAGTAACAACGCCCACAAGCTAATAGCTCTGGTGGGCAGCAGAGCCTTAGGAAAGATAAACTCAATCCCAAACAACCTCCAGGTTCTCAATGAACCTGCCCAACTCTCCGCAACCAAGCGCTTGAAGGGTACCAGATAACTGTGGGTGGCTGCACAAGAGAAAGGTAATTTTTTGAAGAAGCTCTAGAAGCAAAACAATAAATGATTCAAAAAAGAATAACCCAACACTTCTCAAGGGACTCAAGAGTAGTGTGGCAGAATTCAACTTCAAAAGAGATGAAAGGAGGTTTAGCACTCCAGTTTTTAAGCTTAATAAAACCTCTTCAGTCAAACGTGACTGGTTCCAGAAAGATAATCAAAGGATGATCAGGACCAGTATGGTTGGATAAAGGGATCAGGAGTGGTGTAACACACTCAATAATTCAATCAGTCAGATTCTTCTTCAACCAGCAAAGCTATTGGTTGGTGATAAGGATCAAGGATCAAGGGTTTGAGTATGGAGGCTCAAGGATCAAGGGGAAATCATAGATATACCCAAATTTTTTGTCTCAGATAAAGGGGAATAAAAACCCCACGGATGATATATTTCAAGAGGTTACTGATGATCTTAGGATGTGGTGGTGATGATACCTTCTGCTGATGTGTTGATAGGATGTCTGGTGCTGATTGGATGTAGGATGATGGGATGTGCTATTTTGGGCCAAGCAGGTCTTGGCCCGCGCGTTCGGCCAAAAGGAAGGGGGGGAACAACAAGAGAAGGAATCAAACGCAGTGTCTAGATGGTGAGGCCGAGAGAGGCCTGTCCTAGACCAATTGGACAAAGGGATGTTTGAAAGGATGAGGAAGTTGGAGAAGTGATATTTAAAAAAGAAATTCCGATTTTTTTTTTCTTGAATAACACCTAAATAAAAGAATTGTAAAAAAGAATTTTGAATTTTCTGCATCTGGTCCAGGGTGTCCAGATTTGGTCACCACATCTCTCCCCAACTTACAGAATGTCCCTAGTCTGCATCTGAGCTTGATTTCATAAAAAAGAAAGGAAAGATGATCAAACACAAGATATGGCCATTTGATCTTGAGGGTGATTGAAAAGAATATCTTGATAAATCCAAAGAAAATCTTCTAGAGTTGACTGCAATAAAATAAAGAAGGCTTCCCAGGTGCTCACGTATGTGGCATACAGTATAGTTTCACAACAAAAACTCAGCAGATGACCCTGGCGGTGCACAATTGGGAGGACGTACTTCTGATCCAAGTTGCCTCTACAACAATGAAATTTCTTGACCTGATCAGCAGAGAACCTTCTGGCCATCTGAGTACCATCCAGTTCCTTCAAAAGATATGATCCACCTCTGACTTGACAGACCACTTGATAAGGACCATTCCACCAATTGGAAAAAAGCTTTCCCCACTGAGTTTCCTAGGATTGGTTTTAAGCTAAAAATAGATAACCAGGATTCAAGGGGTCCCTGACTTGATTGGAATGCTTATCCTCCAAATACTGGACTGATTTTTCCCTTGTCTCCATCATTTTCTGATAAGCTTCGTCACAAACATCTTCACTTTGCTCCAGTTGCTTGGATCTGGCAACCAATAGATCAGTGGTGGAAGAAACCTTTTCCCAACAAACACCTAAGAAAGATTCCATTTCCAGATCAAGAGGAAGGACAGCCCTTTGTCCAAAGATAATTTTGTAAGGTGAGTAGCCAGTGGTTTGCTTAGTTGAAATTCAATCGGAGAAGAGGACCAGAGGAAGAAATTTGCAACAATTCTTTCCACTTTCACCAGCCAACTTGAAAAGAGGAGCCTTCAAAGGGGCATGGCCTCTTTCCACCATGCCTTGTCCTTCAGGATAATAAGGAGTGGTCACCCTATGTTTACCAGGAAGTGATTGGATCATTTTGGCCAGTTTGCCACCAAACTCAGAGCCACCATTGGTTGAATAGGATTGAGCCAAGCCATAACGCATTGTCCAAGTCTTGTAAAGGAAAGCTGCTACTGACTCAGAGCTGAGGTTCTTAAGAAATTTTGCTTCAACCCATCCAGAAAAATCATCTCTAGCCACAATGAGGTACTTAGCTCCACCAGCCTTAATGTGAACCACATCCATAGCAATCCTTCCAAAGACAGTGGACTCTCCAGTGGGATAAAAAATTTCAGCCGGGCACCTAAGATCACGTTTCTGACATACTTCGCAACTCTTGCACCATTGAGAGACCAATTTCTTCAAAGATGGCCATCAGAATCGTTTGGATATACACCAATAGGTCTTGGTTTCCCCATGATGCCCAAGGCCTTCATGGAGACTTTTGAGGATTGAATCTTGCTTGGAGGGGATTGTGAAGACAATTAGAGCACAAGGATTGCCTCTTTTCATAAGCCTAGTACCCTGGACAAAGAAGTTGGAAAACTTCCTCTTGAGCAATCTAAAATCTTTAGTGGAGAGATCAGGAGGCCTTTGGAGAGTGGAAAGGTACTGCTCTAATTTTATCCAGAAACTTTGTTGGAAGCCAGAGTAATTTTGAGAGGAAAAGGTGAATACTGGACAAATTAAAGGCTCCTCCTTGTCAAAGTCAACTCCAACATCTAATTATTCGTCTCCAAGGGGGCGTCGGGATAAACCATTGGGCATGGTGAAGGATTTGCCAGGCCTATGAACAATATCAAACAAGAAAAGCTGGATAAAGGCCACCCAACGGGTCATAGGAGCATTTGGGAGGCTGGGGGAATTGATCATTTCAATGATGGATTGTGCGTCAACTTATAACTCGAAGTGTTGACCCCAGAGGACAGTTTGGAGTTTCTCCAACATTCGAGCCACGCCACAGAGTTACAGTTTTGGTTGGGAGTACCTGGATTCTACATCTGAAAATAACAGGGATTCATAGAGAGCAGGATGGTCCCAACCATTTTCATCTTCCTGGGTGAGGACAGCCCCAACAGATTGATAACCGGAATCAACAGCCAATTTGATCTTGCCAGCTCCCGGTCCGTAAGCAATCTTCCTCAAGACTATGTCCTTGCCAACAATCATTTTAAGCCGCTGAAAAGAATTTTCACACTCTTGGGTCCAGATCCACTGAGCATCTTTTCTGGTCAGGCAATGTAGGGGAGCACAGATTTTGGATAAAGATGGGATGAAAATTTGAACACAAGTGACAACACCTAGAAAACCCCTGACTTCAGTTGGGTTGATGGGAGTAGGCCAAGAGAGGATTTTGTTGATCTTGGATGGAGCCATCCTTCTTCCTTCCTTGCAGACCACATGACCAACAATTTCCAGAGCAGGGACACAGGCAGCCAATTTGGATTGGGAGACAGTGAGGCCAGATTATTCAATTTGGAACAGGACCCTTTCCAAAGTGATTGCATATTCCCAGATAAATCAAAGCATTCCTGAATGCCAGGATAAGAGCTCATTGTTATATTCAGAAACTGGTCCTTTAATTCCACCATTGTCAATGAAGATACCAGCATGATTGGGGATTTCATCCTGGAGGATCCAAACCATCTGAGCCTGATAGACAGCAACTGAGTTGGTGGTGCCTTGAGGCAATTGAGTAAGCTGGAAGCAACCAAGAGGAGTATCAAATCTGGTGAGAGGGCAAGAAATTGGATGTAAGGACCGTTTGTCATAGCCACGCATAATGTCACCTAGACCATAGCCATCTCTCCTGGAGAAGGATTCAACAAACTCTTTGGTAGCAGGGGGAATACCAGAGTCTTTAATAGTAACCTTATCTAGCGGCTGGAGATCATGAACTATTCTAAGTTTACCTTTACTTTTAAGGACACAGAAAACAGGACTGGAATAGCTAGAAGTTGACTGTTCATATAAACCGTTTTGGACTTGTTCCCAGACCAACTTGATGAACTCGTTGACTTTGGAAGCAGGGATTGGGATCTTTTTCTTTTGCCAGGGATCATGTTCTACTACAGGAATGATATAAGGCAGAGCATAGGACTCTTTCAAGAGACCTCTCTCTTCTTCACAGAAAGAAATAGCTTTTTCCCTAAGAGCCAAAACATTTTTGATCAAATACAACTCATCAGGTAGAAGCTATCCATCTGGTACAAAGTTGACTACTCTCAGAAGTTCTTCAGTTACATGGCCAGAGGGGATGAATGGACCAGCAAGAGATTGAGGTAAACCACAGTAAGAATTGCGGGATAGAGGTGGAAGCATAAGAGGAGGATTGAGATTGAGAGGCATTGGTTGGTTGACTAGTTGGATTTTCCTGGCAACTGGTTTATATTTGGAGGCAAAAGAGAGCGGTTCTTGTTTTTGCCAAGAGTTGACCAGAGAGATCTGACTACAAGGATTGAGACCAAGTTTGATGTTCTTCAACGTTTTTGAAAGGTGCCTTTTCCATAAAAGAAGTCCCGGGGGATAATGCATTGCTCACATGTGTGGCACAAGGTAGGGTTTTGAAAATGATGGTAGTAGGATACCCCAGTGGTGCACAATTGGGAGGACTTACTTCTACCCCAATTTGCCTCCATTGAAGCCCATATTCTTCCATACAAAAGCCACCAAAAATAGGATTGAGATTAGGATCTAGTTTGGACTCATTGTGTAGATTCAAATCAAAACTGAAAGAAGGTTGATTAGGAATAAGAGTACAAGGAAAAGAAGAAACAACAGATGAAGAAGAAATATTTTTGAATTTTTCCGTTTTGTTTTGTTTTTGATTTTTGATATTTTTGAGATCAGAGGAAATTGTTGAAAAGAAAGAGAAATAGGCCTTGGGGATGAGGGTTGACTCTTGAGTTGGAGTTTGAGGCTGGAAAGAACTACAACTATTAGTAGGATCAACTACTCCCATAAAAAATGAGAGGAACTGGAATTATCCTTCTGTTTAGGAAAATGACCGGGGAAATCTCTTTCCCAGCAACCAGAATCCAAAGAACAAAGAGGAACCTCAATTTTTCTACCATCTGAATCAGGGAGGAGGATTCTCTCCCCAACTTGATTGGAAAACATCAGAGTTGCTCCAAAATCAATTAGGAAAGGTGGACCCAAGATCGTAGGTCCATCCAAGTGTGTGATCCAGAAATGACAAGTTCCCATGATGTTTTGGCCAATCCAGACTGGAACATCTTTGACAATTCCAACCAATTTGCAGGACTGATTACCTATTCCATAAACTGAAGAGGTGAAGCTGACCCTAGGGCTTAGTTTCAGTTTACAGGCCATAGCATCCAAGATCAAGTTGAGCTGAGAGCCAGAGTCAACAAGGAGCAAGACTGTTTTAGCTGATTCACCAAGATGGCAGGGAAGAAAACCAAGAGGACATGAGTAAAGACTAGACTCAGAAGAGGGATCTGTTCCACCAGAATCCTTTATCAAAGTTCCAGAGGAGACCTTGAGTTCCTTGGGACCGATTTCCACACGTCAAAGCAAAACCCATTTCTTCATTCCTTCAGCAACAGATGGAGAGATCAATAGGAGTTCAGCCACAGATAGATCAGGAATTTTAAGATCAGACATTTTCTTCAATACCCCTTCCACAGCATTGGGGTGATCTTTGGAAATTCCCCTCTTGAACCAAACTTTGGGCTGGGTGAAGGGAGGAAGATTGGGTGAAGCAGGAACAGGATTGGGGGATTGAGGAGGTTTAATAGATGAAGGAGGAGGATCAGGGTGATCTTGAGAACTTTCCATGAGCGGTTCTTTTTCCTCCTCCATGTCTTCTACATCAGAAGAGGGCTCAGGTGAGGATCATTGTTTGGGCATTTTTTGGAGGATCAAGGTTGGAAAGGATGGAGCTTTATGAGGTTTGGGCTCCTCATGTTGCTTCCTTGCTGGATTGGATTAGTAAGAACCAACCAGAGAAGACAAGGAAATAGCTGGGGGATACCAGGGTTGAAGAGTACCACAAGAAGATTGGAAATCCACAGAAGTCAAGGATGCCTTCATAGGAGGAGGTAGCTGGTAAGAGGCCACCACATGAAAAATGAGGCAAGATGAATCAAAGGGGATTAGGGAACCATCAGGAAGAAAAAAGTTATTCCCTTATTGCTCTACCAATTTCTTGTCTTTGTCCTTCTGGAGTTTGAGACATCAACTGGTTCCATGGCCTTCCCTGTGGCAATAATAGCAGACTATGGTATTTTTAGGAACAGCACTAGAAGGTTTAGGAACAGCAAGAGAGGAAATCTTTTGATCCATTTTGTTTTCAAAGGCTTTGAGCAGTTTAGTGATCTTGTCCATCGTAGCGGTTTCTTGGTTAGGCTGAGGGTTCTTGGGCCTGCAATCAGATTCCATTTTATTCATGATCTCGTTTGACTCTTTGAAAGAGGGGGCATGGACTGGTTCAGCGGTTTTAGACTTTTCAAAAGTGAGGGCTGTTTGACCTTTCATGACTTTATCCACCACTCCCCTAAGGATAAGGAAACCAGGGAGCTTGAATCAATTATCCCTGGTAGTGATCATGGATCCAGACTCGCCCAGTTTGTCCTTGATCCTTTCCTGTACTCCAAGAGAAAAAGATTGGAAAAATTGGACTCAAATTTTTTCCACTGTGTCAATGTGATTGTTTTGGACAAGGTAGGATTGGATGGGATCCCAAGATTTCCTAAAAGCCTGATAATTGGAAGCGGAAGCCACACCACCATTGGAGACCCACTGAGAGACAAGGTTATCTAGATCCTGCAAATTAAATTGTGCTACATCTATTTTTCCCCAATAAGCCAACATTTCTCCCTGCAGCAGGGTCCAGTTATGCCCTTTGAAACCTTCAAACGACTCGATGATTTCCATAACTTCATCAGAGGAGATAAAAAATTTTAACTGGTAGGCCATATCAAATTTGCTAGCCCTGTCCACCAAAGCAGCCATCTTGTGCAAGTCCAAGAAGCTTTTGACTTTTGTCCCATTGAATCCTAAGTTCTTGTTCTGGGGCTTGATCTTAACCATCTTAGGACAAGTAGAATAGTTGCTGGTGGATTCCATTTTGAAAAAGTTTCCTAAAAGATCCAAGGAATGGATTTCCAAAGTGGCTCACAACTGTGGCAAGAGTAGGGTTTCTCCAAAAACAACAAGTATCTTGCCCAGGTGGTGCACAATTGGAAGGACTTACTTCTGGAACAAGTTGCCTCCACGGATCTATATGATGATAGAAAAAAAAGAAAGAGATCGGATTGCAAAGTTGATGGTTGATGATGGGACTGTAAATCCCAAGGTTGCCAATTTGATCCCAGCCCGGGGGACCAAATGTAAGACTCCAAACGGTGCTAGGCCGTGGCAGTTCTGCGGAGGGGAAAGGTGCTGTTTAGGCTGCCCTCCTGAGTGTTACAAAAATATTTAAATATAACCAAGATCAAAGTCCAGAACCTGGTAAACGGGGGACCAAATGTAAGAGGATAAAGATTATAGTAGTTGGTTGCTGGGAAAACAACACTATCTGAGGCAAGATGGTGCCGGGGAAAACTCAAATAGAAGAAGTCAAGGTTTGTTTGGAGTTCAACAAGACAAGGCAATGGTAAGTAACAACGCCCACAAGCTAATAGCTCTGGTTGTCAGCAGAAGCTTAGGAAAGATCAACTCAATCCCAAAAAACCTCCAGGTTCTCAATAAACCTGCCCAACTCTCCGCAATCAAGAGCTTGAAGGGTACCAGATAACTGTGGGTGGCTGCACAAGACAAAGCTAATTTTTTGAAGAAGCTCTAGAAGCAAAAAAATAACTGATTCAAACAAGAATAACCCAGCACTTGTCAAGGGACTCAAGAGTAGTGTGGCGGAATTCAACTTCAAAAGAGATGAAGGGAGGTTTAACACTCCAGGTTTTAAGCTTAATAAAACCTCTTCAGTCAAAGGTGACTGGTTCCAGAAAGATAATCAAAGGATGATCAGGACCAGTATGGTTGGATAAAGGGATCAGGTGTGGTGCAACACACTCAAGAATTCAATCAGTCAAATTCTTCTTCAACCAGCAAAGCTATTGGTTGGTGCTAAGGATCAAGGATCAAGGGTTTGAGTATGGAGGCTCAAGGATCAGGGGGCAATCATAGATATACCCAAATTTTTTGTCTTAGATAAAGGGGAATAAAAACCCACAGATGATGTATTTCAAGAGGTTACTGATGATCTTAGGATGTGGTGGTGATGATACCTTCTGCTGATGTGCTGATAGGATGTCTGGTGCTGATTGGATGTAGGATGATGGGATGTGCTATCTTGGGCTGAGCGGGTCTTGGCCCGCTTGTTTGGCAAAAAGGAAGGGGGGAATGACGAGAGAAGCAATCAAACGCAGTGTCTAGATGGTGAGGCCAAGAGAGGCCTGTCCTAGAACAATGGGACAAAGGGATGTTTGACAGGATGAGGAAGTTGGAGAAGTGATACTTAAAAAAGAAATTCCGATTTTTTTTTTTTTTGAACAACACCTAAATAAAAGAATTGTAAAAAAAAAAATTTGAATTTTCCGCATCTGGTCCAGGGTGTCCAGATTTGGTCACCACAGCGGAGTTGGGTGAAAAATCAGACAAGCTGATTTTGTAACAGCATACTTGAATGCAAAACTTGGAGAGGAGGAGACTGTTTATATGTCAAACCCTGATGGTTTTTGTGAATGGTTAGTAGAGACTAGATTAGAAACCATGAAGAAAATCTGTGTTAGAAGTTTCCTTTCAGCATATAAAGGGGAATATGTCCTCAAGCTGTGTAGATTGCTTTATGAATTGAAGCAAGCAGCTAGGTTGTGGTATAATACCATGAGTGAGAAACTGAAACAGATTGGTTTCAAGACGTCTGAGGCCAACCCTTGTCTTTTTGTAAGAAAGGATGCAATTTTGTTTGTATGTGTCAATGAAATTATCATTATTGTAAAATGGTAAAGAAAGAGTCATGGAGACACTCAAAAAGGAATTCAAGATAAAAGATCTTGGTCTGGCGCAACAGGTGCTAGGAATGAAATTCAGTAAGACCATGAATGGTATTAAGTTAGACCAGAGCCTTTACGTGGCAGCACTTCTTAAGAAATATGGCTTAGGGGATGCAAAGGAGTTTGGTACTCCCATGCAGTCAAACATTCATTTAGAGAAGTCTACAGATGAGGAGTATCTGGAGTTTGTTCAATCTGGGAATGACTACAGGTCAGCTGTTGGATTGCTTAATTATTTGGGGCAGTGTACAAGGCCCAATATTGCTTTTGCAATTGGTGTCTTGTTGCAACACTTAGAGAAGCCAAGCATGAGGCATTGGTCAGCGTTTAAGAGAGTTATGAGGTATCTTAAAGGAATGCACAGTGTGGGACTGTTGTTTACAAAGTCAGCAAACTTTGATTTGGTTGGTTATTCCAATGCAAGTTGGGCATATGGTAACACTAGGGAATCAACAAGTGGTTTTGTATTCTTCTTAGGTAAGAATCTGGTGTCATGGATGTCAAAGAAGGTATTGGAAATAAGTCTTTCATCAACAGAGGCTGAGTATAGAGCTTACTTAGCAGCTTCACAGGAAACAAAATGGTTCATAAAAGTCTTAGAGGATACACATAAGCCACAAGGGTTTGCGTTGTTGTATTCTGATAACCAGAGTGCCATTGCATTGGCGCAAAACCAAGTTTTCCATTCAAGAACAAAACATATTGATTTTCACTATAACTATATTTGCGATGCAGTTAACTGCAAGGAGATTGTGTTGGGGTACATGCCCACTGGAGCAATGATTGCGGATATCTTGACTAAGAATTTAGATAGGGTCAAGCATCAAGGCTTTGTGACTAACATGCAGATGACACCTCTTTTGGATTAAGGGGGTTTGTTAAAATACGTATGCACTTACCCTTGTGCTAGGTATACGTGTAATCCAAATGGGATGCACATATGGGCCTCTCTGGCCCATTGGTCACTCACACGGACCATACAGGCCTGTGTTGATGTCACGGATTTGGGGAAACTGGACTCAAAACGCGTGAAACAGGCCTATTGGTACATGGGCCCTAAGGGGCCCGGTGAGGTATATGGGCAAATACAGCCAGATGGGCTTGTATGGGCATAATTGGGCCCAAGGTTTATTTTGGACATACTTGGCCAGACGGGCTGGCCCGCCAAATTATAGTTTACTTAGTTTTTGGGCTTGGGGCGGCCCATTGAGGCCGCTGCCTGTGTGGCAGCCCAGTTGGGGCTGCCGCCCGTATTGTGGCCCGCTTGGGGATGCTGTTTTTGCTTACAGCCTGTTTATGGGGCTCAACAGCCCGCGCAGGGCCGTTGTAGGGGGCAGGGGGACTCAAAATGGAGCCCCCCCACCCTGGTCGCAGCTGTTGAGCCCATTGCAGCTGCCAGGCTGGGTGGCGGCCATGGGGCTGGTGGCCCCTGCTCCTCCCCCTCCCCTTGCTTGCCATTGCAAGGAGGAGGGGGAGGGCTGGCTGGATGGAACCAGCCAGCCACCCATTGCAAGGGGCAACCGGTCATGGTGGGGGGGACTTGATCACCCCCCCACCAAAAGTGTTGGCTAGGCTGGTTGCATCAAGGTGACCGGCGGTGGGGGGGAATTGATCACCCCCCCACCATTGAAGGGGCGCTCCCCCCCCCCCTTTAACTAGGGGGAGGAGCGATGGGCTTGAGGTAACCTGACCACCCCCCAGCCCATCCTACCTTGACAATGACCCCCAGGGCCCCTGGTAGGGGGATTGTACTGCCCCCTCCAGGGATCTGTGAGAAGGAGGGGGGGACAGTATGTCTGCTGGTCACCCCCCCCCAATGTGTGTCTGAGACCAGACCCAGGTGTGTCCTGGGTCCCTCCTGGCCATTTGTATGGCCAGTGGCTGGTTGCATGAGGCAACCAGCCAGCATGTGAGGTAACAGGCTGGTTGTAATAGACAACCGGCCAGGGTTTTGAACAGCTAAGGGGCTGGTTCAGCCCCATTGAGGTGGAAACACCAGAAATAACTGGAATAGGCTGGTTGTAAGGGTACAGGAACTGATGCCATGCGGGCTGATGTAGCCCAAACCAAGTAACAAGGCCTATAGAGCCTGTAGAGCTCTTTTGGTGCGGAAAATTTGCCTTTTAGCTTGTTGTATCATGGGCTCTCAAGAGGCCAATCTTTTGTACGTAAGGAGCTCTTCTCCCTGCTGTTTTCCATGATCCATTCATCATACAATTGAATTCATCATGGATATCATCCAATGTATTGCCCCATTGTGGGAGCTCATCAGCAATTATTGACACAAGGTGTCCAGCATTTCTTTTGCTTTAAATACTGCTCATTTGCCTAAGCTAATTGCTGGCCATAATTATAACAAATCAGTCCTCATTCAAGTTGGGAAATGTGTCCGCCTTCCATTCCAGGTCAACTATCAATTCTATGAGGAAGTGAGTTCAGTGAAGGGTTGGTCTTTTTTTCTGGAACTTTTCTGAATCTTTTGTAAGGATTTGAAGTTAATCTCACTTCCATGTACAAATAAAAAAAATTTAGTGAGTGCTTCCTTTAGATTTCATCTTGATTGCATTCAGTTGATGTTTGCAAACAAAAAACAATAATCAAGCAATTGTCTGAGGATAAAAATTTGAATATGAGATTGGAAGCTTGGATACCACTGGTATTGGCATATTGGATGTTTTGGTGAGACAGCAATAACTGGGGATAGATTCAAAGATACAAATTAAGAGGGGCAAAATAGCTGCTGAAAAAGCAATACAAGATGCTTTAAGTTAAGTCTCTGTCTCCCTGAGTCAATAGATACATGTGCTAGACATTTAAGAAAGCCATGACAATGGCTTTTCCTCTCAGAGGGATAAGTAAAACAAAGCATTTATTTTCCTCTCAAGGAAAAGAATTTAAAAACCCATTAGAATGTGTCCACTCGCCTGGAGAGGAGATGCAAGCATTACTACTGGAATTCGACAAACACTGTCATACCGAATTCCCAACCACTGACAGTAAGGATTGAACAGAAAAAAGCCAAGGAATGAACAGAAATCTTTAAACCAATGTGAAAGCTAGAATCACAAAAGGTATGAGGATCGACGGATTGAGGAACCTGGTGAATTTGACTGTTACCAATCGGCTGGGATTACCCTCAGACATGGCAGAAATCGGACTGGCAGATGAATTAACAAATTATTACGTCAGGGATTGTATCCAATCTTCCGCGCACTCAACTCACGGGAAAAATACAATCCCATGAAACTTACGGGCTAGAGGGGGTTTTCGAGGATACGTTGGGTTTGAAGGTACTACTGCTGTTGTTTGAGTTGTTGGGATTCAAACCGGCGGTGTTTGTTGGGGTTGGGGTGTTGTTGGGAGAGGTTTGTGTGGTGTTGACGAACGTTGTGGAGGAGTTGCTACCCGAAAGCTGTGAAGAACTGTCGCTTGTAGCGTTCGGCGCCCGTGTCGTAGCGTCGCTCACCGCCGTTGTGTTTGCACCTGCAACGTTGATTGTATTGCCGTTCATGATAGGTACAGTGTTGTTGGTTGAATTGGCGCTGGAAGTTCCGTTGGAGCTCAAGTTTCCACCCTGTGGATTGGCAACCGGGGAGGAGCCGGAAGTTGGGTTAGAGCTGGAGTTTCCACCTTGTTGGTTGGCCACATTCGGATTAGCAGTGCCATTTTGAGACGCAAAGCTATTGACCGTCGAGGTTTTGGGAACTCCGGAGTCTGCAGGGTCAGATGAGGACCGTGTCGACCCAGCTGGATTGACAGCACTTGCCGCGCTTGACGCGTCATTGGCAGCTGTACCTTCGGGGTCACTCGAGGCACAAATGGAATTGGTCTATCAATGGTGAACCAAGGTACCTTCATTAATGATGCCATCTTCGACTCCGAGCGTAAGTTTGCGATAAGGGGCAAAGACGTACAGAAACTGTGATTTGACCTGAAGTGCTGGCCTTGCCTTGGGAATCCTTGACCCGAAACGAGACGGCCGTCCCCGGTGCGATGCTAGAGCCCAACCTGAAAAAGTTGATCATCTATCAGCAATCTAACAAGGCGCAAGATCCCGGTGCCGTGAAGTATGACCGAAAGGAAAGCAACATACGCAAGCTGGGCCTGTTGCTGAACGTTCGACAAACTTTGCAACGCAGGACCCTCCGGATTGTCCTGTCAATGGGCAGTTACCATCAACATAGTATTGACATTGAAGGAGGATCGACAGGCAATTCAGAAAGTTGAGCGCTCACCGCCTCCACAATCGATAGCGAGTAAGGTGGAGTGCCACCACTGATGGACAGTGAGGTAGGAGAGCATGAGCTCAAACTAGTACACAAGCAAATGAATATCAAAGTTCATCAAAACTGGTGGTCCTAAGTGGTAAGCAAAGTTAAATGACATTGTGTGCAAACCTAGTTGGGGTATTGATCGAGGGAACGGCGTTGTCCGCGATGGACCCGTGAAAGATCACGAGTAATCCAAACACGAGCTTCTTGAAATGAAAAGAATGCATTGGGAAGGCGCAGTAAGGATCCTGGGAGTGATTGATCTCGAGGGCCGAAGTTGAGATCTATCGTAGAACGATTTTGATGCAGAACCGAGGCGTGTTTAGTGAGTGAAACCAGGGTCCCGAAACGCTTGGGTCAGAGACTCGATTGAATGGCATACCAGTGATAATCCAATACCAGCAAGCAAAGGCTCAATCCTTCACGAGATGGATGAGCACAAACAGAGTATCAAGTGGTCGCAGGATCAGGAACCTGATTAAAGTGTGATAGCAGTCTACCGGAGCTACGTCCAGTTGGGTTCTGGGGGCAGAGACTCGACTGTGTTCTGTCGGCTGGCAGGAGGAAAAGTTTGCTCGAGAGTACCGTTTATGTAGGACTATCTCGTGGGTCAAGGAATGCGATTCACCACAAACCAGGTGATGCTGGAGGACTGCTTCGGGAGGAAAGTGTTAGCTGAGGTGAACGGGTCGGTTGAGTAGGGGCCGATCCGATTCCAGCTATTTATGTATCGTGATCTCCATTCCAATGTTCCATCAAAGTTTTCATCCTACCAGAATCAAGGCTTCTTCCATTACTTTGTCGCCTTGATGGATTCTCGGCGGTGGTGGTGGCACCCGGGCAACGGTGGGTCTTTCTACACATCATTGCCGATCAATCCACCTTGCCTCAGCGTGATCAGTTCTTGGGAGATTTTCTACCAGATCAAACCCGCATTGCGCCCGTGGGAAGCTTTGGCCACCTCTATCACCTGTTGTAATTTTCTCTCATGAACGGAAAGGTCTTAAGGGTAACGCAATCAACAACTAACAGTCTCAACAGGCATCAAGACTCCACCGATCATGATAAGAGGTGACCGCAGACTTCTCCGCACTGCTCTCAAGCAACAGAGGAACCTCTAGAAGCAGCATGGTTCGCAAGGGCTACATCGCAACCTTCTCATCATCGTAGTCTCTGCAAGGCCCAACATGGCTTTCCTAGCAGGGCGTCATTTGGCTCTCAGACTAATGTAACCAAGCATGCCCCCAATACCAACTGGAAGAATCCAACAAACTGGCGGGTAGGTGTTTTATCAGTTTTGAAAATACTGTCCTCTTGTTCAGAAATTGCGGTGCCCCTTTCCAAAATTTTCGTTGTCTTTTTATTCTCTTTGTGCCGAAGTAGATTTCTTTGTCCTAAGGTTAATTCTTGCTGCCATACAGCTAACAAAGACATGTGCGGGTTTACAAAAAAACCTGTCCACTTTTTTCACAATTCTGTTATGATATCTTACATTATCTGTCCGCCTTTAAATTTTGGCAGATCAAATTTCTATAAGGAGAGATTGAGTAAATCAATGTTGAAAAATAGAAAGCTTGAAAGTTTGAAGGCAAACACACTTTGTTTGAGAACAAGAGATGGACTGAGAGGCAAATGTCACACATGCGAATCACATACTTTGGGAGAATATGTGAAACCCCCTCCCAGCTCAAGCCATCAGTTTCACAGCTCAGGTTTCACTCAACAGTGACAGCCAAACTACATGTCTCCTCATTCATCCTATTTAATCCCCTTCCTCCTCTCTCCCGACCTAGCTCTGCAGAGACCCTCTGACTTCCCTCTCTTCTGAGCTAGGTGAGACTGATTCATCCCTTCCCTACTTTTATTTCCTGCCTTTCCTCTTCCATCCATCCTTGTAGATTGAGAGACCCTCTGACTTCCCTCTCTTCTGAGCTAGCTCACTTCCTTCTGCAATTCATACACACCTTGGTTCTAGAAATAGGTCTCCCAAAGCCAACATTTTGTTCTAGGAACCCCCTCTCTGTCTGAACCAGTGAAGAACCAGACATGGTCCTTACACTTTTTTTTCCTCAAACCAACCATCCCTTCAATTGATGCCTGCTTGAGCCTCTTCTGACGTAGGCTCCCCAGTTTCCAATCCAGAAGCTATCATCCAAGCTGCAAACCCCACTTGATGCCTCAAAGCCAAACTTAAAGCGGCATTGGCTCCTGAAAACCTTGCTAATTATTTGGATACCACAATTCCTGTGGGGGATCTACAAATGCTTGCCAATCCTCCTACACCTTTGACTTGACACAACAACATTGAAGACAACACCACTTCCAATGCAATGCCCCTCTCCCTCCAAGGATACCACAAGGGAGTCATTCAGCTTCAACAACGCAGCATCAATCAAGCAAAAATTGATTGTGCTGAGACGCAAGACAACGGTCAGACCAATGCCGCAAGGATTGCTTGCCTCAAGGAGGCCCTTCTACGGCTCTCTGTCAAGCCAGATGAAGACAAACATCCAACTAGTCGCAAGACATATTTCATCAACCTACAAAGGTTCCAATTGTTAGACAGCTCTCTCTTCACTGGCCCCTTCCAGTTGGTAGAACCACTACTCAACTTGTTGCAGGCGCTCCAACTATTCTTTGCAACAAAGGGGATTTTCCAAAACAACAATAAACTGCTGATAGTGGGTAGTGTGATTTGGGGCAACTAGGATGACAGGATAAAATGAGTCAGATTTCAATCTTGTATTGCGATGATATGAGTGAGCATATCTTTTTTATTTAGAAGTTTTGATATTATATAAAGAGATAATTTTTTTTACCTAGGATGAAAGGATAAAATGAGTTAGATTTCAATCATGTATCAGGATGATACAAGTGAGTATATCCTGTCTCCTAGGTTTGTGTTTTTGTGTGTGAAAGAAAAATGAAGTGATAAAAGTGTAGTCAGGAAACAGGTGTTCTAGAAGGAGGGGGAACTTGTGGTTGTGCATTAACGGATTTTGGTGTTCTATGTTTCTGGGCTGGTGGTTGGTTGTTGTTGTGTTCTATGTCTCCTTGTATACGTAATCCTGTGGTTGTATGTCATAACACCTGTCCCCAAGAAAAAAAAACCAAAAATTGTATAGAGGTTTGTGGGTTTGCTATGTTGGGAATTCCTGGTTGGCGGCCAGCATATTATGGAAAAAAAGAAGAAAATTATTGAGGAAAAAAAGAAACAAAAAAGGACATCAAGTAAGAAAAAAATAAGGAACGGGTTCAGGAGGAGGCAGAAGTGTTGGAAGAGGAAGGAAAGGAGTAGGGAAACAAAACAAAAAACAAAATAAATGTGGCAGGGGAAACTGTAGAATGGAAGAACTTGAGAACCGGAACAGGAGTCAGGAGGGACCAGGAAGCAGGCGGAGCAGCACTTGGGAAACAGACCTTGAGAACCAGAACAGGAGTCAAGAGGGACCAGGAAACAGGGGGAGAAGCACATAGGCAACAGACCTAGTGAGTTTTAGAAAAGCACAAGGTGGATTGCATAGTTTTGCTAAAGTGGAAAAATGAAATAATAAAGGAGAAGGAAGAGGAAGAAAAAAATTGAGTCAAAAAGCACCTTGAGAACCGGAACAGGAGTCAGGAGGGACCAGGAAACAGGGGAGCAGCACTTGAGAAACAGACCTAGTGAGTTTTGGAAAAGCACAAGGTGGGGAAAGAGTAGTTGGGGGAGGGAGGAGGATCAACATTTATAAGGGTGGCTGGGAAGGAGTGGCTTGGTGGAACAAAGATGGTAGGGCAAAAAGGATTGAAGGGTTGGGAATTTGATTAAACAAGAGACATAAGATTGGGTGACAGGAGAGGGTCACATGGGAGAGAAATGTGAGAGACAACAGTACAATGATGTGGGAGAAGAAAAATATCACACTATTTACAGTCATTATTTCCAATTTTCCTCCTCACTTGAATCAAACAGTAACCCAAAGGGCGGGGTTGAAGATGAAGTCAACGTGTATCTTGAGCTTGGGGCCAGTTTTCAGGTTAGTGCATTGGCTGGAAGGTGATGGGTTGGATAGTATTCAAGCTTGAGTTGTTTGGATTGCACAAGATCCCGTATGAAATACAATCAGAAGTTCATGTGTCAGGTTCCGTGGTGGTACACCAGACTTGAGGCAATGGCTTGGGCGCTTTCATGGTCTGTGTGGAGGATGGTTGGGAGCCTTGGGCCCCCTCAATGATGTTGGCAACCCACAGCAGTTCTTGGAAGCATTTAGTGAGGGTGCTGAATTCAGCCTTGGAATAGGACAGGGATATCACATTATCCTTGTGGCTTCTCCATCCAATTGTGCGATTGTACTGGACAAGGGACCCGGAGAAGGAGCAACATTTGCTGGTGCCACCATGATTGGCATTGCAGAAACCAAGGAGTATTTTGGGGGGAGATTGGGGGGAGGGCTTCCTGATTGTAAGGTGGAGGGCCTTGGTGCTTGCCATGTACCAGAGCAAGTGTTTCAATGCCTGGCAATGTGGCCCCTTTGGGGATTCCAGAAACTGGGAGATGAAGGATCACCCAAAGGAAAGATCTGGATGGGTACATAGGGCCAGGTATTGGATGAGCCCAACCACACGCCAATAGTTGAAGGGAGGGTGGGAAGGGACCTCTGAGATGTTTTTTTAAGGGACCAGTAGTTGTTGGGTAGGGGGTTGGGGGTGTTACAATGGTTGGATTGCAAGAAATCCAAGAGGATCCACTCTATTTATTGGTATTTGAGTAAACACACACAGCCATTGTGCTGTTGGAAGCGGATCCCCAGGGTTTATTGCACGGGTCTCAGATCTTCCATTTCAAACTTGGCCTTAATCCAAGCTTTGAAATTTTCCAGCCAAGATCCTCCAAGGATGAGGTCGTCCATGTGTGCGTACACCCAGAAGGGAGCATCACTATTTGCCAAGTAGTAGAAGCATTGATTGGTCCTGGAAGGGGTGAGACCCAGGTCTTTCAGGGCAGCATGCCACCAGCAAGGAATTTTTTGAGTCCGTATACGGATTTGTCCAAGAAAAGGGTGTTGCCATTGAGTGAGGAGTTTCCCTTTGGGTGAGAGATGAATAGCCATTCCTCTGGGGTTCCATTGAGAAATGCAGATTTGATGTCCATTTGGTTTATCTGGAAGTGGTGGGAGGTGCAGAGAGAAACGAGGAGCCGGAGGGAGGTGAGGAATCTGGTTGGGGAAAAAATATGTTGGTGTAGTTGAGCCACTCCCTTTTCCAAAAAACTTGGACACAGAGGAGGGTCTTGTATTTGCTCAGGTTTCTGTTGGCTTCAGTTTTCCTCCTGAATGCCCAGGTGGTGCCTAGGCAACAGACCTTTTCCACGGATGCTGGCAGTTAAGGGGACCAGATGTGGTGCTTCAGCATGTTCTCCAGTTTGGTGGTGATGGCTTGTATCCAATGTTTTTCATCAGGATTGGAGACAGCTTCCTCATATGTCCTGGGGCTCAGGGTAAGGTACGCAACAGCGTTGGCAGAATTTTTGCATTGGGACAAGTCAAGGAGTTTTAAAGTGTAAATGGAGCCTATGTATCCTTCACAGGGGGGGGGGGTCAGCAGTCCATCCATAATGCTTTCCTTCAGGAGGGGTGGGTGGTTGGGAAGGGTTGGGGGGGCTTGGCTAGGGGTAGGAAGTTTGGGGGGGTGTTGCATGGCAGTTGCGGGGGAGGGGAGTGAGGGGTGAATGAGCTCTGAGAGCAACATTTCTTTGGAGGGGTTGGATTATCCAGAAGGGGGAGGAGGGAAGGGAATTTGAGGTCCTTGGGGGAGGTGGGCTGTGTGGACAGTGGAAACATGGAGTCATGGAATTTTACGTGGTGGGTAACAATTACACTACCTGTTTCAATTTACAAAACTCTGTAGGTGGGGTTTCTGCTGCCGTACCCTAGGAAGATCCCAGCTGCTCCTTGGTCAAAAATTTTTTCTTCAGGTTGGTTGAGTTGGTAAATGTCCTGGAAGCCAAATTCATGGAGATTTGAAAGTGTTGGGGGTTTTCAAAACCACTGTTTCTGGGGAGATATGAAGCCCAGGGTCCTGCATGGGGTGCGGTGTGGTATCATTATATAGCCTTGGGTTGGGAACTGTATTGCGGCTTTTGTTAGAATTTGAGTTTATATATATGTGACTTCCACTGGAGTTCAAAGTATCATTGATTGCATTGATTTGATTTATATTATTGTTGTTATTGAAGTATTAAAATAATGGCTAAAATATAACTAGGCTGTGTTCTCATTAGTGATTGTCAGACTGTCCAAGCATAGCATTTCACTTACCATGTCACTTAAACTGCTTATGCTAATTTTACCTTATTCATTTTGTACTCAACCACTTGTCAGCCTATAGTGTATTTAGTCTATATAAACACCAGTGCTCTCAAGTGGAATTCATCATCTGTTCAGCCAACACATCAACTGGAGTGTCCTTTTCCTCCTGATCTCAGGTGTTTCACGCTTGACGTTACAAGCCCCTTTCACTCATTCTTTAATCCTTTCATCTCATTAGAGCTCAGCTCTTTTTATCTTTTACATGGTTAAAAGCCTTTGCTCAACCTGAGCCAACTATACTTCATTCAAACTGTCCGCCTTCAACAGTCTCATCCTGAAAGGCGATCTTCAACCATTTTGGCAAGGGGGTGAGATGGGGATGAGCCTTGTCAGTGACACTCATGCTCATCCCATCCATCCACTTCAACAGTAGGCATCAACCATCAACTTTGACATGGTCACAAGGACTTGTCCAGCACTAGCACACAACCTCAGCATGTCCGATCCATTCAACAATGAAAGTCCAAGTCCTTTGGTTGCACCTCAAGAGGAACTGCAAGAAGAGCCATCCCCCCAATCCAAACCATCAGATCAAGAGTTGAACAATGTGGTGCTCTTTTATGGACGCGAGTCAGGAAAGTGCTGCAGGCGGCGCGCTCAGCAGCAGTCAGGTAGGCCCAGCAGCGGTTGGGTTGGGCTCAGCACCTGGAGACGGGAGACGACGGATCGCGCGGACCGGAAAGCTTGTGCGGATTGGAAGGCTTGCGCGGATTGGAAAGCTTGCGCGGATTGGAAAGCTTGCGCGGTTCGGCAGGCTTGCGCGGATCAGAAAGCTTGCACGGATCGGACCGCGCATTGCAAGACGCGCGGATTGGGTCACGTGGGTATGCCCCGGATATCGGAACAGGTTGTTGGGCGGACGAACCGGGCTACGTTAATACCGAAGGGCGCGGGTAATGGCGAGGGATGGAGGGATAGGGTTGGGCTAGGGTTCTGCGGCTTAGGGTTGTATATCATCACTCTTTCTTGTTACTTGTGGTTGTACTTAGGTTAGGGTTGAGAGGGAGGACTTAAATACTTTGCTCTCAACTCCGGGTTGGAGGAGCATCGGATGATGGGAGGAAGGAAGGGAGGGGAAGGACGGGGAAAAACACTTCACTTCACTTCACTTCACGGACTGGACTGCACTCTAGGATATCACTTTTCGTGGCATTGGATTGGATTGGATTGGGAAGGAAGGAATTCATCTTATTATCACTCTATCCCTTGCTCTCTCTCTCTTGAAAGGCTGCATCCAATCTCCTTACAGACGCTTTGATCAATAACTTCCGGAACTTGAGGACGACTTCTGGGGTGTTGCCCCCTTAAGTTTCCACAACGACCAAGCTGACTTAGAGGAGGACTTGTTTGGGGGAGAGGATGACAAAAGATCAGTCAATGAAAGCGTTGAAGATGAAGATGAAGAACTTGGGAAGAGAGGCGCACTCAAATACAATGAGGATGCTGATCCTCAACCGGCTCCAACTCGTAACCTTCACATTGCTGAAGCTCCACTTCCCAGCTTACCATTCCCAAAGCCATCAAATGGGAGACACTGGGATCTAAGAATCCCCATTTCTTTAAACTTGAACCCTTTGCCCTTTTCTGACAAAGAATTCCTTAACAAAGCAAATGAATCTTTGGATAAAGAAGGGGATGAAACTGATGGTTCAAGGCCATTTTCTGATCAAAAAATCATCCGGTGGCAATGGAAAGTTGATTCAAACGGCCAACCGGTCAAGCAGTTGAATGCTTGCGTAATCTGCTGGGATGACGGCTCACAATCTTTACAGGTTGGTTCTGAGTTGTTTGACATGGTTTCCACCATAGACACTCGCCACCCAATCAGTTCAGAAAATCTCAAAGAAACCTCCGCTCCAAATCAAGGCTTAACATACTTATTTTATCAACATTTGGAACTCAAATTAATCGAGGCTCAAGCATCTATTACCTGCCAAATTACCCTGAGACCATACAGTTTAAATTCATTGACCCACAGAACAATAGTTGCCAATCAGTCATTTATGAAAGCACACCCACCACCGCAAACGTATCATCCTCACCAGTTGAGACTTGAGCAGGTCTAGGAACAAGGATCCAAAGACTGAAATTAAATCTTATCCAACCCAATCATCCATTTGATCGATGAACAACTACTATCCTTCAAGACTCTCCTCGCTCACTCATTCAAACATGAAGTGGTATGGTTTGCTTCAGGCAACTCAAAGGCTTGATTGACTTGGACCTTCCCGACGACTGCAACTCAGCTACTCAACCCAATTCACTCATCCTGATTGACCCGTCCCTCATGTTGAATATTTTGAACCCTTTATTGTTCTTTCTAAGCTCATTGTCTACTTCATCTCTTTTCTCTTTTCATGCTTCTCATATTTCCTTTTAAGTCTTACATTTTCTTTCTATGCTTTCCTCTTTTTCTTTCCTTTTCTTTTCTCACTTTTCTTTTTCTTTTCTCCGCCTATATTCTGTTACTTAACTATCACTCAAACGCGCGCGCTGCAGACTGTCACTACTGTCACAGCATGCGCGCACTCTCTACACTCGGTTCAACTCTTTCTCAAGGGAAACTCTACATCAACCGGATCAATCTACGACCGCTCACCAATTCTCAAAAACAAATGATCAATACTTGAACCCAACATCTTCATATCACAAACCAGATCAATCACCTTGAACTTCTTTTCTTAGTTATCAATTCTCTTTCTTTTAAATCTTCTTTCAAGTTCATTTCTCTTTATCTCTTTATTAAAATCATCCTCAAGCCTCATCATCTCGAATCTCACCAACGGCTTTCTTTCTTCTTCTTGAGTATGTCTGTTACGGCTGGATTTTTACTAGCTCTTTATTTCTCAACCTAACGTTCAACCTCTCTTTTATTAGCTTATCCAACCCTCAACCTTTAACTCCAGTAACTTCTCTTTTCCACAACTGCTGATATGATCTTTACTTGCTGTCTTTAAGTCTACCCACTTGATGTTGGTTCCATTCTTGTTTGCTTTTCTTCTGAAGCCTCACTTTTTCTTGTTCTTATTCTTTTTACTGATGTTTTTCTCCGTGCAGCCATTTTTAAGAATATTATTTCTTTAAATTCAATTCCAGAAATTTTTCACCTCAAACCGTACAAAATTCTATTGAGAGATGGTCAAAATCAACCCTAACGCCTTACGCTCGACCGCCAATCATCCTTTCCCATGGTAAAGATTGTCAAGTCTGGGATACTCAGGGTTGTCAATACTTGGATTTTACCGCCGGTATTGTTGTCAATTCTCTGGGTCATGCAGACAATCAAGTGGCTGAAGTGATGTACTAACAAGCCAAGAAACTTGTCCATTGTTCCAACTTGTATCACAACAATCAGGCGGGTGAACTAGCCGTCAGTTTGGTTGAAATCACCAAACAATTCAGTGGATTGGGTCATTTTTCTCCATCTTCTTCCTCTTCCCCCACTACTCCGTCCATCAAACCTAACAAGAGAATCACCAAAGCAACCATTGAGACGGCAACCATCAAAACAAGCAGTAGCAACAACAACAACAATAACAACAACCCTAAGGTAGACCAGATCAATCAAGATGGAAATCAAGAACCTAAGAGGAAAAGGTTGAGATTGGAATCAATCAATCAATCAATCAATCAATCAATCAATCAATCAATCAATCAATCAATCAATCAATCAATCAATCAATCAATCAATCAATCAATCAATTAATCAATCAATCAATCAATCAATCAATCAATCAATCAATCAATCAATCAATCAATCAATCAATCAATCAATCAATCAATCAATCAATCAATCAATCAATCAATCAATCAATCAATCAATCAATCAATCAATCAATCAATCAATCAATCAATCAATCAA
Organism: Puccinia polysora; assembly: GCA_025617555.3. Classification (NCBI taxonomy): domain Eukaryota; kingdom Fungi; phylum Basidiomycota; class Pucciniomycetes; order Pucciniales; family Pucciniaceae; genus Puccinia; species Puccinia polysora. Next base: position 44,300,017 of record CM062613.1, read on the forward strand.
TCAATCAATCAATCAATCAATCAACCAATCAACCAATCAATACAATCCAATCCAATCAACACTGTTGTGTATCAGCAAGACCTGCAGCCAGTTGGATCCAAATCCCTCAAGGCGCTACTCTTTTCTCAATCACTCACGACTCAATCTACCTACAAATCAACCAAGTAAATTTTATCAATTCTACACATGATTAGAATCAAACATGCTCCATAACTTCCTCCAGTGCAAGTCAAGCGGGTGTGTTAGAATTTGAGTTTATATATATGTGACTTCCACTGGAGTTCAAAGTATCATTGATTGCATTGATTTGATTTATATTATTTTTGTTATTGAAGTATTAAAATAATGGCTAAAATATAACTAGGCTGTGTTCTCAGTAGTGATTGTCAGACTGTCCAAGCATAGAATTTCACTTACCATGTCACTTAAACTGCTTATGCTAATTTTACCTTATTCATTTTGTACTCAACCACTTGTCAGCCTATAGTGTATTTAGTCTATATAAACACCAGTGCTCTCAAGTGGAATTCATCATCTGTTCAGCCAACACATCAACTGGAGTGTCCTTTTCCTCCTGATCTCAGGTCTGTTACGCTTGACGTTACAAGCCCCTTTCACTCATTCTTTAATCCTTTCATCTCATTAGAGCTCAGCTCTTTTTATTGGTGTGGTGTCATTATATAGCCTTGGGTTGGGAACTGTATTGGGGCTTTCACCCTCAACATTAAGTAGGTTGGGCTTAGCAGTTGGAGTGCATGTGGTCTCAGCAGTGGCCGCTGCAGGATCAGCAGTAGGCTCTGCGGCTCTCATCATACCAGGTGTGATTTGGGATTAACCAGATGCAGCCGGCTTGCCACCTGCTGGGATGCTATGGACCTAGGAATGGAGCCGGCCTGACCAAGTTCAAGGGGTGGTTAGTTTGGGGAGGTAAGAGCGGGAAAATTGTGGAGGTTATGTGAGCAGGCAGACATGTGAAAGTGCAGACCAACCTGCAGGAACAGGGAAAATCAAAATGGTGCTTTTGGTGGATGCAGAAAAGCACAGGGGGCTCCAAGTAGGGCACAGCAAAGGGCTGTGTCATGAGAAGGACAAACTAAATGTGTTTAATGTAAAATATAAAAAGAGCTTGAGATCTCATGAGATGAAAGGATTAAAGAATGAGTGAAAGGGGCTTGTAACGTCAAGCGTAACGGACCTGAGCTCAGGAGGAAAAGAACACTCCGGTTGATTTCTTGGCTGAAAAGATGATGAATTCCACTTGATAGCACTGGTTTTTATATAGAGTAAATACACAATAGGCTGACAAGTGGTTGAGTACAAAATGAATAAGGTAAAATTAGCAAAAGCAGTTTAAGTGACATGATAAGTGAAATGCTATGACTAAAGAGTCTGATAGCCATGACTAAACAGTCTGATCATCACAATACTACAACACAGCCCAGTTACATTTTACCTGTTGTTTTAGTACTTGAAGGTTAACAATAATAAGATCAAATCAATCCAATCAATGTTACTCTGAACTCCAGTGAAAGTCACATAAATGAAAACTCAAACTCTAACACACCTGCCTGACTTGCACTGGAGGAAGTTACTGTCCTAAAAAGGAATCTAACTCTTTTTCTTCAATTAACATAATGTTCTACTAACTGTTGGAATAATTCTACATACAGGTTGGTGACTGATTAATAAGATGAGCTGAATGACTTTTAAACTTCCTGGGGCATATTTGAATGCAACTGCTATCTTCAAAGTATAATTTCTACTATTTGCTGGAAAATTCTTCAGTTCAAAAGTGAATGACTTGTCAGATGCGTTGGATTTGTTCAAGGTTGGATTTGATTGTGTAGAATAAACTTGATTGAGTTGGTTGATTTTCGGAGTTGAGTACTGAAATGATGGTGAAAAATTGATGGACAGTTGATAAAAAAATATAAAGTGTAGGTAGAGTATAAACGCAGCAGGCAAACTATAGTCCAATCCTCACAGGATGAATTGACGGGATATTCATATCAATGGTGATCAGGTCAAGTTGTTTGATTTTAGAACAATTCTAACAAGTCGAGTTGGTAGCAAGTTGTCAATGATGCTGGTGATCAGGACAAGTTGGCAAAAGGAGGAGTGTTGGTAACTGGATGAAGGTGATGAAATGGTGAAGATGCTTGACAAGATTTGTTTGTATCTTTCTTAGAGTCCAATCAATCAACAATGGTTAAGTAATCAATCATCTTGAGGCTTGTTAAAGTTGAGGCTGATTGGGTACGCAACAGTCTAGTCTTGAGGATTGAACGTACAGTTGGCCACATCAAGTGTACCTGTAGATAGATAAGAGCACGGTGACGATAACAATAGGATCAACAATGATTGGTGTCCAACAAGTCTTGAACCAATCAATCAACCAGTCCATGCACTTTTCAAATCCGGTGATTTAATTTGGTTACTGGTAGGAGTTTGTCGAGGTAGGTCAATTGAAAGAATTTAAACATTTTCCCTCAAGGTTTGCTAACTATGCTTGGTTGCTTCACTCAATCCTTCTTGCTCCTTCTATCAGGTATTTTGGACATGGATGGATGGTAGAGATGAAAGTAGGTGGTAACTGTTTGAAATTAAATGGTATGATAAAAAAAATGACAGTAATCAACTTTTGATGATTTGTGACCGCTATTGACTTCTTGCTAAGAGGCTCTGGACCGGGTCCTGCTTGCTTTCCATCATGCTGATGAGCCCAAGTTAGGATGTGATTGAGGTAATTGATTGAGTCTGGTGGCTTGCTAGTCTCAAATGAGTCAATCAGCTTATTTGATCCAACAAGACAGGCAACAGATAGGAGTATGTTCAACTCCACTTCAACCTTGTTGATTGTAGCTTGATGTTGCTGTCGGTGGCTTGGCTGTTGCCTATGTTGCAACTTAATTCAACTCCTAGCTTTCTTCTATCTTGGCCATCTGTTGTCTAAAAAAGGTTGGTGTGATGATCTTGAGTGGCGATTGGATACTTCTTGAGATGCTGATGCCTAGTGTTGAAGTGAATGGATGGGATGAGCTTAATTTTCAATGAAAAGGCTCATCCTCATCTCACCCCCTTGCGAAAAGAGTCAAAGATTGGTTTCAGGATGAGACTATTGAAGGCAACCAGTTGAATGAAAGATGGTTGGCTCAGGTTGAGCATGGCTTTTAAACGTGTAAAATCTAAAAAGAGCTTGAGCTCTAATGGGATGAAAGGATTGAAGAATGAGTGAAAGGGGCTTGTTACGTCAAGCCTAATGGACCTGAGCTCAGGAGGAAAAGGACACTCCGGTTAATGTGTTGGCTGAACAGATGATGAATTCCACTTGATAGCACTGGTGTTTATATAGAGTAAATACACAATAGGCTGACAAGTGGTTGAGTAAAAAATGAATAAGGTAAAATTAGCATAAGCAGTTTAAGTGACATAGTAAGTGAAATGCTATGACTAAAGAGTCTGATAGCCATGACTAAACAGTCTGATCATCACAATACTACAACACAGCCCAGTTAAATTTTACCCGTTGTTTTAGTACTTGAAGGCTAAAAATAATAAGATCAAATCAATCCAATCAATGGTACTCTGAAATCCAGTGAAATTCACATAAATGAAAACTCAAACTCTAACATTTAATGGCAGGCGGGCTTGAGGGATTGGGCGGTATGGGTAAGGGATAGGGTTAGGGTAGGGTTCAGGGTTCAGGGTTTCTTTCTTATTTTGTTCTTTGGCTGTCATTGTGCTGTTACTTAGGTTAGGGTTGAGAGGGAGGGGATAAAAAAACTCACTCTCAGACTGGTCTAGAGGGGCATGCCACCACAAACTACATTTTTGGGGAAGGAATTCATCTCTCTATCTCTCTACTTAAAGACATGTCTTCAAAATTACAGATGCTAGGACCATTATCTTCCAAACTAAAGGATCAATAAGGAGAGCACCCTCTCTTTTGTTTCCACATCTGGTGCTCTGGCCGGGAAATTCCTTCCCTTCTCATTTTCTAAAATTTAACTCAGGATTCTACCAAAAACCGCACCTGGATCCAACGTTCCACCCCCTTTCCCTCTACAAATGAATCGCAAGGCTCCAGCCAAACCTCTGCCACCGGCTGCTTCTGCTGCTAGGATGGGAGGTTTTGCACCTCCATCAGAGGGAGGGTTGTTGGAGATGGCAGTTGAGGCCCCTTTTTGTGTGTGGCTTAGGCCAAGGGACTTCCCTCACCTTTGGTTCAGCACCACAGATGTGGAGCAGTTCCTTGCTAGGTTCAAAGGGATTGGGGACTCTGAGGGCGCAACGGGTGTGGATGAGGTCTGTAAAGTTTTCCACTTTATCACAGAAGAGGAGAAGCTTTGGGAAGTGGAGGAGATGGTTGGGTATGAGAGGCACAATTGGGGACAACTAAAGAGCAAGATTTTGGAAAGGTAGGGGAAGCACAAGCCGCTGTAGAGGTTCCAAGGGATAATGGGATTATTTGGCAAATAGCTTGCTGGAATTCACCAAAAGGGGATTTTATTTTACTACTAATCTTGAAGAGATAGAGGTAACCTAATATGGTTATGAATGGCCTGCACTTCTAAACTATAATAAGTCTACAGAATAATTTTTTTTAATTGATGGCCGGTTTTCTTTGAGAATTAAAACAGGTCTATAATCAGACCTAGATTAATTATTGATAGAAATTTTTAGGATCTGGAAGACTATTCACATTTGGATTGTATTATTGTAAAGCTTCCACCAATTAATTATCAAGAATTTTTGACCTTTTCTGAATATTTTTCAAAATTCCAATCAAAGGATTTAAGGGTTGACTAAAAGGTGTTTAACCAGTTGAAGGAACCAAAGATAGTTTTTACCACAGGGAGCTGGGCAGAAAAAAAAGATTGGTTGGTTTTTCTGTTGTTCTCTTCTTTTTTTATAAATTTACTAATCACAAATCAGTGGTTTTTTCTCTTAATACTAGGTGCTGAATAACAAGTATTTTCTCAAGAACCCTTCTTCAAGAACACCTGGGGTTGGTTCAAATGGTCAATGATAATTTTGTGTATGATAATTTATTTCATTTTTAATTGATTATTTTTCACTGAAAAGCTGGTGTTGGTTTAGGCAGATGCCATAAAAACATAGGGGAAGACATATCACAGGGGAAGATGCCATGTTTGGGGGCTCATGCCATGCTAGACAACTTGGACTTGGAAAAAGAGCCCCCCTTAAATAGAAAAATAATTCCTCAGGGGATTCTCAGGGCTCCCCTGAGTGCAGTTTTGAGCCTCTATCTGCACTGTTGAAGCACAGGAGGTTACAGTTACATGAGAAAGATAATTCTGGTGAGAAAATGTGTAAATCAGACTGAGAGATAACTGTATTTTTTAGTATAATTTTTGATGGTCAGGTTAAGATATGAGATAATGGATAATATTTTTATGGTTTGGAAGCTTCTGAGTTCTTATCTTTTATAAATAATGATGCAAAAGCTCCCTGCAGCTTGAGTTAATTTTTCTTGTTGGGAAAAGCATGAAACATTCCTGGTAGCTGCAAGCCCTCTTTGGTCACTGATGTTGTATAACTTGTATGGTCAAAGTGGTGGAACAATACTTTGTTGGGTCTTTTGAAGGAGTATTCTGAGCCCTTATCATGTATAAAATTTTTCAGGAACTAACTGCATGCTGTATCAAGGGAATTAGTTGTAGAGATATGAGATATGCTGTTTCACCACATGCTCCCTGGGATAACTTGAGAGTGTGGCTTTAAGGTATTTTGTGGTTGATATGGTGGCAAAATAAGTATCAGAGTGCTTCAGAGAAAGGTTCATAGGCCTTATCTGGTGGTTAAAGTTTCAGAAAAGTCATGTGTACTGAGTTTTTATGGATGGTTGGTGAGAATTGAGATACACTTGGATGCATGAGCCCCTACTTTTGTTGGTGCATATATGTGTGTTGTATGGTTGGAGTGTTGGAAAAATGAGTATCAGAGTGCTTCATAGGACGGTTCAGAGGCCTTATATGGTGGTGAAATTTCCAGAAAAGTCATGTGTACTGATTTGTTATTGCTTGTGGGTGAGAATTGAGACATACTTGGCTGTATGAGCCCCTGCTTTTGTTGGTGTGTATATGTGTGAAGTAAGGTTGGAATGGTGGCAAAATGAGTATCAGAGTGCTTGAGAGGATGGTTCAGAGGCCCTTAATTGTACTGAATGATCCAGGAAGGTAGTGTAACTTGGTTTAATAGTACTGGTTGTGGTTTAACATTGGTACTGGTATGGGGATGTTGTTTTGTTGGGTGGTTATTTTAATCAAAATCTGGTGCCATTAGATACTAAATTAATATTTTATTTACTACTTCTTGTGACATAATTCAGGCTGTGACTGGTTTTGCGTTTTTGGGACAGGTGTTTGATATGGTTTGGTGTGGTATTTATAACCTTTGATTGGGAACTGCATTGCGGGCTGCATGCTCAGCAGTTAGGTAGGTTGGGCTCAGCATTTGCAGTCTGCACAGTCTCAGAAGTACTTTCAGTGGGCTCAGAAGCAGCCGCTGTGGAATCAGCAGCAGGAATTGCGGGGCTCAGCACTGGGTGTGGGTTGGGCCTACTCCAGGTGTGGCGGGCTTGCAACCCGCATGGACAATGCGGACCATGCGATGGAGCCAACCAAACAAGTTTGCGGGCAGCTAGTTTGGGAAGCGGGAGCAGGGTGATAGCAAGGTTACATGCAAAGGGGAGGTCTGCGCGAGAATAGGCGCGGACCAATCTGCGGATCATGGGATTTGCAGATGCAGGGGGCTCCAAGTAGGGTGCGGCGGAGGGCCACACTATGAGAAGGACAAACCAGACGTATGTAACCACAGAGGGAACAGTTTTGGAGGGAGTGGACAGATTGGGTAGGGTTGGTCTAAGGTTCTGGGCCATAGGGTTTTCTTTCTTTGTTTCTAGGATCTCCATTTGCACTTGCACTTAGGTAAGGGTTGAGAGGGAGGAATTAAATACCTCATTCTCAAGTTGGGGTTGTAGGAGAATCATCTTATTGACTAATCATCTGCAAAAGAGAGCATCAGACTAGATTTGAAGGAATACACATCATCATTTCTTTACCTCTCTCCCCTCTATAATTGTCCCTTTCTCATTGAACTCATCAACCCCAACCTCCTTACAGACGCTTGGACCAATAAATTCTGAACTTGAGGACAACTAAGGAGAGTATCAATCTTCTGTTTTGTCAGCCTCCTGGATTCCAAGACCCTTAATATCCTTTAGCTAACAGAGGTGATAGAATAAATAATAAATATATTATTTAATAAATGCAGCAAAAATCCACAAAATATTTGGATAAAGCTTATTGCAAGGTTAATTGGTTTGGTTATGGTTTATTGTTATAAATCAATATAGATAAATTGATTATTAAATATTTTTATAGAGGGGCCACAATTATATTGGGGATCTTTAACACCTCTCTTCAGGGAATTCAGTATGAAAACACATAGTCCTGATTACTTTAGGCTCTTTAGTTTAAAGGATATTTTGCCCAAAGATAATATGTATATAAAATACATGGTGGAGTGGCAGGGATTTGTAACCAAGCTGCCACAACAGAGAAAGGATAATAAAACTCACTGGTATATTATTAAATCCTTAGGGTATATGTTTGGGATGTGTACTGATGGGTTAAACCTGTATACTGGGGTGATAAGGTTGTTCAGCAGTTTAAATTGATAAAAAGAGGTTGAGGAGGGATATTTATTGATCAGACTAAGCCATAAATCACTTACTTATCTTTTATAAGTATTTTATTACCTAGGCACAGTGTCTGAATGTAAATATAACTGGGTCTCTGCCCATCAATATCTTCAAAAGAGCTCTTTATTTATAACTTTTGGAGTCCCAATATTGTCCTTCTGAGGGGTACAGGGGCTCAAAGGGACAGACACTGAGGCTAGAAGGGTAACCAGTGGTAGCCTGTCACGTGTGCTTGGTGCTGTAGCACGGGTAGCATCTAATTCTTCAGGGTATGGGAGTTATTCTACTTTATAATAGATATTAGGACGTGTGAATAACACTAATCTTTCCTATTTATGTATTATTTAATTAATTATCCTTAGTAAATGTTCCCAGTAAGTTAATAATTATTTTAATAGACATTTCTACGGAAATCCTGATTTCAGGTGAGTTCTCATTATGTAGTAAATAATTGGAGTAAAGTCATGATATTTATTTTACTGCTTATTTTCAAATCTCAGTTGATTTACTAAAATAATTACTTAAAAACATGAGTCATGGGAATTCATGTAATATTTTTGCATCATTAGTTTTCTTAGTATTTAAAAAAGATATTGATGTCTAGAAATTCTCATAATAGTATATTAAAGTATTTTAATATATTTTTAGAAGTTTTCATTGTCTTATTTTTGAAATTCTTGGTACTTTGAATTGTATTTAATAAAAAATATGTATAAAGGTTTTTCAAGTATTTTTATATAACTTTATGTACTTTTAGACTATTTACTATCCACAGGAACATTTATTACATATGTAGAATGTTCCCGTGTGGGTTGTAGCATGTTTAAGCAGTACCTAAGTTTCTCAGGCCGCCTGTTACTTTGTCAACCCGTAGTGCCGTGGCTGCATACTTTTCAGAGGCCCCGGGCTGCGTACACAATTTTGACGGAGTGACAGGGCTGTATCTCAGCTGGGCACCAGTGATTTGGCTGCCGCGGCTGCGTGCGGGAATTGTGACAGAACACATTTCCATCCGTAACTCCTAAAATATACACAACACCTCAATTCTGACTGAATTTTAGGTGTGGAACCTATACGTGACAATACATGTGAAATATTTAATTGGCCAAAAGTTCAATAGTGGTGCCATGGTATTTTGGTCTTTCTTTCCTTAATTATTTAAAAATATAGGGAGTTGGATTTCAAGGGTGGGTTCAGTGAGTGACCCTACCTAATTTTGGGTGGAGAATCCAATTTTGCAATAATATTTATGGTTTTCTTACTCCTTCTTGGGTTAATTTTATTATTACTATTTTTATGTTATTTCTATTACTGTTGCAGCTTGCTCTGCAATAGTAGCAAGCTGACATTCCCCCACTCCAAGATATGGCCATATCTGAAAAAATCTGGAGCATGTTGGGAAAAAATTAACTTCATGTGTGTTTCAGTTCCTCTTTCTGGCTCTGTAGTTTCTGAGATGTATTGGTCCATCAGGTATGTTATTCTCTGGTAACCATTCATCTTTGTCTGCAGATTATCCTTTGTATCTTACTAAGTATAGTCTAACATCTTTTCCTTTTAGTCTCTCTTTCTTTTCTCCCAATATCCTGCTGAATTTCCCTTTTTCTTTCACAGGTTCAGGTTATATTGGGATTATTTTTGGAGGGAGGTTACCACCTTCTCTTGGTTGAAATTGTTTGACTATGCTAACAGGAAATACTGGGTGTTTTCTTGATAATTCTTCACTCAAGATTACTTCCACAGCATTTTTGCCATGCATATTCTTGATAAAAACTGGTCCAACAAAGGCTTGTTTCAGCTTTCTGTTACCTGCTAGATTGCTGAAGTTGGTAGTGGATATCAAGATCTGATCTCCTATTTTAAAGTCAGGTTCCTTATTTGATTTGTCCCATCTTTTTTTTTTGTATTCCACTGCTTCTTCTACACAATTTTGAGCATGATTATTTGCCAGATCTATCATCTTCTTAAATTCAAGAGATGTTGGATGAATATTGGCTAAGTTATAGTTTAAGTTATTCCTAGGGAGTTTTGGAATCCATCCTCTTTCTAGTATGTAAGGGGCTTCTTTGGTAGTAGAATGTTTACTGCTGTTATAAGCCATTTCTAGAGCTGGGAGTAGGCTTACCCAATCATGGCAATAGCAATATGAGTTTTTGTATTCTAGACCAAAGCTACAGAACCTTCTTAACATATATTCTAGGGTCTGTATCATTCTTTCAGCTAATCCATCAGTTTGGGGATGGTATTCTATAGAAAATGCTGGAGTAGTACCCAGTATATCATGTAGATTCCTCCAAAACTCAGAGGTGAATTTGGGGTCTCTGTCATTGATTATAATCTGGGGTATACCAACATCAGCTATGATCATGTTTCAAAATACTAAAGCTACATCCATAGCACTATCTTCTTTGTGGTTAGGTAAGAATTTTGCCTTCTTAGAGTTTCTGTCAACTATAACTAGGACAGAGTTATATGAATGAGTACCTCCAGGGGGGAGGCCGTTGACAAAATCCATATTAATGATTTCCAATCTTGTTTTGGGTTTGGAGATATTCTGTAGGAGTCCAAACCTTTTTCCAGTAGTTTTATTAGATTTTTGGCAAGTTGCACAGCTAGTAACATACTTAATACTGATTTCTTTCCAGTCTATCCACCAAGCAGTTTGTTTTACTTTCTCCAAGGTTCTTTCTGTGAATAGATGCCCTGATGAACAGTTGTCATGGCATTTGTGGAGTATATGTTGTATATATTCTTTTTTGCTTAGTACTACTACACTGGAATGTTGGTGTCTGTAGTAAAGGAGACCATCCCAAAAGGTAAACCTTCCTGCTTTATATGGTTTAAGTAATGAAGCTGGTAAACTATTTATTAGAGATTCTTCTGGGCATTCACATTCCATAATGGTAATCAGCAGCTTGATTTCAGGGGAGTATTTGTCTCTCACTAGGTTGAAGAAAGCAGTATCTAATTCACATAAGTGGATCCCCATTATTGGAGCATTTAATGCAAAAAGATTGATGTTCAAGATAGGAAAGATATATTGATCTTCAGGGTCATATGCTGGATGGTTAGAGTCTTTAAGCAAAGCATTACTACTTAGACTATCAGCATTCTGATGTTTAGCTCCAGCTTTATGCACTATAGTCATCTGACCTCTATACTGTTGTATAGCAATTTGCCACCTGAGCATATGTCTGCTTGGGGTTTTCATGTTCCTAAGAGTTCTTAAAGCATTAAAGTCCATGATCACCTTTAAAGTGGTGCCTTCTAAGTAATAGTGCAGCTTTTCTAAAGCCAATACTAGAGCCAAAAATTCCAACTGACTGGCTCCATATCTCTTTTCTGTATCTTTGATCTATCTAGATATGAAGAGTACTGGTTTCTCTACTGGTCTTTCTTCTTCTATCCTTTCTTGATGTAGAGCAGCTCCTAACCCTTCCATACAGGAGTCAATTTACAGTTTAAAGGGCTTGGAGTAATCTGGTTGAAAGAGTAAAGGAGTAGAGGTCATAGCTATTTTTAGTTCCTCATAGTTTTTAAATCTCTAATGTGTCATTTCAAATAGAGTGTTGTTGTTGCATACTTCATACAGAATCTTATTTAGAATAGCAAACTTTGGTATGTATTGTCTATAGAAACTGCAAAAAATAATGAAAGACAGTAACTCTGTTTTGTTTTGAGGCATGGGTCTATTCATGAAAGCAGCTATCTTATTTTGATCAGCAGCTAGAGTTAGAACAGAAACTATATGTCCTAGGGCTTTCAATTCTCCATAGACAAAGTTGCATTTCTTCATGGATACCTTTAATCCTTCTCTGGAGATATTCTGGAGTACTAATCTTACTTGGTTTATATGAGTATCCCAATCATCAGAGTATATGATAACATCATCTATATATACCATCATCCATCCTTGTCTGATGTATGTACCTAGAACTGTATCCATTGTTCTCTGGAAGTGTGATGGGGAATTCTTTATACCAAAAGGAATCCTAAGATTTTCATATATTCCCAAATGGCAGATTATTCTCATAAACTTCCTGCTTTCAGGGCTTATAGGTATCTGGTGGAAACCTTTAAGCATATCCATAGTAGTGATATATTTGGCCTTGGAAAAGTTATTCAGAGCATGATAAATCCGGGTTATAGGATAATAATCTGCATGAGTATGATTATTTAGCATTCTGAAGTCTCCTACCATTCTTGAATTTTCATCATGCCAAGCTATGATTACAGGTGCGGTCAAATCAACCTGCTCATTGTGCCCTACTTTCCTTAATACTTGTAAGTCTATCAGTTCTTGGATATGTTCCTCAAGAGCTATTCTAGACTTAGGACTAGAGGTATAGGCTTCTCTTCTTAAGTTTGGAGGATAAGGAGGCTTAATGGTCAATGTTAATACCATATTATGTCCTTTGATATCACCAATGGGATGATCTTTAGTAAAAAAAGCATTTTGGTTCTCAAAGCAGACTTTCAATATACCTTTCTTCTGTTCCTCAGAAAGTTTCTCATTCAGAGATGCTTGAGAGAAGTATTCTTGATCAAAGTCTTCTAAATGCTTTTGATAAGTGGAAGAAGGGAAGTTAGATTGGATAGCGCATAACTTAAACTTCTTGTCCCAATTACCACCCACTGTGAATTATCTCCCTTTACTCTGGAACAAATCTATACCATATAGACATAAGGCATCATTACCTATTATCAGGTAGTCACATATTCCGTTGAGCAATACTATAAATTCCACTTGTATTCTCAAAGATCCTTTAGTATGGGGTAGTATTATAGGAGCAGTCCATACTCCAATAGCATTCATGGTAGAGTTGCAAGAGCTAAACTTGGCTTTTGGGATAGGCAGAAGGTCTTCTTTCCAATTGGGATCCCATTTTTTTAAGAATTCAGCACAGACACATGAGCAGAAAGCTCCACTATCCAGTAATAACCTTATAGGTCTGTCTTTATACAATCCTGTTGCATAGCAAGTTTGACCAGTGGTATAACTTTTGCCACTAATAGGTTTAACTGTTAATAGTTTAAAATCTGTAATATGTCTAGGAATTATGGTAGGATCCCATTTTTGGGTCAAACTGGAATCCCCATGGATGTTATTGATTTCTATAGAAGTGCCTATATCTCCTTCTATAACATCAACAGGTTTGGTCAGGATCAATTCACATTCAGAAAGATATCCTTCAGTATCAGCTATATCTTCATAGTTCTGATTCCCTTCAGCCTCCTGCTCTCCTTCCAAGACCGCTATCTTTCTTTTTGATAACGGGCAGTCTTGTATCATTTTCCCTGTCTTGTTACAATTCAAACAAGTTCAGGCATCCTCTCTTTGTCCCTATTCTAATTAGGTTTCTTATTATCAGAGGTATTTATCAGATGGGCTTGTTCTCTGGTTTTGTTAATTTTGTAGTTCTCTTTGGGTCTAGAAGGGACCTTCTTATCTAACCCATTCATGTCTGTGACTTCTTCTAACGCATTGATTAGAGTTGGTAAGTCAGCATCCATGCTCATCCTGCATCTTACACTATGGTTAAGATTTCCAGGACAAAAGTTGAGGAGTCTTTCATTTACTTCCTCCTTATCAGCATCTGGATAGAAGCAATCTAGTATTTTTTTCTGTTCCAAGCACCATTTGTGAGGCTTATCCTTGGAGGGGTCAAATGAGGAATTTTCGAAATTTTTCATCATTTTTCTTTTCCACATTCTAGAATGGTTGTCAAAAAGATGGTGCAGGAACTGAAGGAGTACGGGGGTGTTTGGGTTCCAAAAACAGTTCAGCGGGTGAATGCAGCTGAGGAGGAAGGGGAGCAAGAGTTGCTCCTGTCAAAGTCTGTGTTGGTGCCGCTTGATTATGTCTCAATGAAAATTTCTGGAAGGAAGGTGTGGGCAATGGTGGACAGCAGCTCAATGGTTAACCTGCTTCTTTGAAAGTTGGTGGATGAGTTGGGGATGGTTTGGGTGATGTGTTCTATGGGATTGCAGGCTCTGAATGGCGGGGAATTTCAGGTAAATAGAGTCGTGGAGGAGAAGGAGGTTGAGGTCACAAAGGTCCGGAAGCTGCTGTTGTTCCTCTTGGTCAAGTGCAGTGACATAATGCCAGGATGACCGTTTATGTTCAGATTCCTGGCGCGGATTGTGTTCAATGCAGAGGAATGGATAGAAGCACTGATGGTGGAGGACATTTCCTGGGCCATGTTTGAGAAAACAATCTGAAACCATGGGAAGGGAAAGTAGGTGCGGTGGCGGAGGCTGGCAAGGAGAGTGGATCCAATGGGGGAGATGACAATGGGGGTCACCCTGCAAAGGATTGTGCCTAGTCAACTGTGGGTACTGCGCAGGACAGTCTCCAGTTTTTTGCGGACGGTCAACTAGGAAGGAGAAGGTGGGGGGGAAAAGCATGCAGAGGAGGCGGGTGACAGAAGTAAGTTCTCTTCCTCAGTATGTGTTTCTGGAAGGTACTATGTTTCAAAAACCCTACCATAGTGCCACACTTGTGAGCAAAGGCAAGAGCGGCGGTTTAATTGTTTCCAGGATTCACAAAAAGCATAGCCAGTGTGTGCGGATGGTCAGGTGTAACGCAGGAAGGTACAAGCTTGTGGCACAGAAGGTCTGGCCCCAGAACAAGCCAATGCCGCAGGGATTGAACAGGCCTATTTTGTTAAAATATGTATGCACTTACGCATGTGCTATGTGTAAGTGTAATCCAAATGGGATGCACATATGGGCCTCTACAGCCCATTGGAAACTCACACAGACCATACGGGCCTGTGTGAATGTCACTGATTTTGCGAAAATGGCCTCAAAACGCTTGAAACAGGCTCATTGGTCCATGGGCCCCATTGGGCCCGGTGGGGGATATGGGCAAATACAGCCAGATGGGTTTTTATGGGCATAATTGGGCCCAAGTTTTATTTTGGACATACTTGGCCAGATGGGCTGGCCCGCCAAAGTATAGTTTATTTAGTTTTTGGGCTTGGGGCTGCCGCCCGTTTTGCAGGCCAGGTTGGGGCTGCCACCTTTTTTGCAGCCTGCTTGGGGCTGCTGCCCGTGTTGCGGCCTGCTTGGGGCCACTGCCTGCGTTGTGGCCCGTTTGGGGCTGCTTCCCATGTCGCCGCCTGCTTGGGGCCCCTGTTTTTGCCCTGGGCCTGTCTATGGGGCCCAACTGCCCGCGCAGGGCCATTTTTGTGGCTGCCGCGGGGCTGGTGGGCCCAGCTCCTCCCACTCCCCTTGCTTGCCATTGCAAGGGGAAGGGGGAGGGCTGGCTGGCTGTAACCAGCCAGTGAACGGTTGCAAAGGGTGACCGGTCATGGTGGGGGGGACTTGATCACCCCCCCACCAAAGGAGATGGCCATGCTGGTTGCATCAAGGCAACTGGCGGTGGGGGGGGGATTGACCACCCCCCCACCATGGGAGGGGCGCTTGTTAAAATACGTATGCACTTATGCGTGTGCTACGTATAAGTGTAATCCAAATGGGATGCACATATGGGCCTCTCCGGCCCATTGGACACTCACATGGACCATATGGGCCTGTGTGAATGTCACTGATTTTGGGAAAATGGCCTCAAAAAGCATGAAACAGGCTCATTGGTACATGGGCCCTATTGGGCCCGGTGGGGGATATGGGCAAATACAGCCAGATGGGTTATTATGGGCATAATTGGGCCCATGGTTTATTTTGGACATACTTGGCCAGACGGGCTGGCCCGCCAAAGTATATTTTATTTAGTTTTTGGGCTTGGGGCGGCCCATTGGGGCTGCTGCCTGTGTTGCATCCCAGGTTGGGGCCCCTGTTTTTGCCCTGGGCCCGTCTATGGGGCCCAACTGCCTGCGCAGGGCCACTGTTGTGGCTGCCGCGGGGCTGGTGGTCCCGGCTCCTCCCACTGCCCTTGCTTGCCATTGCAAGGGGAAGGGGGAGGGCTGGCTGGCCGTAACCAGCCAGTGACCGGTTGCAAAGGTTGACCGGTCATGGTGGGGGGGACTTGATTACCCCCCCACCAAAGGAGATGGCCATGCCAGTTGCATCAAGGTGACCGGGGGTGGGGGGGGATTGACCACCCCCCCAGCATGGGAGGGGCGCTTGTTAAAATATGTATGCACTTACGCGTGTGCTACGTATAAGTGTAATCCAAATGGGATGCACATATGGGCCTCTCTGGCCCATTGGACACTCACATGGACCATATGGCCTGTGTGGATGTCACTTATTTGGGGAAACTGGCCTCAAAACGTGTGAAACAGGCTCGTTGGTACATGAGCCCTAATGGGCCTGGTGGGGGATATGGGTAAATACAGCCAGATGGGCTTGTATGGGCATAATTGGGCCCAAGGTTTATTTTGGACATACTTGGCCAGGTGGGCTGGACTGCCAAAATGTGTTTGTCTCAGTTTTTGGGCTTGGGGCCACCGCCCGCATCATAGCCCGCTTTGGGCTGCTGCCTGTGCCATGGCCCGCTCAGCGCCTCTTGTATTCCTTAGTTTGGCCCACGCAGGGCCAACGGCCCGCACAGGGCTGTCACGGCGGCCAAGGGATTGGGCCCGCGCGGCGTTGCACCATGGGGGCCCGGCCTGTGGCAAACTGCGGACACTGCCCCGGGAGTGAGGGCCAGTTTCCCCGGCTCCCTCCCCCTCCCCTTGCTTTCCCTTGCAAGGGGGTGGCTGGCTGGGTTGAACCACCCAGCGACCGACTGCAACAAGGCTGTCGGTCAGGGCAGGGGGGATTTCATCACCCCGTTTCCCAAAGGATGATGAGGCCAGCCGCAAGGAGAGTGACTGGCGGTGGGGGGGATCTGATCACCCCTCCACCATCAAAGCAAAGCAGAGAACAGGGGTGCTCTCCCCCCCTTTACCAATTGGGAGGAGCAACGGGGCTGAGGGGATTTGACCATCCCACAGCCCACTTCTATTGATGACGCCATGGGGTATCTACCCCCAGGGCCCCTGGTAGGGGGAATTGACCGCCCCCACCAGGGATCTGAGAGAAAGAGAGGGGGGGACAGCATGTCTGCTGGTCACACCCCCCATGTGAGTCTGAGACCGGACCCAGGTGTGTCCTGGGTCCCACCTGGCCATTTTTATGGCCAGGGGCTGGTTGCATGAGGCAACCAGCAAGTGTGTGAGGCAATAGTACCGGTTTTAACAGACAAGCGGCCCAGGGATTGAACAGCACAGGGGCTGGTTCAACCCCTTAAGGGTGGAAACACCAGAATGGACCAGAATGGGCTGGTTGTAAAGGTTCAGGGACTGATGCCATGTGGGCTGATGTAGCCCAAACCAAGTAACAAGGCCTGTAGAGCCTGAAGAGCCCTTTTGGGGTGGAAAAATTGCCTTTTGGCTTTTTGTATCATGGGCTCACAAGAGGCCAATCTTTTATACTTAAGGAGATCTTCTCCCTGCTTTTTTCCATACATCCATTCATCATCCAATTGAATTCATCAAGATATCATCCAACGTGTTGCCCCATTGTGAGATCTCATCAAGCAATTATTGACACAAGGTGTCCAGCATTTCTTTTGCTTTAATTACTGCTCATGCATAAGCTAATTGCTGTTCATAATTATAACAAATTATAAGTACCAACATCATCATTACTTGCAAGCCATCTAGACCCTTGTACCTTACTCTGGAGAACCTCAAAGACCTCAAGTATTCCAGGATGCTGTCCTATATCCCTGATTTTAGCTACACCAAGATAGTTCTGAACATTCAGAATTATAATACTTGGGCTGTCCTTATGGATAGTGAGCTGGAAAACATCTGTTGTGGGGAGATAATGGATGCAGATGACACTTTGATCAGTTCAGAAGTGGAGAAAAAGTTTTATCATCTCATCTTTAGGCATATTGATGAGAATCATGTTACATGGGTTGCCAATACTCTTAGAGAAGATGAGAGGAGGAGGGGCAGCATCCATTGGGTTTTTCTTTAGTCCAAGTATGCTGGTGATTCCGGTCACCAGAAGGGTATAGCTTTCAATAAACTGTTCAAATTACAATATTCAAATTGTAAACAGTTTGTTGCAGAGGTTAGGTCTAGCATATTCAAGTTTAAGTCATCAGGACTTAACATGGATCCCGAGTGTTTGTCACTCTTAATTGTTCAGAAGCTACCAAAGGAGTTTGATTCTTTAGTCAGAATTATTAATCAATTGGATCCTCTTCCTTGGGAGGGGGATGTGCTGAAACAGGATTGAAAAGGATGATCTTCAGTTCAAGATGAAGGGGGGTTCTGGAACAGCCCTTGTTGGAAAGACTGGAAAATATTGCAAGAAGGCAAAAAAGGATTTGTCCAAGGTCTCATGCTATAATTGTCAGAATACGGGGCATTATGCTAAGGATTGCAAGGAAGCCAAGAAGAGGAAGAAGTCCAAAGAGAATGACAAGGAGGTCAATCTCACTACTGAAAATGTTGAAATGGTGGCGTTTGATGGTCCAATAGAAATGGTTTTTGGGGAAGAAGGTCCCAACAAGAAGGCCAAAATTGATGAAGATCAAGAAATTGACTTGATTGATTAAGTGACTTTGAAGTGGTTAAGCGGGATTCTTCTCCAAAAGGAAAGACCATTGTGGGGTCCAGATTGGTTTTAAACAAGAAGTTTGACACAAATGGAGTTTTGAAAAATTTCAAAGCTAGATGTGTTGCACAGGGCTTCAAGCAGAGAGAGGGTATCAATTACCAAGAAACTTTCTCACCAACTGGAAGGCTTTCAACCTTCAGGTAAATAATTGCTTTGGCAGTGGAGTTGGGAGAAGAAATCAGACAAGCTGATTTTCTAACAGCATACTTGAATGCAAAACTTGGAGACTAGGAGACTGTTTATATGTCAATCCCTGATGGTTTTTGTCAATGGTTAGAAGAGACTAAACCAGAAAACATGAAGAAAATCTGTGTTAGAAGTTTTCTTTCAGAAGATAAAGGGGAATATGTCCTCAAGCTGTGTAGATCCCTTTATGGATTGACGCAAGCAGCTAGATTGTGGTATAAAACCATGAGGGAGAAACTGATAAAGATTGATTTCAAGACTTCTGAGGCCAACCGTTGTCTCTTTGTAAGAAAGGATGCAACTTTGTTTGTATGGTTTGATGACATGATAATTATTGGAAATGGTAAAGAGAGATTCATGGAGACACTCAAACAGGAATTCAAGATAAAAGATCTTGGTCTGGCGCAACAGGTGCTAGGAATGAAAGTCAGTAAGAGCAAGAATGGTATTACGTTAGACAAGAGCCTTTACGTGGAAGCTCTTCTTAAGCAATATGGCTTAGAGGATGCAAAGGAGTTTGGTACTCCCATGCAGTCAAACATTTGTTTAGAGAAGTCTACAGGTGAGGAGTATCTGGAATTTCTTCAATTTGGGAACAACTACAGGTCATCTATTGGATTGCTTAATTATTTGGGGCAGTGTACACGGCCTGATATTGCTTTGGCAATTGGTGTCTTGTTGCAACACTTAGAGAGGCCAAGCATGAGGCATTGGTCAGTATTTAAGAGATTTATGAGGTATCTTAAAGGAACACACAATCTGGGACTGTTGTTTCCAAAGTCAGCAAACTTTGATTTGGTTGGTTATTCCAATGCAAGTTGGGCAGATGGTAACACTAGGGAATCAACAAGTGGTTTTGTATTATTCTTAGGTAAGAATCTGGTCTCATGGATGTCCAAGAAGGTGTTGGCAATAATTCTTTCATCAACAGAGGCTGAGTATAGAGCTTACTTAGCAGCCTCACAGGAAGCAAAATGGTTGAGAAAAGTCTTAGAGGATACACATAAACCACAAGAATTCGCATTGTTGTATTCTGATAACCAGAGTGCCATTGCATTGGCGCAAAACCAAGTGTTCCATTCAAGAACGGAACATATTGATGTTCACTATAACTATATTTTCTATGCAGTTAACTGCAAGAAGATTGTTTTGAGGTACATGCCCACTGGGGCAATGATTGCGGATATCTTGACTAAGGATTTAGATAGGAAAAAGCATCAAGGCTTTGTGACTAATATGCGGATGTGACCCCTTTTGAATTAAGGGGGTGTGTTAAAATACTTATGCACTTACGCGTGTGCTACGTATAAGTGTAATCTAAATGGGATGCACATATGGGCCTCTCCGGCCCATTGGAAACTCACACGGACCATATGGCCTGTGTGGATGTCACTGATTTGGGGAAAATGGCCTCAAAAAGGGTGAAACAGGCTCATTGGTACACAGGCCCTAACGGGCCCAGTGGGGGATATGGGAAAATACAGCCAGATGGGCTTGTATGGGCATAATTGGGCCCAAGGTTTATTTTGGACATACTCGGCCAGACAGGCTGGCCCGCCAAAGTGTGTTTTTCTCAGTTTCTGGGTTTGGGGAGGCCCATTGGGGCCGCCACCCATGTCGCAGCCCTCTCAGGGCTGCTTGTATTCCTCAGTTTGGCCCACGCGGGACTGTCGTGGCGGCCAAGGGATTCCGCGCAGTGCAACTCCGCGCAGGCCCGGCTGGTTGCAAACGGCCGCCACCGCCGCAGGAGCAAGGGCCAGCGGCCCCGGCTCCCTCCCCCTCCCCTTGCTTGCCATTGCAAGGGGGAGGGGGTGGCTGGCTGGGTTGAACCAGCCAGTGACCAACTGCAACAAGGTGGTCAGTCAGGGAAGGGGGATTTCATCACCCCCTTGCCCAAAGGATGACAAGGCCGGCTGCAAGGAGAGAACCTGGAGGTGGGGGGGATCTGATCACCCCTCCACCATTGAAGCAAAGCAGAGACCAGGGGTGCTCTCCCCCCCCCCCCCCCACTTTACCAAGGGGGAGGAGCAATGGGGCTGAGGGGATTTGACCACCCCCCAGCCCACTTCCATTGATGACACCCTGGGGGTATTGACCCCCAGGGCCCCTGGTAGGGGGAATTGACCACCCCCACCAGGGATCTGACAGAAAGAGGGGGGGAAAGCTTGTTGGCTGGTCACACACCCCCCATGTGAGTCTGAGACCGGACCCAGGTGTGTCCTGGGTCCCACCTGTTCATTTTTATGGCCCGGGGCTGGTTACATGAGGCAACCAGCTAGTGTGTGAGGCAATAGGACCAGTTTTGACATGTTGAGTTACATTGGCTGCAGCCCTCTCAGATCATCAAACCTACGTGCTACGCAGTAATTCCAGTCGGTGTAAGTTCAGGTGCACAAGGTGATAGCACGCGCCTGCTACTCCGGCATGCACCACAGAATGCCGGTGTCCGCACTCTATATTCACCATCTTGTCTCAGTTTATCTAGAGGGCCTTGCCGGCTCAGGTCTTGAGAATCTTTCCTTGTACAACCTTGCACTTGTACCACCACCTTCTCGTGAACCTGAGCCCGGTAAGCCAAGTTTCCATCCCTCTGTTTCTTCCTTCTTTCATGCACCTGACATGTTTGTGACCTGCCGTCTCAGCTTATCTTGCTCAATAAGATTCACCCGCTTCCTACTACAATCCTTGTACCTCCATCTGTTATGCTGAGTCTTCTTCTTAAGGTGTGATAATCTTTTCAGTTATTCTTTTTGTTACTTTGTGACCCTATTTTCCTGCACTTTAATTGAAATAAATCTTCTTTTTAAGCTGAAAATTCAACAGATTTACAGTCCCAAACCGGCTCTCAAGAAGACTCACCATGACAGACCAGGAGGACAACAACCCCAAACTGAACATACCATTGATCACTGAATCAAACTACCCCTCTTGGATTCTTCAACTCAAAAGCTACCTGAACAGAAAAGGGCTGCTTGAAATCATTGATGAGTTTGACTTCACTTAGATCCCCAATGCTTCTCAAAAGAAGAAAATCTACAAAGCGGTGGACATCATAATTCAACATCTCGGTGACACCACTTTTGAAGCCGTCGTTAACCACTCTAACAAAGCCAAACCCAAAGCAATCCTGGAAGCAATTAGTGAAAGATATGCCTCTCAGTCTTCCAACGATTGAGGACGCCTGTGGCTCAGCTTCATCCAATACCAATACAAGGGTGATCTCAATCAATACATCAACAAGTGTCCCAGACTCATGAACAAACTCTTGATATTCAAACTGGACGTGCCGCATGACATCCTAAGCTACACCATCCTTGCCAAACTCCCAAGCCCTTTCTATCACATTTTGGACACAATTATCCTCAATGATAAGATGCTCAAAAGCCCAACGGCCTTCCTGAACAAACTGAGAGAAGTCATTCACCCGGAATTCACCCAAATAGAGGATGTACCAGATCAATCCACGTCCACCAACTCCACCGTTTCCCTCCACAAGACCAGCTCCTCCCATAGGAGAGGCAAGACCAAAAATCCCTGCTCAAAGGGTAGACATAATCCACTTGCAGAACACCCTGAGGAACGGTGCTGGCAGTTACATCCTGAGCTGAGACCAGATCATCCAAAGACAAGAGCTCAATCCCAATCCCATTTCCACTCCACTAAAAAGGAACACAAGAATGAAAACTCCAACCCTCCCAGTTAACATCAAGCCTTCCTCAATGCCCAGCTTCACTTGCATCCCGTGTACCCAACTGAATCACTCCTGCCGGTCCTGGAATGGGTTCCACACATCATATAGTCAACAAACCAGAGTACCTATTCAACTCGCGACCCACATCAGTTAGTATTGGCACCGGTAGCAAAGGCTCCACTCTGCTTGCAACAGCCATTGGCAAGTCCGTGCTGAAGAATCACCTAGGAGAGACCATTGAACTGGAAGAAGTACTTCTTGTGCCAACCCTCAATAGATGCCTTGTCTCTGTGTCAAGACTTACTAAGAAGGCAGCAATCTTAAGCTGTGTTGGGTACTCAGGCTACAAGATTGCTTTGGAAGGTTTCTCTCTATTAAGCTTGTCAACCAACCACCTGGTGGAACTGTGCAGCACCAAATTCAAAGGACAGCCCATGCAAAGACTGATCCATCTGAAACAACCAGTCAACAGCCACTGGCACATGAGATTAGGTCACCCCAGCAACAAAATACTCAGGATTCTATTCCCGCATCAACCTCCAACCACTAACTGCAAGGTGTTTTGAAGCTGCAAAATGACTGCTACACCGTTCAACAACCACTTCAAAGCTGTCTCTCAAACGCTTGAAGTGATACATCTTGATGTTGTGGTTCCCTTTCCAGTTCAATCTAACCGCAGATGCAGGTTCTTTCTAACCATTGTAGACCAATACTTGGGCTTCAAATAAGTCTCCATTCTCCGAACCAAGGACCAAGTACCCACCGCCGTCAAGGACTTCATTCAAACCGCGGAAAGAAAGCTTCGCAACAAAGTCAGCACTATTGTTTTGGACAATGGCGGCGAGTTTGTGAATGAATGTCTCTCCCTGTAGCTGAAGGAACTTGGAATAGAGCATCATCACTCTCCCCCTTACACGCCACAGCAAAATGGCCTAGCCAAACGGGCAAATCAAACCATTCTTGACAAGGCTTGCTGCCTGCTGGTGCAGAGCAAGCTTCCTCCAAGCTACTGGGCAGAAGCAGTAAATACTGCAACGGATCTTCTCAATCTTCTTCCCATTGCCTCCAAGAACTTTGTGTTTAAATTTCCCATCATTCAACGTGCTCTTCACACCATCTTTATTTTCTTACTCCTCTCCAATTTTATCCCGTCTTTCCTTTTTTCTTTTCTTTTCTTCCTTCTGATCATTGTCCTTCTTTCTGTCACACGTTGTCTTCTTTTCTTCTCCTCTTTGAAAAATACTGGCGCGCGCGCACTTACTACTCCCCCGGCTGTGGAACCTCAACGCGCACCATTCTTGACTCAACCCCCAGCGCCAACTCCTCAGCTGCTTTCTTGAAAACTCTCATCCTCAACCAACACCCTCATCCAACCAACCCTCAATCATCCTCTCACTCACCCTCAACTCCCAACACTCAAATCCCCAACTTTGACCTTGAATCTTGCCCTTACTAATTGTGAACCTTCACGCTGCTCACTTACCTCCATCATCATCAACTACTACTCCTTGCAATCCTCCCTCAACTTCTGCTCCACCATCTTACCACATGGTCAAAGATTCCTTTAGGTATCTCTTCTGATCTTTCTTCTCAAGTCACTCCTTTGTAAATAACTACCTGGCATCTCAGTCTCATTGAAATGAATCTTTAGTTTCATTCTTTCAATTCTTCAGATTTACAGTCCCAGGACGAACCATCAAACCTTGCGCTTGTACTAAAGGAATCAGCAACCGCGGACATGTCTGATTTGGAAGAGGAACAGAAGACCAGAGGCATCACCAGGCTCAATGAATCAAACTATATACAATTTTCCATCAGAATTCAATCCTATCTCAGGAAGAAGAAACTGCTTCTTTACTGTACCCATCCCCCTCCTGAAAGTCTCACTCCAACACAAACCCAAAAGATCAATGATACTGCCAATCTCATCCTTCAAAATCTTGGAACCATTGCCTTTGACTCGATTGTCACTCCTTCCAACTCAGGCAATCCCTACGAGCTTTGGAAAGCTGTCCTTGACAGATTTGGAAGTCAATCTGCCAACAATAAAGGACAAGTATGGGTACGATTCATGCGACTAGAGTACCCTGGGGACTTGGACACCTATCTCATGGAATGCAAAAAATTTCCAATAAACTTGCCATTGTGAACCTAAGAATTCCCAACAACATCATGAGCTACTCTATTCTAGCCAAACTCCCTTCTGAACTCTGGAACGTGGTGGACACAATTCTCCTCAACGACAAAATCACCTCCAAGCCCTCTCTTGTCCTTAACAAGCTACACAAAATAGTTCATCTTGAGAAATCCAGGAAAACCACCTCTTCCTCTATGCCTCCCTCTGGAACCCCGCTTCTCAAGGCTCCCGGAAATCAGAAAAATCCCCCTCCTGGGCAAAATCGTTCCACCAATTCCCTTCCCAAACATCCCTGTAGACCCGGATACCAAAATCCCCTTGCAAATCACCCAGAAAACCGCTGCTTTAGACTCTACCCCCAACTTTGCGATCAATTCTACAATAAGAAACCCCAAGTTAATCTGCAACACCCCTCTGAACCAACAGATCCATCTACCCAACAACCCAGTCAGCCCCCTTCTGGTGAACCATCCGCTCATTTCCTAGCCAAAATCTACCTCTCATCCTCAACCTCTCCTCACAACATGGTCTTGGACTCAGGAGCATTGCACCATATTTTCAATGACCAAAGCCAACTCTACAACCTCAAACCTGTTGACATATTGGTTGTTACTGTCAATCCAGATCAAGGACTTAGAGCAGAAGGGATTGGAAGATCACAACTCACACTCGCCAATGGGTCAAGGATTGTCCTGGAAGATGTTCTTCTCATCCCATCCATCTCTTGCTGTCTGCTGTTGCTGCCAAAATTACTGAACTCAGGCGTAACAATCAGTCACATTGGGCAAACCGGATTTTCTGCTCATTTTCAAAACTCTCCTCTCACTCTCACTGGGACTATGTCCAATAGCTTGCTTGAGGTAACTAATGCTAAAATCTCCTCTCTGGCTCCTACTCCCAACTGCCTTGTCACCCAAGCAACGGATGACTCCTCCCTCTGGCACTTGCGTCTTGGACACCCTAGCTTCCAGTACCAATCTAGGCTATTCCCAAAAACTTCCCCATGCTTGGACTGCAACGTGTGCCTAAGATGCAAGACTACCCGCCTTCCTTTCCTCAGAAGTTTTGCCCCCGTCTCCAGACCCCTCAAAATGATCCACCTTGACCTAGTCGGCCCCATTGCTGCGTCATCCAAAAAAGGAACGCAATACTTTCTCTTGGTCACCAATCAATTCTCTTCCTGCAAGCTTGTGAAGTTCCTCAAGACAAAGAGCAACACCTTCAATGCCTTCCAAGACATTGTGACCGAGGCCAAGAATCAACTACAGTTGCGACTCTTGAGAATAATCTCCGACAATGGAACGGAGTTCCTAAACAAGGACTTCATAGAATTCTTCCAAGAACAAGGAATTTTTCACAACTTCTCTCCACCCTACACTCCGCTGAACAACGGTATATCCAAAAGGAGCAATCCAACATTAATAGATAAGGCACGCTGCCTACTTTTTCAATCAAAAATGCCTCTCACTTACTGGCCCGAGGCAATCAAGACCGCCATTGATCTCATAAACTGCCTCCCCAGCAGATCCAATGGTTTTTCTACTCCCTTCAAGGTGTGGAATAACAAAGATTTTGACTATTCACGCCTCAAACCATTTGGATGCTTGGGCTACTATCACCTTCCCAAGTCTTTCCAGATCTCCAAATTCAGCAAAAGGGCACTTCCATGCCTTCTCCTTGGCTTTCTAAACAACTTCTCCACCTTCAAAGTAATGGACCTCTTGTCTGAGAAGGTCTACTCCGTGAAACATGTTTGTTTTGTTGAACATTCCTTTCCTGGTCTCAACTCCTCCTCTCCTTCCTTCTCCCCTTTGGACCCTCTCTTTTCTCCCAACTCCGCTTCCTGTTCCTCCTCCACCTCTTTTGCGGTGTCTCCTCCCAGAAAACCTGACTTCCTTTCTCCCATTCCATTCTCTGATCCTCCTTCCTCTGTTTCACCTCCTGCTGACACATCTCACACATCTCCTTCCTCCAAAACCATCATCCATAAGACTCCTTGACTTCTCAAAGAAATCAACCCGGCTAACATTATACACCACAGGCGTTGTTCACTTGCCTTTCTAATTCTACCTATTTAATCAAATCCCAACTTGATTCCATCTTCCCACATTTTCTATACCACCCTTGAGAAAGTGCCAACCACCTATGGCAAGGCTCTCCGATCCCCTGAATTTGCCAAATGGATAGAAGCTATCAACAAAGAATTCAAGAATATGGACAAACATCAAGTCTGGATGATGGTAGACATGCCCAAGGGTGTCAGGCCCCTCAATTGCACTTGGGTGTTCAAGATAAAAAAGAACAAAAAGAACCAGAGCATGGAATACAAAGCCCTGCTCTGTTTACAAGGATTCAGACAAATTGAGGGAGTAAACTATCAATCCACCTATGCTCCCACTTGTCAGAGTATGGCCTCTATTGCTATAGTAGCTGTGGCAGATACCTGCAAAATAATAATAATAATTGCCAAATATCAGTTTTAATGATTACACTGATAATATCAATAAAAAACTCAACTGATAGTAAGTTATCAGGAGTAAAAAAGCCACAACTTGAACCTCTAAAGAGATAAGGGGCCTAGCTTTAATAAATAAAGCTCAAAGGAGATTTGCTTACACAAGGAAGCTCACACCCTTTATGATAGCCTAAAAAGGACTATAACTCCAATAGGACCTTGGACTCAAAATTGGAGTTTATTGTTTGATTGATAATATAATAAGATGTTGAATTAAAAGGCCCCAGTCAATCCTCTTGGTGGACTAAGTTGGATGGGCTTGTTAATATGCACTATCTGGTTTATAAAATACAATGAGGAATAGGTCTTGTAGGGACAAGACCCTCCTCTTTTATATTGAAAGAGTCCTCAGGGGGACTCAGGGAATCATCAGGGGAGTACACCACTGTCCTAGATTTTGTCTCCAGTGGCTCAGAGCCCCAATCAATCATCCCCAATGTATAATAACATTTACATACTCATTGGGGTCTATTTTTGAGGTAAGGTTGTAATTTATTTACTCAGAAGTTTAAAGTGATGGGGGGGGGGAATCACCCCAGTCACTTATTCTCCTTCAAGAGGACGCTCTCAAGGCTTTAGAATTGATTTAATTACCCTCTAACTCTCTGTAGATCTATCAGAGCATGTGTTCAAAGAATTACAACCATATTATTAGATATTAATCCACATAGATATGTATACTCTGGGTAAGTATTCCCACAGAGTTTATCTGCACCAGGGGAGTTTCCTAGCTTCTAATTGTATGCTTTTCCAGCACGATTAACTTCATGAAATTTATCTACAAGCTGGAAGGAGAGTTCTTAGAAAATAATTTACAATTCACCTAAAAATCTGGGTTATGGTAGATAAGGATTATTACAGAATATAGTTTCCACAGAGGGAAATCTTTAAGGACATTAATTGTACATCCAATTGGACGCTTCCAGAGGATTGTAATCTATAGTAAAGTTAAAATATCTCCCATAAATTATAATATAAACCTTCAAGGTTTTATGGGATGATTTCTAATATTAAGACATACTATAAAAATATGATTATATGAAACCTTATATGTCAAAAATATGGATATGTAATGGACTAATGGAGGCTTGAACACACTTCCTAGGTACTCCGAAGGGTACTAAGACATTCCTTAACAACTATACTACCAAGACTTGTGATTTGGGCAGCCTATAGGACACCAATACATGTCTCATGGCTGAAACTCCCCCCCTCCAAAAAGAAAATTACTCTATGAGGAATTTTTAGATCTATTTAAATCCCTATACTTTCTTAAAATAACGTCAGCATTTTTAATATTTTGAGCTTCTAGCCAAAGATCACTATCCGCTAACTTATTTGTGAACCTAACTAAATATAACCTTACATCTTTTCCATCTTTTCTAATTATCTTATGTTGTAGTATTTTATGAGGAATATTTTCATCAGTATGTTCCACTGGTGGTATGACAACCCTAGGAACCTTTCTATTAGGAATGAATTAAGTGGATCAATAAACCTTTTAACCAAACTAATTGGGAAAGTAGGATACTTTCTTTCAAATTCTTTGGTTAAAATAACTTCCACTGCATTCTTACCATGAAGTGCTTTTACAGCAAATGGACCAACAAAAGAATCTCTCAATTTTCTATGTCCTGAAATATTACTAAAATTAACAGTAGAGATTAGTACCATATCACCTACTTGGAAATCATGATCTTTATGGCTCTTGTCCCATCTACTTTTATTATACTCTACTGCATCATTAACACACTTACTAGCATATGTCTCAGCTTTATTCATCATATCTCTAAAACATTCAGAAGAAGGGTGTAACATTATAGTCTTGCTTAGCAACATGTCTCTAGGCATATGAGGTATCCACCCTCTTTCCAATTCAAAAGGTGAAATATTAGTAGTAGAATGCTTACTGGAATTGTAGGCAAATTCTAAAGCTGGCAACAGAGATACCCAATCGTGAGTATATCCATCACTGTCCTTAAATTCAATGCCATAAGCAAAGTATCTCCTGATCATGTCTTCCAATGTTTGTATCATCCTTTCTGCTAGACCATCAGTTTGAGGATGATAAGCTGTTGAGAAAGACAGCTTTGTTCCAAACAAATTAAAAAGACTTTTCCAAAATTCAGATGTGAATTTTGGATCCCTATCACTGATAATATTTCTTGGACATCCTACATCACTGACAATACTATTCCAAAATAACATAGCAATGTACATTGCAGAGCTATCTTTGTAGCATGGTAAGAATCTAACTCTCTTTGAGAATCTGTCCACCACTACTAACACACAGTTGAAATTATCCTTACCTCCTGGAGGTAATCCGGATAAAAAATCAATGTTAATAGTGTGCCACCTTTCTTTTGGTTCTTCTATGGTCTGTAACAGACCATATCTTTTACCTGTAGATCTGTTTGCTTTTTGAAATCTTTCACATGATTCACAATATGAATTAACACTACTTCTCCAATTTATCCACCATGCTATAACCTTTATTCTCTCCAAGGTTCTATCCTTGGAAAAATTTCCAGCACAAACACTATCATGACACTCACTCAGCATTAAATGTACATGCTCTTCTTTTAATAACACTACTGAACAACAATGAGCTTATTTATGATACAGTAGGCCATCTAGAATGACAAATCTTCCTTCTAAAAACTCTCTTTTCCAATCACTGTCTAAACCTTCAACTAGATTCTGTGCATTGGACTTGGATTTCAAAATTTCTATAAGCAATGATGTGTTCTTATTGTTTGTATATGATTCATACACTGAATCCCCAAAACTCTGAGCTAAACCACTCATTGGTATACCCATTATAGGTAATGTATCTACATCATCTTCTGGGTCATACACTGGATTTTCAATTTCATTTGGTAAAGCCCATCTTGAAAGACCATCTGAATTTTATGTATTATTCCATCTCTAAGAACTATTTTCATACAAACTCTCCATTGTTGGATTGCTATCTGCCACCTTAACATGTGTCTGTTAGGTGTTTTTAGGTTAAGGCAAGACTTAAGTGCGGTACAATCAGTTATTACCTCAAATTGACAACCATGTAAGTAAATAACCTTTTTCCAGAGCCCATACTAAACATAGACATTCTAGTTGTGATGCACCATATCTTTTCTCACTATCTTTAAGTTGTCTGGATATAAAACAAATGGGCCCTTCAACAATTTTATCATTTAATATTTGTAATTGGTGCAATTCCACACCTAACCCTTCCATAAATGCATCAAAATATATATTCAAAGGTTGTTAAGGTTCTGGATGGAAAAGTAATGGTGGACTGGTTAGGCAACGTTTCAATGCTTCATAGGCTGTTATTCTCCCTTTAGTCATCTCAATTACAACATTTGTACTACATATCTAATACAAAATCAAAGAAATAATACCAAAATTCTTAATGTGTAGCCTATATTATCCATCAAATCCTCAAAAAATCTGCATCCCCTTGACATTACTAGGTGTGGGTTTCAACAATACAGCTGCTACACTTGTTTGATCTATCCCTAATGAAAGGCCATTCACCATATGTCCTAATGATTTTACCTCATTAAACACAAATGAAAATTTACTCAAATAGATTTTCATAATCATTCTTATCACCTTTTTCAAAACTATTAAAATTTTCAACTCATGTTCTTCCCAACTCTCAGAAAATACAATAATATCATCAATGTAAGCAATTAACCAATTTCTCACCAACTCTTTGTGAAATTCAGAATCTATCATTCTCTGGAGATGAGAAGATGTATTTTTAATACCAAAAGGCATCCTCAATTAATGATGATGAATTATCAATTGTTAATCATTTACCAATTTTTCCAATTTTTTTCTTTTTTTTTCTTTTTCAATTTTTCAAAATTTTTTGTTACTTTTCAAAATAATTTTTGAACACTATATTTTTGAAAATAAAAAAAAATCATTATTCAATACTTTCAAGTCTCAAATACACAAAGAAAACTTTTCCAATTTTTATTGGTATTAATTATTACTTTTATGATTTTTCCAGTCTTAATTAAATTTTGATTTTTGAAAAAAATCTTGAATTTTTTGCTCATGTTTATATTTATGTTTAATATTACTTTTAAAATGTAAAGAAAAACTTGCTAGTCAATAGCTGCTTTTCTCAAAAACACAAAGAATATTTTTCAATTTTTGTTGGTACCACATCCTCTTTCTTATAATTTTTTCGAAAATTTTAATCAAACTTCGATTTTTGATTTACGATTTTCAATTCATTTTTTTCAATATTTACTTTACTAATTCTCTGATGAAAAGTTTGAATGATCGGTCACATACAAATCTTGATCTTTAAATAACAAATTGTCTTATAGATTTTCAAAGCTAAACTTATTCCAGTTTTAAGCATAGTTTCATTGATGGTACTGACTAAAGTGATACCATAATTGTTTCTTTCTTTCTCGGTTGCTATACAAACCTTTATCCGGTCAATTAGTCCGCTTCTTAACATCTTGAATAGTACAAGATGGGCAAGAGGATCAAGGGCTTGATCCTTGGTAGCTCCATTGGCTCAATCGGTATGATTAAGTCGTTGAGAGCTCTCTCTCTCGTTTGAGTAGTATTAGTAAGGAGGTCAATGATATTAATCGGTTGCGACCTTATTTTTACTGTGAATATTTGGGTCCTGAAGATACAAAAATGGTGGCGATGATCTTAGCTATTAGTTTTGGACTGCTTCTATAAATAACATCTAAAATAACATCAGAAGCGGTTGTCAGGTGCACCAAATACAGCCAATGCTGCAATAATCGGTTTGGTCTTGCTTAGAGCCGAGGAGATGGACCAATAGTTGAAGGAGAGTAATGTAGAATGAGACATCGGCTATTGATGTGAGGCCAACATCCAAGAGATAACCTAGTACTTAGTTATCTCCTTTAGTCAACTTATCGAGCTGATGCTCTCATCAACAACTGTTGAGAGCTATTCCAAGCCTTGACCAAATTCGCCATCTGCTTGTGGACTCGATCGGAGGGGGTGGGATAGATGGTATTGGCTGTTAAGGTTAATTGTCTGACAGGACGATGGTACCATTTATTGAAATCCCCTCCAAGTGTTTCTCAATCTTGACCATTGACAACATCCAAAATGCTTGGAGAAGTCATCCTTATCTATCTTATCATTTCTCGTTTGATCCTCTTCATCCTCCAGATCATCCTCATCATGAAGATTATGGATGAAACAATATTCCATGAATGGGACGGTTGGGGATAGCCCGACTGATTTACAGGTGTCATGGAAAGAATGGCTTTCGACCAATTGGTTGCTTATCCGTAATGGCAACCTCTCGGTTGCTTATTGCTAATATCCGCGATTGGCAACCTCTTCAATCTCAAAGCCCATCCTAGGTTCAAATAACTAGCCTTTTCAATGGAAAGGTAATCAATTTATCTAAGTCTTATCGTTTATATGTATATATATATATTCATAAATATTTTCTTATGGAAAAACATTTTTTTATTATCTCTTCTAGGAGCCTCTAGGCCTAGATCAATGCAACTCTCCTCCAATCTTCTTATTCCTTAGATCCATCCATGGAATTCAGATATCTGACCACACGAATGTAGATCTCTCTCTTTTCTTTGAAGGCAATTATTTGATTGCTTTGACAGTAACTTTGACGTTGTTTGGAGACAGTAATAATCTGCTTTTCTAACTGCCTGTGGTTCCTGTCAATACAAATGTCCGTTTTTTTTTTTTTTTTAAAAAAAAAAAACAAATTTTGACGATAACAACCTCGGATCGCTCAACTCATTTTTCTCCGGCTGCACAATCAATAAAATTCCAAAAAATATTTTTTATTTTATTTTTTTTACTAATTTATTTTGCTTTTTTATTTTTTCAAAAAAAAGTATTAAAATATATCAGAATTATATGACAAATACTCAAATTACGAATTTTTCTATTGATTTTTCCAATTAATTGAACCAATAATACTTACTAAACAAGTACTAAACAGAATTTTCGGAATTTTCTGTAATTTTTTCTTGATTTTATTTTATATATTTATTTTAAAATGGACAAAAGTCAAAAACTGGATTCAATAACAGATGAGGCCCCCAATTGTCAGAGTATTGCCTCTATTGCTTTAGTAGCTGTGGCAGATACCTGCAAAATAATAATAATAATTGCCAAATATCAGTTTTAATGATTACACTGATAATATCAATAAAAAACTCAACTGATAGTAAGTTATCAGGAGTAAAAAAGCCACACCTTGAACCTCTAAAGAGATAAGGGGCCTAGCTTTAATAAACAAAGCTCAAAGGAGACTTGCTTACACAAGGAAGCTCACACCCTTTATGATAGCCTAAAAAGGACTATAACTCCAATAGGACCTTGGACTCAAAATTGGAGTTTATTGTTTGATTGATAATATAATAAGATGTTGAATTAAAAGGCCCCAGTCAATCCTCTTGGTGGACTAAGTTGGATGGGCTTGTTAATATGCACTATCTGGTTTATAAAATACAATGAGGAATAGGTCTTGTAGGGACAAGACCCTCCTCTTTTATATTGAAAGAGTCCTCAGGGGGACTCAGGGAATCATCAGGGGAGTACACCACTGTCCTAGATTTTGTCTCCAGTGGCTCAGAGCCCCAATCAATCATCCCCAATGTATAATAACATTTACATACTCATTGGGGTCTATTTTTGAGGTAAGGTTGTAATTTATTTACTCAGAAGTTTAAAGTGATGGGGGGGGGGAATCACCCCAGTCACTTATTCTCCTTCAAGAGGACGCTCTCAAGGCTTTAGAATTGATTTACTTACCCTCTAAATCTCTGTAGATCTATCAGAGCATGTTTTCAAAGAATTACAACCATATTATTAGATATTCTTAATCCACATAGATATGTATACTCTGGGTAAGTATTCCCACAGAGTTTATCTGCACCAGGGGATTTTCCCAGCTTCTGAGTGTACGCTTTTCCAGCATGATTAAATTCTTGAAATTTATCTACAAGCTGGAAGGAGAGTTCTTAGAAAATAATTTACAATTCACCTAAAAATCTGGGTTATGGTAGATAAGGATTATTACAGAATATAGTTTCCACAGAGGGAAATCTTTAAGGACATTAATTGTAAATCCAATTAGACGCTTCCAGAGGATTGTAATCTAGAGTAAAGTTATAAGATCTCCCATAAATTATAATATAAACCTTCAAGGTTTTATGGGATGATTTCTAATATTAAGACATACTATAAAAATATGATTATATGAAACTTTATATGTCAAAAATATGGATATGTAATGGACTAATGGAGGCTTGAACACACTTCCTAGGTACTCCGAAGGGCACTAAGACATTCCTTAACCACTATACTACCAAGACTTGTGAGTTGGGCAGCCTATAGGACACCAATACATGTCTCATGGATGACACCACTGGCCCTCTAAACTCCCTACAACTACTCATCTCCTATGCTGTGAAGCACGGCCTTCTGTTTCACCAGGTAGACATCAAATCTGCCTTCATGAATGCACCTCTACAGGACCTAATTTACATCATACCTCCACCTGGACTTCCCATGCCTGAAGGGAAAAGCCTCCAACTCTTGACGGCACTCTACGGTCTAAAGCAGGCTCCTCAAGCCTGGCACGCCACACTATCCTCCTGGCTTCTCTCAGTCGGTTTCAAGCGCTGCGCCGCCAAACCGTGCGTTTTTTGGTCCTTGGACACCTGGCTCTTTGTACATGTGGACAACATTGCTTTCTTCAGCAAGACTCCTCAAGCCTTCATCCGCCTACTCTCCAATCAATTTCCCTGCAAAGACCTGGGGGAGGCTAAACTCCTCCTGGGAATGAACATCTCCATCACCCCCAATGGCATCTCCCTCTGCCAGTCTCACTACATCTCTCAGTGCCTGGACAAATTTGGCCTTGCTGATGACCATCCCTCCAAAACTCCTCACAATCCAAAGTCCTCTCTCACCTCGGCGTCTAGTTCCAACATCAATGCACTGAAGTCCATGAACGTCAACTATTGATTGATTCTGGGGGCTCTCAACTTCATCAGCTGCACCAAACGCCTCAATATCACCTTTGCTGTGAGCTCCTTGTCTCAGTTCCTCAAAAACCCAGGCTTGAGACACTAACAGACCGCCAAACAAGTTTTCCGGTACCTAAAAGGGTCCCTAAACTACTCCCTCAACTTTCCCAAATCTCTCTTGCCAACTTCTTCCATTGTTGCTTACGCAGACGCCAATTGGGCCAATTTTCCCTTCTCTTGCCGCTCCTATTCTGGAAACTGTGTGTTCTGGCACACCCATCTCATCTCCTGGCACTCAAAGAAACAACCCATGGTCTCCCTCTCAACCACTGAGGCTGAGTACAAGTCTCTAACAGACGCCACTAAAGAGATCACGTGGCTACAAACTCTCCTATCCAACTTCTCCAATCACAACAATCCTGTCTCCACCCTTCTCAATGAAAACAAGGGTGCAATTGATCTTGCCAATAACAAACTAAATCACTCCGGTTTTCAAACAAAAAACATGTTGCTCAAGTTTCACTTCATTTGAAAAGCAATTTCCAACGGCATCATTTCCCTCCGCTTCACTCTGTCCGTGGCCATGGTGGCTGATTTCCTCACCAAAGCTGTGGGGCGGACCTCAATCATCCAATCTCCCAAGGCTGTCAATCTTGTTTTCTATCAATCTGAAGCCTGAGAGCAAGCAGGGCTGTTGACATTTCACATAATTCAACGTGCTCTTCACACCATCTTTATTTTCTTACTCCTCTCCACTTTTATCCTATCTTTCCTTTTTTCTTTTATTTTCTTCCTTCTGATCATTGTCCTTCTTTCTGTCACACATTGTCTTCTTTTCTTCTCCTCTTTGACCAATCCTGGCGCGTGCGCACTTAATACTCCCCCGGCTGTGAAACCTCAACGCGCACCATTCTTAACTCAACCCCCAGCGCCAACTCCTCAGCTGCTTTCTCAACAACTCTCATCCTCAACCACCACCCTCATCCAACCAACCCTCAATCATCCTCTCAATCACCCTCAACTCCCAACACTCAAATCCCCAACTTCAACCTCAAATCTTGCCCTTACTAATTGTGAACCTTCATGCTGCTCACTTACCTCCATCATCATCAACTACTACTCCTTGCAATCCTCCCTCAACTTCTGCTCCGCCATCTTACCACCTGGTCAAAGATTCCTTTAGGTATCTCTTCTGATCTTTCTTCTCAAGTCAATCCTTTGTAAATAACTACCTGGCGTCTTAGTTTCATTGAAATGAATCTTTAGTTTCATTCTTTCAATTCTTCACTTTGCAATCCCGTACAAAATGTGGACTGGAAAAGACTTCAATTACGACTTCCTCAAACTGTTTGGATGCACAACTTACTCTCTCATTCCAAAAGCAAAGAGGGACTCAAAACTGGGTATCAATGGAGAAAAAGGGACTCTGCTTGGGTATTTTAATGATTTCTTGTCATACAAAATTTTAGATTATCGCCCTGGCCGCACCCACATTAGTGCAAATGTCACCTTTCTCAAAGGGACTTTTGTACGTTGTGGCACTACATCTACAAAGCTCAAAGACTACCAGGACCATTTTCCTACTCAAATCACAAATACCCCGGACTGATCACTGCCTCTCTCAAATAGCAATGACACCACTCCTCAAATTCAGAATGTTGACTCACTTGTCTCCCCTGACTACAGCATTATCTCCAACCGCAACATTTTACCCCACAACTGACACCAGCACCAGACTGCTGCAGAGGCAAACTTCAAAGAAGGTCAGCCCAAAGATCCCAGGATGCTGGATAAGGCACTCGCAAGTCCACATAGACTCGAATGGGTTGCTGCGATGGAAAAAGAAATTCTGAATCTACTCACCTACAGAGTTTGGGAGGAATGCGAGACCTGTCCGGACATCAAGGCACTGAAATGCATATGGGTGTTTCAAACCAAGTGCAACAAAGATAATAAAATCATCAAGTTCAAGGCAAGGCTATGTGCCCAGGGGTTTCATCAAGAGTTTGGGGTCAACTACTCAAGTGTCTTTGCACCTACCGGCAACAAGTCCTCCCTCTGCCTGCTCATTGCGTACTCTGTTCAGCGCGGGTACAAATTCCACCAACTTGATGTCAAGTTGGCCTTCCTCAACGCTCCACTCAAAGAAACTATCCATGTCAGCTTGCCCGCCAATGTTCCAGTCACCCCGGGAAATGCTGTCTCCCTCAAAAAGGTGCTCTATGGACTCAAACAGGCTCTGCAAATGTGGCACCAAACCCTAAGCAACTTGCTGCATGAGGAAGGATTTCTCAGGAGTGAGGCGGACAGGTGTGTATTCTGGAAAGGCAAGACTTATTTGTACATTCATGTGGCCGACATTGCCGTCTTCAGTCCTAATCCAGTTGGATTTGTGGAAGCTATCTCAAAGAAATTCAAAATCAAGGATCTTGGACCTGCCATGCTTCTTCTTGGTATGAATGTGGAGCAAAAGGCCAATGCAATCCATCTCAGTCACAAGACGTACATCAACGGACTTGCGCCTCAATAAAACCTCCCTGCCCACAAGATGTGCTCCATGCCTTTCAAACCCTTTGGCAAGCTTCTACCTGCGTCAGAGGAGGAGCAAAAGACCTTTGCAGAAACTGGAGAAAACTACAGAAAGCTTGTAGGAGAGATTAACTATATCAGCTGCAACACTTCCCCCAACATCACTTTTGCTGTAAACTACCTTTCACAATTCCTCAATGCTCCTGGCTTAACCCACTTCAACGCGGCGCTCATGGTACTTAGCTATTTGACTCACACAAGCTTTCTGGGTCGCAACTTCACAAAGAAGCAGACCAAATCAGATCTCAGCGCTCATGTGGACAAGGACTGGGCCACCTGTCCCTCAACCAGGCAATCTGTCAGCGGCTTTGGGATTCTTTGGAACAACAACATCATCAGCTGGAAATCCAGAAAGCAGGCAACTGTTACACTCTCAACCACTGAAGACGAGTATAAGGCGGCCATGGAAGCAGTAAAGAAGGTGCTCTGGTTGCGGTCCCTTGCCAGTGAAATTTTCCAACGTCCGGTAAAGTCACCAATCCCAATCCACAAAGACAACAACGGTTGTGTCAAGTTGGCCTCAAGCGCGGCGAATCATGCAAACTTCAAGACAAAGCACATGGAGCTATGCTACCACTTCTTATGTGAGGAAGCAGAGAAGGGGACAATTTTGGCCCTCCTTGCAATGAGGCCTAAAGCCAGGGTGGGTGTTGAGTTAGATTGGCTTTGGCCCTCTCAGATCATCAAACCTACGCGCTACACAGTAAGTCCAGTTGCTGTAAGTTCAGGCGCACAAGTTGATAGCATGGGCCTGCTACTCCGGCATGCACCACAGAATTCCGGTGTCCACACTCTATATTCACCAGCTTGTCTCAGTTTATCTAGAGGGCCTTGCCGGCTC
Organism: Puccinia polysora; assembly: GCA_025617555.3. NCBI lineage: Eukaryota > Fungi > Basidiomycota > Pucciniomycetes > Pucciniales > Pucciniaceae > Puccinia > Puccinia polysora. The sequence continues at coordinate 44,338,313 of CM062613.1, forward strand.
AGGTCTCAAGAAGCTTTCCTTGTACAACCTTGCACTCGTGCCACCACCTTCTTGTGAACCTGAGCCTGGTAAGCCAAGTTTCCATCCCTCTGTTTCTTCCTTCTTTTATGCACCTGACATGTTTGTGACCTGCCGTCTCAGCTTATCTTGCTCAATAAGATTCACCTGCTTCCTACTAAAATCCTCGTGCCTCCAGCTGTTACGCTGAGTTTTCTTTTTAAGGTGTGATAATCTTTTCAGTTATTCTTTTTGTTACTTTGTGACCCAGTTAACCTGCACTTTCATTGAAATAAATCTTCTTTTTAAGATCAAAATTCAACATAACAGACAACCAGCCCAGAGATTGAACAGCACAGGGGCTGTTTCAGCCCGGTAAGGGTGGAAACACCAGAATGGACCAGAATGGGCTGGTTGTAAAGGTTCAGGGACTGATGCCATGTGGGATGATGTAGCCCAAACCAAGTAACAAGGCCTGTAGAGCCTGTAGAGCTCTTTTGGCGCTAACAAGGCCTGTAGAGCCTGTAGATCTCTTTTGGCGCGGAAAATTTGCCTTTTGGCTTGTTGTATCATGGGCTCACAAGAGGCCTATCTTTTGTACATAAGGAGCTCTTCTCCCTGCTATTTTCCATCCATCCATTCATCATCCACTTGAATTCATCAACAATATCATCCAATGTGTTGCCCCATTGTGAGAGCCCATCAAGCAATTATTGACACAAGGTGTCCAGCATTTCTTTTGCTTTAATTACTGCTCATTTGCCTAAGCTAATTGCTGGCCATGATTATAATAGCGCTCTCCCCCCCCCCTTTACCAAGGGGGAGGAGCAACGGGCTGAGGGGACCTGACCACCCCCCAGCCCACTTACCGTAGCAATGACCTGGGGTTATTGACCCCCAGGGCCCCTGGTAGGGGGATTTGACCACCTTCTCCAGGGATTTGAGGGAAAGAGGGGGGGGGACGGAATGTCTGCCGGTTACACCCCCCCCAGGTGAGATTTTGGTTGGACTCAGGTGAGTCCTGGGTCCCACCTGGCCCATATGAGGGGCCAGGTCTGTACAGGTGCTAAGATAAGTAACAAGGCTGGTTATAACGGACAACCAGCCCAGGATTGAACACCAAAGGGTCTGGTTCAGCCCTGTAATGGTGGCAACACCAGAATGGACCAGAATAGGCTGGTTTTTAGGGTACAGGGACTGATTCCATGAGGGCTGATGTAGCCCAAACCAAGTAACAAGGCCTGTAGAGCCTGTAGAGCTCTTTTGGGGCGGAAAAATTGCCTTTTGGCTTGTTTTATAATGGGCTCACAAGAGGCCAATCTTTTGTACTTAAGGAGATATTCTCCCTGCTGTTTTCCATTCATCCATTCATCATCCAATCAAATTCATCAACAATATCATACAAAATGTTGCCCCATTGTGAGAGCCCATCAAGCAATTATTGACACAAGGTGTCCAGCATTTCTTTTGCTTTAAATACTTCTCATTTGCCTAAGCTAATTGCTGGCTATAATTATAACATATTTGACCAATCTCCTGGTCTTGGGATCCCTGGGTAAGTCCTCTGAAGAAGTGTGGGTGGGTAACACAGTTGGCGCAGATCATGGATGAATGGATTGAGGCACTTAATTTTGGACCAACAGTGTGGTTGAGCGCCAAGGAGAAGTATTTTTTGGCGTTGGACTTGGTGCTTTGCAAGAAAGCCCTTGCCTTTGGACCCAACAAGCGCGTATTGTTGAAGGGCAAGGTTGGAAATCCCTACCTAATTCCAACAGTGCTGCACAAGCCCTGGAAAATCAAGCCAATTCCAATCCCTTGGAATTTTTGGGAACCCTTTTTGGGATTGGTGCGGGAGCACATGAGGACTGGGTTTTATGACAGTCCACCTCAAGCAGCTCTAGGTTGATCTTTGCAGTGGTCAAGCAGGACAGAAATTTGCTTAGGATGGTTCATGACCTACAGCGGCTCAACTATTTCACCATTTGGGACGCAGGACTTCCCCCCCACATGGAAGAGTTCCTTGAATCAATGGCTGTGCGCGCTTGTTAGGAATTGGTCAATGTGATGGGTGGGTACAATCACCGCAATCTCAATCCCAAATTGCGGCCGCTAACTGCGTTTGAGACGGTATTGGGAAGGATGCAGCTAATGCAGTTGCCACAAGGCGCAACTAACTTGGTGGCGGTCTATTAGGCCCAGATGACTTGCATTTTGCAAGAAAACTTTCTGGAAGGTGGCCTGATTTTCATCAAAGACATGGGCATCAAGGGTCCAAAGATGGATTATGGAGGCGTGGTTCTGGAGGAGACTCTGTAGATCCATTGCTTCATTTGAGAGTATTTGGAGATGCTGGAGTGTATCCTGTTCTGGATTGAGGAGGCAGGGCTCACGGTGTCATGGAGTAAATTGGAATTCTAAATTCTGGCATTGGAGGTACTAGGGCATGTGGTGGCTTTTGACGGAAGGAGAATCACAGAAAAAAAAGGGAACAAGGTCCTCAAATGGCCAACCCCACAGACGCCATCACACATCCTTCAATTTCTGGGCTACGTAGCTACATCGGCATGTTCATGGAGCGGTTTGCAGAGGTTGCAAGCCCCCTAAGGGCACTTACGCGGAAAGAAACAATGTGGGAATGGAATGCCAGCGGTGAAGCAGTGTTTGAAAAAGTCAAGGAGATTGTGGGACGCAATATAGTCCTCTGGTACCTCAAATACGGTCCGGGGGGAACCGCTTAGTGGTTGAATTGAGGGAGTTTGGCGCAGAAGGCGTTCTTATGCAGGAGAAGGATGGTAAGGAAAGGCCGGTTCTCTACGAGTCTGTTACCTTTACAGCAACAGAGAGTTGGTATTTTCAGCCAAATTTGGAACTATGCAGGGGCGCTAAGATCTTGCGGCGGCTCCAGCAGCTGCTTTGGGGTGTGCATTTTGAGCTATTGGTAGACGCGGAGGCCTTGGTGCAGATGATTAACTCTCTGCCTCCGCCAAAAACCCCTATGACTAGGTGGGTGGAATTCCTTCAGCTCTTCTCTTTTAGTGTGGTGCATGTTCTGTGTAATGTGCTCACAATGCCCAACATGCTTTTGTGGTATCCAGGGGAGGATCCATTTGAAGGGGCATAACCCCTGGACGTGGAATCTCTGTTCATCTGTGGAGGTATGGTGGAAGCAGAGGTTGGCCTCCCGCTGCAGCAGTCTGGGCATTACACAACCTTGTGCTCCTTTTTTCAGGTTCTCCAGTTCCCCATAGGTACAACAGGAGCAGTAATCTGTTGGGTAAAGTGGCTGGAAATGAAATTCTACTTCCAGGAAGGAAAGTTGTGGCTGCAGAGTGCCCCCATGCCTCTGGTGGTGGGAAAATTGAGGAAGGACCAGGAATTGATCTTGAGGTGTCTCCACGACAACCTTGGCCACCAGGGAAAGACTGAAATGTGGAGAAGAGTGAAGGCAAGGTTCTGGTGGCCGGTGGTGGTGCACACAGTGCAGGAGTGGGTAAAGTTGTGCAAGGCCTGTCAGCGGCGGATTTCAAGGCTTCCCAGGGAGGTGGGTCACCCTATGGGAGAGGATTTGTTCAGGCAGGTCTCCCTCAACATGGTCCACATATAAGCAGGGAAGTTCACATACCTGCTTGCTGTGCCGGACAATATATTGGGTTTTGTTGAGGCTTGTCCTCTGGTAAAGTTGTTGGCGGGGAAGTTTGCTCAGTTTTTTGAAAAATATTGGTTTGTGCGGTACTGTTTGCTTCACCTGGTCACCGTTGAGGGGGGAATGGAGTTACGGGGTTGTTTGATGAGGCTAATTCAGATTTGGGGAGAAAAGTTTGGATGTGTTACCAAGTACTATCCAGAGGGACCCGGGATGATTGAACGTGGCCATCAGCCTATCAAGGATGCCTTGGTGAATATGTGTGGGGAGGACAGCAAGCAGTGGTAAGAGACCCTCCTGGAGGTTCTCTTTTCCAACAGGATCTCTGTCAAGCGCTGTGTAATTCAGAAGAGGAATTCTCCTTTAATAGTTCCCAAGTTTGGAAGTTATTGATCCCTTACGTCTGTAAAGCCTGAGTGCAACTGTTTACCCCTCAACAGAGAGATAGAGAAATGTGAGTAAGATCCTCCCAAAAACCTATAATGATCTGATTATGATGATCATGATCCTCCACAACCAGGTTGAGGGTGCGGTTTAAGTAAACTTCACCTCAAACCTGACCTAGGTAAAACCACAAGCAAACAAGAATAATGAAATACAACCCCTAAGTACAGAACCCTATCCCAAATCTATCCTTCCAACCCCATCCCATGATCCATATACCATACCACATACCCCATATCCATCCGTATTGCCCGCCTGCCATTACGTCCACCCGTTTTTTCCTTCTCATGACACGGCCCTTGCCCTGCACCCAACTTGGAGCCCCCTGTGCATTTCTGCATCTGCCCAACACCTCATTCCAGATATCCAAGGTATATCCGCGCAATCCAATTCACAATCTATCCAACCCAGTCCAATCCACCCCGCGTCTCTGGATTCTGAGCCCTTCTTGAATTCTGCTGAGCCCGCAGCGCGGCTTTCTGCGGCAAATCGGCACCCATTGCTGAGCCCACTGCTACTGCTGAGCGCGCAGCCCATTCCAACTTGCATCCATAAAAGAACACCACATTCCCCCCTACTTGAGTTCTGTCCCCAGAGATCCACCACTATCTCACCTACTCCCGCCTTCCCTAGCTTCTCACCCTTCCCCTTTGCACTGCTCCATCACACCAAAGAAAACAAAGCACCCCATCCATACCTTCCATCTATAAAATAACCAAAGAAAACTTAAAGATTTTTTTTTAAGCACCAACCCTTTGCAAAGCCCACCCCTTGCTCTTCAACCCAAATCCATTCCGCACCACGCACTTTCCTAGTTCCTTGAATCATCCCATTGGAAATTGTTCATGTGTTTGCTTCCAGAATATGGGGCCTATCCTTGCGTATGCAGACCTGGCTTGGGCCGCTCCCGCATCCAAAACCAGATCTTCCCATCCTGTGCTAGCTTCCCCCTCAACTTGGCTGCTGTCTTCAGCTGATTCCTCAACCAATCCCACACAGGTTGCATCTACCAGCCAATTCTCCAAACTTCCGTCCCAAGGAGCCTTCTGCCTCCAAAGACCCAAAACCCCAACTTCCTTCTCACCAGCCATGAAATTGGGACCCAATCCTTCCCTGTTCCACACCTGAAGCCCCGCCACAAGTGTCTGTCTCACCAATGCCAAAACCTTGACTAGCTTGGATGGCACTGGGCCCATCCTTGGCCCATCCATCCCGCACTCCCCAAGCTCCATGTCCTTCAATCCCACATGCATCCTCCCCGCCGTTGAAGAGGTTTGGCTCCAGTTTCAATCCTCTGATCCCTGGCCTGTTCCTTCCGCCACCAATCCTATCCTCTCCACAAAACCCGCGCGCCGTTCATCAGTTCCCAAATTGCAAAAAATATCTGCTCCTGGTTCCCTCTCTGCAAGACCCATCTGCCGTTCACCGGTTCCTGAATTGCGCAAAATATCCTCTCCAGGTTCCCTCTATGCAAGACCCATCCGCCGTTCACCAGTTCCTAAATTGAGCAAAATATCCGCTCCTGGTTCCCTCTTTGCAAGACCCATCTGCTGTTCACCGGTTCCCAAATTGTGCATAATATCCGCTCCTGGTTCCCTCTTTGCAAGAACTGTCTGCTGTTCACCAGTTCCCCAATTGCATGAAATATCCCCTCCTGGTTCCCTCTTCCTTGCTTGCTTCATAGCAACAGGCTGAACCAATTCCTCCAAGACCCGCTTTCCCAACACATACCCTGTCTCCGCTGGGGAAACCAATCCCGTGTTTAAATCCATTTTCCGGTTCTTGTGTGCCAATTGCCAACAGCTGTCATTGTCCCCATACGTGCACACCCAACGCGCGGGCGTGCTAGGAAGCTGAAGACGCTTCAAATAGATCTCAAGGTCCCTTGCCAGATCAGCAAGTTTTCTAAGCCAAGGGACAGTTGCTAGTGGTGGAACTGCCCCATAATTCAATTCTGCTGCTTGCTTGAAATTTCCCTCCCAAAAAAAAGGATTGCACTTCCCCCATCTTGCCAACATGTCCACCTTCAGTTTCAGACAATCCAGGTTCTGGTAGCCCCCCATCTCTTCTAAGTCCCAACTCTCCTCCGCATTCATGATAAACAGGACAACATGGCGCGCCTTATTGGAATCCAATGTTTATTTGGAGTCTGGGATCAATTCATATTGTGAGATGGATTGCTCCCCATCCGCAGTGTTGAATCAAATGTGAGGGTAGTACTTTGGATCAATGAGAAGATGGCGGGAGGAGGAAGAAAAAGGAGGGGAAACTGCTGGTAGCATCTTGGGTACCTTTGAGGGACTTTGACAAGAGAGTTCCCAGCCAGACCCCCAGATGTGGAATTCAGAAGAGGACTTTTCCTTTAATGGTTCCCAAGTTTGGAAGTGATTTATCCCTTACTTCTGTAAACCCTGAGTGCAACTTTTCACCCTTTTACTGAGAGATAGAGAAATGAGAGTAAGATCCTTCCAAAAACCTATAATGATCCAATGATGATGATCCTCCACACCCAGGTTGAGGGTGCGGTTTAATTAATATTCCCCTCAACCGGAAGCAAACAAGAATAATGAAATACAACCCCTAAGTACAGAACCCTAGCCCAAATCTATCCTTCCAAACCCATCCCATGATCCATATCCCATACCCCTTACCCCATATCCATCCATATTGCCTGCCTGCCATTACGTCCATCCAATTTTTCCTTCTCATGATGCAGCCCTTTTGCTGTGCCTAAATCAGAGCCACCCGCACATTTCTGCATCCGCCCAACACACCATTCCAGATATTCAAGGTACATCCACGTGTGTTGCCACGTGCAATCTGTCCAACCCAGTCCAATCCACCCCGCATCTCCGGATGCTGAGCCCGCAGCGCAGCTTGCTGCCAAAAAGCTGCACCCATTGCTGAGCCTGTCACCACTGCTGAGACCCCCGCTACTTCTGAGACCCCCGCTATTTCTGAGGGCGCAGTGCGCAGCCCATTCCAACTTGTGTCCATAAAAAAACACCACAGCGCTCAAAAGGCTACTCACCTTACAAACTCCTCTATGGGAAGCTCCCTGTGCTTCCAGTGGACACTGAGTTGGAAACATTCCTGGGTGTGGATTTGTGGAAGATAAAAAACTCCAGAGAGCTTGTCAAGCTGTGCACTAAACAGCTTCTCAGACGGGACAAGACGCTGGAAAAGGCCCCGGAAAGGTTTTAGAAGACTAGGATGGCGTCAGTCCACTATTGCAACAAGCTCTGTTCCCATTGTGGAAAGGGTACTTGGTCTTGTTATATAACCAGAGCTTAGAGTCCCAGTGGGATAAAATTTTTTCCAACCGTTGGAACGGTCCCTTCCATGTGGCATCCAAGTTTGAGTGCGGGACTTATCAGCTTGAGGAGTTGGACGGAACGCTGCGGCTTTGCATGTGAAACGCTTCTTTGCGCGCGGGTCCACTTCTTTCAACAAGACGGCACAGGATGACCTGGAGCAGGGGGACAGTGACAAAGGTTCAGGATTGATTGACGGATTGTGCTCTTTGGGCATTGAGGATTCCGCGTGCGTAACACTGCTTTGGAGGAGCAGGAGACTAAAAAAGGCAGGGGAGTGCCGTCAAGCTTGGGGGGGAGGCTAGTAGGGTGAAAGCCTGATTTGGTAAGGGGGTGTTCTAGCCTGAATAACTAGACACCCCACAATGTTTGTTTTCTTATTTCTGGGTTTTGGACTTGGGCTTTGGATTGGTACTGGCTATGGCTTATACTTGTTTCAGGAATGCAGGCGCGGAGCAATTCTGGGTCTGTATACACAAGGTAAAGCCCCGTAAGGAATGGCAGAATACAAGGCGGGACAAGGAGCGGAGCGCTGCAAAAAAAAATGTTTCTTTATTTCTTTCTTTTTCCTTTGCTCTGGGCTGTTTTACTCTTTATCTGTTTCTTTTTTTACAGACTGGTGTAATGGTCAAGGATGGGCATGCATTTGGAGTGCACACAGGGCAACCTTGATTTGGTAAGGGGGTGCTCTAGCCGGTTCACAGCCGGGACAACTAGGCACCCCAGAATGTTTTTTTCCTATTTCTTCTCTCTCTCTCTCTGGTTTTTAACTCTCACTGGCGTCCAGGTGTTTGGTTCTTTGTAGTACGGGTGCGGGAACTGTGTGTCAGTTTTTCTGGGGTGGTCCAGGTACCCTTTGGAACTCTTGGTTACTTACAAAGGCAAAGCATGTTGGCAGGACTTGCGGTTGCGCAATTGCGTGTGGGGCCAATAAGGACTCAGTTTTGTCTCACTCACTCACTCAGGGAATGGGGTTGTTCTCACAGGCTTTAAATTAGAAGGGAAGCGCACTCAAGAGAGGTGTTTTTTTCTGTAGAATCAGGAAAAGGCACAATAAAACAAGATTTAAGGAACTAGGAAAAGGGGGGGAAGGTGCCTAAGCCATCCTCATCATTTCCTCCATTTCCGCCCGCAACAATGCCAATAGGGCGCAAAAGGATGCCAAGAGCTTGCTTTGGGATTCCGTGGATTGAGCTCCGGGGGCCAAGAGGAAGTCCAATAGCATTGTGGTTGACAGTTCAGCAAAGATCTCAAAGCCAGCTGCTGGGGGGGCCATCACAACAGGGATCTCCTGAATTTTGGGTGGGCTTGAAGGGAGTGAAACTGGTGGAAAGGATGGGGTTTCTGGAGGGCCATTTGGGGGGCTTGCTCCAACTGAAGGCGGAGACGGGATCACAATTGGAGAAAGTGGCAGAGGAGTGGCCTGGGGGGTTTTAGACCTCCTGTCCGGGTCTTGTGAACTCCTTGGGTTGGGAGCCAGTGCCGCAGTAGGAGCGGGCCAAGGGGTTAATGATGGGGCTGAAGGAGGTGCCAGAGGGGGAGCTGTGTGCCGTTGGTGCATCTTGTCAATGCATGGGTCCCTCACTCCTTGGCAAACTCCAACGTGGTTGGCCCAATATTGAAGAGCAGCCTGGTAAGCGGCAAAGGTTGCATAGTCCTCCTTCTGGGGAGGTCCCACGCAACAAAGGGGCAAGGTAGAGTTGCAAGCCTCACTCAGAGGTGGGCTGCAAAGAGGTGAACCCAGCGGAGTCCACAAGTCCTCCAGGATTGTATCAGCATCCAAGATCACACACAGGTCTGGGAAAGCCCTCTTGCACCGCCTTGGGCAAGAGCTGGATTGGGGGGGAGGCTGGGGCATTCCCCCACTGAGCAAGAAGCAAAATTGGCCAAAACAACAAGCGATGCAAGTGCAAAAGCCAGGGATGAGCAAGCAGGCAAACCCGTTTCAGGCATAGAAGTTTCAGGGTGTCATGGCAAGAAGCAAGAAGGGTAGTTGGTGGTGTAGTGGGAAGGGCACAGACAGGGGTGGTTGGTATGGGTAGGCTCAAAGATGGTTGAGGTAGCAATGGGAAGACCTCTGGGGACAGAACTCCACTTGGGGGGGGATGTGGTGTTGTATTTATAACCTTGGATTGGGATTTGTGTTACAGGCTGCGGGCTCAGCAGTTGGGTAGGTTGGGATCAGCATTTGGGGTGCGCGCGGTCTCAGAAGTTCCTGCTGCGGGCTCAGCAGCAGCCACTGCGGGCCAAGCAGCAGGAATTGCTGGGCTCAGCACCATGTGTGGGTTGGGCCTACTCCAGGCATGGCGGGCTTGCAAACTGCTTGGACAATGCAGACAATGTGATGGAGCAAACCAACTGAGTTTGGGGGGGGCTAGTTTGGGAAGCAGGAACAGAAAGATAGCGGGGTTATAGGCGCTGGGGAGGTCCGCGCGAGCATAGGCCCGGAAAAATTCATGGATCATGGGATTTGAAGACACACGCAGACAGATAAACATGGGGGGTTCCAAGAAGGGTGTGGTGGAGGGCCGCACAATGAGAAGGACAAAACAGATGTATGTAACAATGGAGGGAGTGGTTTTGGAGGGAGTGGAGGGATTGGGTAGGGTTGGGCTAGGGTGCTGGGCCATAGGGTTTTCTTTCTTTGTTGCTAGGCTTTCCGTTTGCCCTTTTACTCAGGTTAGGGTTGAGAGGGAGGAATTAAATACCTCACTCTCAACTATGGGTTTTAGGGGAATCATCTTATTGACTAATCATCTGGAAAAGAGAGCATCTGACTGGATTGGAAGGAATACACATCATCATTTCTTTACCTCTCTCCCCTCTAAAATTTTCCCATTCTAATTGAACTAAACAACCCAAACCTCCTCACAGGCGCTTGGACCAATAACTTCCAAACTTGAGGACAACTAAGGAGAGTATAACTCTTATGTTTCCACAATGGTTGAAGGGGGTTATCTGGTGATGGATTTGTGATTTGAGGTTGGTTTGAGTTTAGAGCATAGTTTATAAGGGGTTTGGAATCAATTTTTGAGTTTAATTTTGATAAAAGGAATAATAATTAATAAAAAAATGATTCTGATGGCTATATGGCAGGTTTTTTTTACCACATACCCCTCCAGACTTAATTCTTTCCAAATAATTTCCAAATATAGATATCAGACTCCTAACTCCTTTTTCCTCCTTTTAATTTTTGGGTTTAGTAATTCTATTTTTTTATGATTATTCTTCCCTATTTATTTAATAATTCACATTAGTAAAAGGAAAGAGATTCAAAGATCCCAATAAATTCCATGTGCTCCAGTTGCTCCTTTCAAAATCTTGATTTTTCATCTCTAAGTTATCTCTTCCTCAATCATCTTTTTATAATCCTTGTAAAAATTCAAAACTTCTAATCAATCTTCTTTCTTCTTCCTAGATTTTTGAATTATAGTTGGCTTCATTTGGGAAAAGACAAGTCTTTTTATAAATCTTGTGTATGGTTCTGATTCTCTTTAATTGATTCTCTGGTTATCTGCCTTGATCTTAAGTCCCACCTCTGGGGTGGCCCCGCTTGGAAAAGGGGGGAGGCACCGTCACAAACCTCACCCAAGGTTTCTGGATGGAGGAGCGGGGCAAGGAGGGGAACCAGGTGGAGTCCACAAACCCCCCAAGACAGTGTTGTCATCCAACAGCACAATAAAATCTTGACCCAAACTCTTGCGCAGCCAGGGACAAGATCCAGATTGGGGGGGCTGGGGCACTCCCTTTCTGAGGGATAAGCAATGGTGGGCATGGCGGCAAGAATTGAACACTTAACAACCAGGGATCAGCTAGAAATTGAGCCCAGTTTGAGGGCAGAAACTGCAGGGTGTCATGGTGGTGATGGAGGGGGGGGTTGTGCAGTGTAGGGATGAAGAACACGGGGTGTTAGTGGTAAGGTTGGCCTGGGAAGTGGGTTTGTGGGTTTTATTCAAGGTAAAAATGGGAAGACCTCTGGGGACAGAACTCAAGATGGGGGGGATGTGGTGTTGTTATATAGCCTTGGGTTGGGAACTGCATTTCAGCCTGCACACTCAGCATTAGGTTGTTTGGGCTCAGCAGTTGGGGTGCGCATGGTCTCAGCAGTAGGCGCTGTGGCGCTGAGCATACCAGTTTTGGTGGGCTGGCAATCCGCTGGGATGCTACAGACCTAGGAATGGAGCTGGCCCTACCAAGTTTGCTGGGCGGTTATTTTGGGGAGGTTAGAGTGGGGCAATTGCGGAGGTTACGTGAGAAGGCAGATGCGTGCAATGGCAGACTGACATGCGGGAACAGGTAAAATAAAAATGGAAAGGCCCAAAGATGTGGAGAAGCTCAGGGGGCTCCAATTAGGGCATGGCAAAGAGCTGTGTCATGAGAAGGACAAGATTGATGTGCCTAATGGAAGGCGTGCTTGAGAGATTGAGCAGTATGGGTATGGGTTAAGGGTAGGCTAGGGTTCTGGGCTCAGGGTTTATTTTGTATTTTGTTGTTGGGCTGTTATTGCACTTGTACTTAGGTTAGGGTTGAGAGGGAGGGGATAAAATTGCTCACTCTCAGACCATGTTGGAGGGGCATGCCACCACAGCCTACAGTTTTGGGGAAGGAATTCATATCTTTATCTCTCTACTTAAAGATGTTTCCTGAAACTTACAGAAGCAAGGACCATTATCTTCCAAAATCAAGGACAACTAAGGAGAGCCCCTTCTCTAGTTTTTCCACAGCGGCTCTCTAAATAAACGGCAGTGGAGGAAACCTTGGCCCAGTATGGTTGGGGAGGCCCAAGTCTTTGAGCAGACATTGAGCTTTGGAGAAGGTAGCTCAATTGTTGTGTTTGGCTAGGGTGTTGTTTTTGGGGTGGTACAGTGCAGTGGTCAGATGTTAGATTGCCTAGTATTTTGTCATGGTGAAGTTTTTGAATTCTGTACTGTTGTTGGATACCAGGTATGTGATGCTCTGTTTTGCTTCCACTTGTATCTTTCTGAAGACTTTCTGAATGATGGTCATGGTGTCAGAATTTAGGTTCATTAATTTGATCCAGACATTGTGGGGGAAACCTTTGACAAGCCTTAAGAAGTATAGCTTTTCAAAATTGGAAGTGAGGGAAATGGGGCCACAGAGATCAACATGGATTTATTTAAGCTTTCTGGAGGGGGTTTGGAAGCTGCCTAGGAAGGGTGCTTTGTAACTCTTGCTGGTGGTGCAGGTGGTACAGGGTATGGAGGGATTTTTGAAAAGAGGAAAAATCTTCTTAAAATACTCAAGGAAAGGTTACCTGGTGGCTTGATGGAGGATCATTTCCTTAGAAAGGGCGGTGGGGAGGATGGAAAAAGCCAATTGCTGTCCTTGGTTTAATGCAAAGTTTCAGGATTTGAAAGAGAAAGTCATTATGGTTTGATTCTGGGAATATTTGACTAGGAACTCATTGTTACTTCCAGAATTGATGGAATGCTTTGACCATAAGAAATTTCCAATGCAGAGGAGGTTGGTGGCAAGTTCTGATACCAGAAGACAGTCTTTCAGGTGGATTTTTACCTGAGGGAGCTTGAGGGCAATGCTTCCTTTCCCAGTGGCATGGATTGACCTTCTGTTGGCAAGGTATGCACATTCATTTATCTGTGCAAGGTTGGTGACAAAGTGAGGAGATTTGAAAATGGATGCTGAAGCAAAAGAATCAAGGATGATTCAAGTACAGGAAGTCATGAAAGTTGTGACTAAGGACTTGAAAATCTTGGCCTTGTTCTGTTTCCTGAGCTGGCTGGACTTGGCTTTTGGATGCTTGGTGAGGGGTTTGTGGACTCCATTGGTACACCAAGGAATGACTGGTTGGTAAGTTTTCCTTTGGGAAGCAAGGGCTCTGCCCTGATTGCTGGATTTGGAGCTTTTTTGGATGTGAAATTGGGTTTCCTTGAGTGCTTCTTTGAGGGAGGGGGCTCTTTTCTCAATTTTTCATTTCTTAATTAGAATATTGCGGATGATTTGGTATTTGGAGGGGAGATTTAAAATGGCTAAGAGTGTGGTCACAGAGTTCAGGAGGGAGTAGTTTTGATGCTTTTCCTGTTCATTTGGCTGCAGAGTAATCTGGTGTTTTTGAGAAGTACTTTGAGATTGTCTTAAAGCTTGTTTGAGAGTAGGCAGGTGAAGATTTGGTTGAGGTAGATGGTTGGGTTTTGGATGGTTTTTGGTTGGAAGTAATTGTTGAGGAGGTCCCATGGGGTGGAGATATTTCCCACGGCTTCAGAGGAGAACTGAGATATGATTCTGGGGTCACAATTTAGGGTCATTATGGTGTATGCATTGGCGGCTTGGTGTGGATAAGAGGCATTTAGGTGGGGGCTTTTTTTGGGGGTTTTGGATTGGACTACTAGTCAGTAAAGATGTTTAAGTTGAAGGATGGAATCCATACCTATTTTCCCTTCCAGGTAGTGTTTCCACAACAGTTTGGAGCTTTTGGAGAGTTCCACATCTAATTTTACCATGATTATTTGATTCTTTTAAGGATTTCTTTGGGGTGTCTCTTGAAGGTTTAGAGTAAAACCTGATCTCATAATCTTGAGAATGGAAGAAATTGAGAACTGGAACAGGAGTCAGGAGGGACCAGGAAACAGGGGGAGCAGCACTTGGGAAACAGACCTTGAGAACCAGAACAGGAGTCAGGAGGGACCAGGAAACGGGGGGAGCAGCATGTGGGCGATGGACCTAGTGAGGTTTGGACAAGCAAAAGGTGGATTGCATAAATTTTTTAAAGTGGAAACATGAAATAATAAAGGAAAAGAAAGAGGAAGAAGAAGAATAGAGTCAACAAGCACCTTTAGAACCCAAACAGGAGTCAGGAGGGACCATGGAACAGGGGGAGAAGCACTTGGGAGAGAGACCTAGTGAATTTTGGACAAAACAAAGGTGGGGAAAGGGTAGTTGAGGGAGGGAGGAGGATTGAAATTTATAAGGGTTGCTGGCAAGGAGTGGGTTGGTGGAACAAAGAGGGTAGGGAAAAAGGATTGAACAGTTGGGAATTCAATCACACAAGGGACATAAGATTTGGTGACAGGAGAGGTTGACATGGGAGAAAAATTTCAGAGACAGCATTAAAATGATGTGGGAGAAGATAAATATCACACTATTTACAGTCATTATTTCCAATTTTCCTCCTCAGTTGAATCAAACAGTACCCCTGGTGGCAGGGTTGAAGATGAATTCAGCGTTTAACTTGAGCTTGGGGCCAGTGAGATTTTATGTTAGTGCATTGGCTGAAAGGTGATGGGTTGGAATGTAATTGAGATTGAGTTGATTGGATGGCCAGAGATCCTGTATGAAATAAAATCTGAAGTTCATGTGCCAGGTGTTGTGGTGGTACACCAGATTGGAGGCAATGGCTTGGTTGCCTTCATTTTCTGTGTGGAGGGTGATGAAAGTTATGTGGGACCTGAAACCTGAACCAGGATGTGAATTGCATTGCAGCCAACTGGGTCAGGAGATTTCTAGAACAGAAAGTGTTGAAGAATGAAACAACTGAAGGAAAGAAGAGACAAAAGGAAAAATATAACTCTGCAGGATTCTACGGGCTGAGTTATGGCCTGTATGAAGGCTTAGGTAGAATCATTGCAGTTCCAACTTTGTCAGGTTGTTCAACTTGAGAGCTTGAGTTGAGCGGTTGAGCTTCTTTTTCCTGAATGGTAGGTTGGTTTGGTTGATAGACAAGCAGGACCTTATAGGCAGCCATTGAAGGTATTCTAGGGCTGAGGAGTTGATAGGATCAAAGTAGAGCCAGTGACAGGTGAAAGTAGAAAGCTGAGTGATAGTGGAGCTGGCGCTGGTGACAGTTTGAGACTAAATACAATGGATGGACAGTAGATGCACATGACAACAAGTGGTTAGTGAGGAAACTGACAGAGTAGTGAAACAGTAAGTGTAGAGACAAATGACAGGGCAGCGTAGAGACACATGACAGGAAAACATGAGCATGAACAAGGATAAAAAGAGGACAGGTTTGATCTCAACAGAGGGTGGAGGATGGTTGGGAGCCTAGGGCCCCCTCAATGACATTGGAAACCTACAGAATTTCTTGACAGGATTTGATGAGGGTGCTGAATTCAGCACCCTGAGTCCATATAGGGGTTTGTTCAAGACAAGGGTGTTGCCCTTGGGTGAGGAGTATCCCTTTGGGTGAGAGATGAATAGAAGTGTTTCTGGGGTGCCATTGAGGAATGCGCATTTTATTTCCATTTGGTGGATCTGGAAGTGGTTGGAGGTTCAGAGGGAAATCAGGAGCCGGAGGGAGGTGAGGCATCTGGTTGGGGAGAACATGTTGGTGTAATCAAGCCCCTCCCTTTGCCAAAAACCTTGAATGCAGAGGCAGGCATTGTATTTTTTCAGGTTGCTGTTGGCTTCAGTTTTCCTCCTGAAAGCCCAGGTGGTGCTTAGGCTATAGACCTGCAGTGGAAAAGCAGGTTCTGTACATCTTGCAAATTTCAGAACCAAATTTCAGCTAACAGGATTCAGAAAATGGAGAGCAATCATAAGCTTCTATGTGTTTAACTCTAGACCTAGGCTTCTTGTTATGTGTCCTAGGCTTCATGTAATTATCCTTCTGTCCATGTAGCCAACTTTCCAGTATGGCAAAGAGTATTTCCTTCTTGCAAAACTCAATATCAAGCAGATAATTTTTGAATGCATCATTTTCCTTGGCATTTGATCAATGTTTCATTATCAATTCTGAATATATTTTGTCCCACTCTGTTGAATTATGATGGTCCCATCAGAAAGTTGGAACATGTATACCATAGATTTCTAATTCTTTCTAGCATTTCTCTTTAAAATTTCCAGGAATGATCTTCTTACCTCAACTTAGGTTTTCATTTCTTTTTTCCAAGCTTAAAAAACTGTTGTTTTGGTCAATTTTATTGACGCTTTTTGAGTTTAAAACTTGTACTTGATCTTTAGAGGGTGGAGGCAGAACCTGTCTCCTCAAGATTTTATGTTTTAAATAGTCTTTAAATAGTCACTTAAGCATAGAATTATGGGGTTATTGAAATCAGAAGCTTGGTTTGTAGAGTATTTAATAATAAAACCAATAATGTTGATTGATAAAAATAATGGATGTCAAATGAATGTGAATATTTGGATGATAGATACAAAATGATGATTTCAAGATGAGATCTTTAAATACTGATGAGCTCCCATCTTCACCATTGGTTATGACTGGAAACCATGATATTCAACATATAGCATGAGGTAGGATAAAATAAAAATGAGACTATTTATAACAGGTGAGAGAGGATGTGAATGCACACCTTGTTTCTTTGTGATATTGTGTTGGTGTGGACCTTTCTTTTTCTGGAAAAGTTCCAAAGTACTGACATGAAACTGAAATTCTCAACAGAATTTATTGAGTGGTGCTTCTTATTCCAAGCCCACTTGGAATGCACCTTTATTTTCCTTGGTGTTACAACTGGAGTAGCAATGAAACTGAATACCTTGGGCTTTTCTCTTTTGCTTTGGCTTCTCACTTTTTGGTATGGTTTATCAAAATTTACTTGGTCCATTTCATTCTTAATCCATGGATGGTTTCATCTATTCTTTTTATTTTCTATTCTTGATTGGAGCCATCATGCTTCTTCTCTGCTTGAGTCACCATACTGAGACTGAGTCTCTGTGAAATTCATGTGTTCTGTTTCACAGGAATGGAATCTTTAATAACTTCCATGTTATTAAAAATATTTATATCATTTTCTTTTTTCCATCATGATACAAATTTTCTATTCTTTACTTTGGTAATGGAGTGGGATTGATAAATGCAATATTCAAACTTATATTTCCCTCTACAGGGATCAAATCCTCAACAGGGGTCATTGGAATTTGGCAAATGTTCTGCTAATTCCTTGTTTAATGGGAAAGTTTTGATGGATTTTGAAATATGAGGAGGTTTTAAATCCATATTATGATATAGGGAATTCTACAAGTAGCGCTTGGAAAGGTTTCATGGTTGTTTGAAGTGTAGAATTTATGGAGGGAAAGAATTTGAAAACTATTAAATTTGAAGTTCTCAGCTATTGAATATAATGAATTTCAAGAGATTATAAAGGGTTCATTTACAAGTTGAATATCTAAAATTGGTTATGCATCCACTCCATAATCAATTCCAAATATGTGAGCCAAATTCAACATTGTGCAATGAAAGAAAAATATTGTGAGAAGGAAGAAATTTTTGGAAACTACCACTTGAATTTTGATAAAAATGATTATTTTTTTTTACATGATTTGATTTACCATGAATATTTATTTAAAGGATTCTTTCTTATCACTTTAAATGATGTAGTGAATAATAATCATCATTTTTCTGGAAAGGGAAAAAGAATTAATCCATGAAAAAGATTTAAAATTATCATTAAATTTTAAAGTTGAAATAATTTTGGAGATTTTACAATGAAATTCAAAAGCTTGCTTTTGAAAAACAAGTATTTCCTTGGTAAATTTGTTTAAAATCAGCAAGAAAGCTATCATTTAAGATAGAATTTTTCTCAAATTACTGGGATATGCACTTAAGTTTCTAAAAATTTCACCTTCATCCTTTAAATCCACAGTATGATCAAGATGATCAATTTTACCCAAGTTTAGCATTTAAATCAATGAAATTCTTCTATAATTTTTTACATGGGGAGTAAAATTTAAATCGTGAATTGGTATGAAAATTCTTGGGAAAACAAAAATAATTCCTCTAATGCAATTAAGAGGTGCAATTTTGATCCAACTTTCAGTAAAATCTGATTTTTAATCTATTTTGATATCTGCTACAGGTAAAGAAGATATTGAAAGGACTCTTAGTGACTGAGTATTTCTGGTGTTGAATAGAAATTTACAAGGATTCATCTGAAATTTTGAGTGATGAAATTCTTTATAATTGAAAAGAGGGCCAAGGTAGTATTCTTAAAAAAAAGTATGAAAAATTCATTTTTTGATCATTTACCATATTTTAGATAAACTTGTTGAAATTGAAATAAGATAGAATATTATTTTTTAATAAAAATCATTTTCTTAATTCCTTTCATGTGTTGAATCCATTTGATCGTGTTTGATTAAAAATTAATTTGGAAGATTCAACTGAAATCTCTTTAGACATATCAAACATGACTGCATAAACAAAAGAAAATCTTACCACCTTTCCACTTGTGTTTACCTTCATTGGTGTGTTGAAGTTGATGAGAGGACAATATTTCAAAAAAGAGTTCAATTTACTTGCAACACACATGAAGCTTTCTTTTTAAAGCTTTTTTTTCTTTTAAGCCACGTATGATTGAATTTTTTAAAAAAATAGAGCTTCTTATGCAAAATTAGTTCTTTAATTTAAAGTCATAGTGCATTTTTGAAGCTTGTTTTGAGATTAAAATGATGTGATCTCATCATAAACTTTTTTTGATTTGATACCTTTGAGGTAGCAAATCAGCATTGGAAAAATGCATGGATTTTCTCAGGATAAAATAATTCATTTTATAATGAAAAAAACAAACAATAACTCTGATTTCATTCTGCCACATATAAAAAAATTTATTGGGATTGAAAATTTGAATATTATCAAAAGGTCAGAAACTCCATAGTTGAAAAATTTCGATGTATTATTGGATTTTTATGAAAAACAGATGAGGGTTTCTTTCCTAATTGAATAACAACACTTTTCCTAGAATTGACTTTGAGATAAGGCTTGTTCTATTCTCTGTTATCATCAAACCTTGTTTCATAATTGAAAATAGGTGGAATTTTCATGAAAGATCAAGTAGAGAAACAAAGAATTGGGAAAATTGCAAATAATAATATATGTCAAACATTTACCAGTCCATTGGCATTCAGATTATATTTACAACCAGTTGAACAGCTGTAAAATGATTAGGAATTGATGAGAAATCCTACATATGCTTTTTTAACAATATATTAACTCACACCTTCCAAGCAATTCATGCATCTCCATCTAAAGCTCCCAGACTTTTGGAATTAATTGGTCTGGAATAAAAAATTCTAAGGTCCCCCTTTCAATTATTCTCTGCAGCTGTGTACCCAAAATCTTGAATGCTGCTCTTCATGCATCCACCTTTCACTTTGTGTACAAATTTCAGGAAATGGCTCAATTCTTTCCTTGAGCTCATGATCAATATGTTTGTGTGTTTCTCCCAACCATGTTTTTTTCCACGGGATAATTTGAAAAGTTTTGATACTTGATGTTTGAGGGGTATTTGGGTGGATTGATGGATTGGATATGTGTTGTCTGTGAAATATGAGTTGGGTTGATGAATTTGGTAAGAATCAATTTTAGCTTGATTTTAATAGAAAATTAAAAGGAAGTATACTATTGCATGACTTCAAATTGAATATTGGATATATAAAAAACATATTCATAAATTTTATTGAGATTATCATGGGAGCCAAAAACTATATGCATGAAATATAGTAATTGAAGAGAATTACATACTGTATACCTTTGGGAATGATTTGACTGATTTTTAATAAATTCCAGTGGCATTTTGAATCAGAAATGTTGGATATTATTGGACCTATGGGGTTTAGGATGATATAAAAATTAGGATTAAGTTTCCATGGATGATTAATTTCTTAAGAAATCAAAGATTGCTTCATAAATGAAGGTATTGTGAATAAATTATGTTGGAAACCAAACGCCATTCACAGCTAAACTAAAATTTAGGATAGAGAGATATTTGCTTTGATTTGGACTTTTTATCTATTTGATTGATATTATGTAGACTAAAAATAGCCATGATATGATCCCTTGATTTGTTTTATTTCTTTTAAAAAATCAATCATAATATTGAACAGCAGTTTTTGGAGATATTAAGTAATTTTTAAGCAGGGTACAGTGCCTACTTCTTTGATTGGCGTTCCATAGCCTTTTTATGAGTGTTTCAGAAACATACTGCATGAATTCTGTTAAAGCAAAAAAGATGTAATATTTTCATAGGGAAGGCCCAACATATTGGATCAATTCAATTTTCAATTTGCAGTGTTTTCAATATGCAACATGATGCAATTCTTCATTGAGGGGTTGTTGACTCTGATAAAATCACCATATCAAATTAATTTCTTAAAAAAAACTAAGCTATTCTTAATTTAAAGAAAAATGTTAAAGATTTCTTCATAATTTTTATGCTTTGCAGCAGATGATAAAAAAAAATATTCAATGAGCCAAGAATCTCATTATCTTCCAAAAATGTGGGTTTTAGTTTAAGTGTAAAGGTTGCATCTAATCTTTCTTCAACTTCAAATCAGAAACTTAGTCAATAAATTTAATGGGAAGTTTGATCATGAAGCATTTAATTATCCAAAATAACCATGTTTCCAAGTAAAAAAATTTATTATCCCAAGATCAGAAAAAATTTCAAAAAAACAGTTGATTTTTTGGTCTTTGCTTAACCCCATATCACTCAAGGTGGTGAGAATATATGCCCTTGTGTTACCAGGTTGGCCCAGAGTATATCAGAAGGTAAGCCAGCCTCAAAATTTAACTCAAGCACAAGATTGCCAAATTAAAGGAGCATGCCAGACTTCCGCTTTGGAATGAATTGTCAATTTCCTGTACATACCCATATAGCAGCAGGACCAAACACTAACATGTGTGAAACACAAGCCAAAGAATTGGTCCCCCATTGATTCTTCTTCTCTGCTGAGTACTTTGACATAATAGGCGGCCAATGATCTTCTTTTTTACCAAGCAGTAAGCTGATGAGCCCAGTGACTAGAGAGACAACATATTAAAAAACAGTATTAAGGCCATGTCTTACAGCATTCATATCAGCTTCCTGGTTAGCATACGATTTCTTGTGTTGAGAAAAGGTGGAATCATCAATAACAGCTGCTTTCAGGTTGTAAAAGTAGCTTTGTGCTTTGAGTAAAGCTTTTTCTGAAGTCCTTTCAATACCTTCCATTGAGAGAAGGAAATTTCTTTAAATTTTGTATGAGACTACACTTATCATTTCATTTAAGGTGTGCTTCAGTTTCATTTATACAACATGTATTGGCTCTCTGGTATAAGTTAGGAGCTCAGAGAGGGGACGCATATTGATCTGAACTGTATTCCTGGATCAAGAGAGCGATTTTGTGTTGATGAAGATGCTTCCAAAAAAAAATAATCATCTTTTCCCAGGAAAGGTTTTTCTGATAAATAAAAAGTAATAATCAGTTTATTTTCATAGGAGTGGAAGACAGAATCATGAAAATTTACCATCATTTCACTGTATCAAATAAATTTCCAACAATTTTAGGATTGTTGATTAATGGGGGGGGTGGAAAGGACACTTTTGTTAAAATACGTATGCACTCACACATTTGCTACGTATAAGTGTAATCCAAATGGGATGCACTTATGGGCCTCTACCGCCCATTGGAAACTCACACGGACCGTACAGGCCTGTGTGTATGCCACTGATTTGGGGAAACTGGCCTCAAAACGCTTGGAACAGGTTCATTGGTACACGGGCCCTATTGGGCCTGGTGAGGGATATGGGCAAATACAGCCAGATGTGCTTGTATGGGCATAATTGGCCAAATGGATTCCCCCCACCCCAGTTGCAGCTACCAAGCCATTGGCAGCTACTGCGGGAGCTGGGATCAATGGTCCCAGCTACTTCCCTCCACTTTCTGGCAATTGCAAGGGGGGAGGAGGCCAGCTGGGTGGTTGCAACTGGCCAGCGGTGGCCACCCAGGGCCAGGGGGATTTCATCACCCCACCACCTGCGCCAGGTGGGAAAAAATGGGGCGCTCTCCGCCCAGTAAAGAAAAAGTCTTACCATCTTATTTTTGAGGCACTTGGTGAGAATCATGTAGCATAGGTTTCAGATACTCTGTTTAGAAGAAGAGAAGATAATTGGTATCTTATTGGAGATGCTGAAGACAAATTATGTTGCATATTTGATCAAGAAGGAGGGTCACTATGTGAATGACAGTACGCAATGAAGTTGAGTTCCATGGAAGAAGATGATAAGGTCTATCTTGCTATGGAAAATTTTCCTCTAAGGGTTTAGGCTGTTGTTTATTGGATCTAAAAAAGCAATTCCAATTAGTATGGAAGGACTCTTGATTGTAAGAATATTTTCCCATTGAGAGAGTTAGGGCATTAGAGGATAAAGTAGTTGGCTTTATTGATTACCAGGTGCTTTAGATTAGTGATAGATTATCTTTAAGATGATAAAGGTGTGTTGTTGATGATTTGAAAATGAGAAATTTTCTTTGTGGAAAACTTTGGAATAAATTTATTTGTGAAGATTTATTTAAGATTTCAGCTCTGAGCACAGTGGCTCACTGTGGAACACTGTAGAACTGGTCATAAGGTAAATCAAAACAACTGTGTGAGTTGTACCTTAGGGGCCAAGACTAGAAATGCTTTCTCAAAGAGTAGAGAATGAACTATGATTCCTAGAGAGGAATTTTCCATTTTTTTGACAGGGCCATCCATCCCAATGTCTCTTGGAGGGGAAAAGTACTTCATCAATTTAGTTCATCCAGCAACTAATTTTGTATGAGTGAAACCAATAAGATCAAAGGATCAAGCCACAGAGGAGGTTTCTTTAATATTCAAGGTCTGGAAACAGAATTGTATGATGAAGGATATCAAGAGGTTAATCACTCATGGAGGGGGTGAGTTTTTTGAGTAAGGAATTTGAGAAGTTGTTAAGTGATTATGGTATCACTCATATTGTTAAAACTGCAAGTAATTGCCAAAATATTGGAATAGTCAAGAGAAAGAATAGGACTTTGTTGGATAAAGGTAGAACTATTATGGCTGAATATGCTCTAAAAAATTTTTTCTGGGCTGAGTTTTAGTTTGTCTGTTGTATAATATTGTGAGTTTTAATGGGAAGAGTTACCATTATGATTTTTGGAAGCAAGGGCCAGTAAACTCACAACTTAGAACAATTGGTTGTTTGGTGAATTATGGTGTTCACCATAATGAGGTCATTGATAAATTCAATCCTAGAGAAAGGACAGGGTTGCTTGTTTTTTATGATTTAATAAGTGATTCATAGAGGATACTAGTTTATCATTAGCCCCAAATTGGGGGAGGCATGTCATTTTCCCGGTAAATTATTTAATTTGCCCAGTTTCAATGCAAGTGGTGAATATAGAAAAACATCAACAAATGAATAGAAACCCAAGGACCTTGATTCTGGGTGAGTTGTGGGAAGTTATTCAATATTTTTATATTTATAGATATTTGGATGTTTTTCAACCTTTAGGTTTATCATTTATCTTGCAGTGGAGTTGGTTGAAGAAATAAAAAAAGCTGTTTGTGTAACAGCATACTTGAATGAAAAAATTGAGGAGGAGGGGACTGTGTATATGTTGATTCCTGATGGTTTTAGAGAATGTTTTTTTGACACCAAACCCGAAAACATGAAGAAAATCTTCATAAGAAATTTCTTATCTGCAAATAAAGGGGAATATGTCCTCAAGCTGAAGATATTGCTGTATGCATTGAAGCAGTCATCTAGGTCATGTTATAATAACTTGAGTCAGAAACTTTTAGAGATGGGTTTCAAAAATTAGTGAGGCTTGTCCATGTCTATTTTTTAGAAAGGATGCTATAATATTTGCTCTGTTAGATGAAATTATTATCATTTGGAATGGTAAGGATAAATTCATTGAGACGCTCAAGAAACAGTTCAAGATAAAATATCTTGGTCTTTCACACCAGGTGCTAGGGATGAAGGTTGCTAAGTGTAATCATGGCATCAAATTTTATCAGAGCCATTATGTGGAGACACTTCTTAAGCAGTACAGCTTAGAAGATGCAAAGGAGTTGGTACTGCAATGCAGTCAAACATCCATTTGGAGAAGTCCACAGATGAATAGAATCTCAAGTTTATGCAGTCAGGAAATGTTTTTAGGTCTGCTATTGGGTTGGTTATTTTTTCTTGACAGTGTAAAAAACCAGATATTTCATGTGCAATTGGGGTTTTATCACAAAACCAGGCATGAGGCATTGGGTAGTATTTACAAGGGTTATGAGTTATCTTAAAGGAAGAAAAAATTGTGTTATTAAATATTTCAAAGTCAGAAAACTGTGATTTGTTTGGTTATTCCAATGAAATATGGGCATATGGTAACACTGGGGAATCAAAAAATGGTTTTTTATTCTTCTTGGATAAGCATCTGTTGTCATGGATGTCCAAGAGGGTGTTAGAAATAAGTCTTTCATCAACAGCGGCTGAGTATACAGCTTAATTAGTGGCTTCACAGGAAGCAAAATGGTTGAGAAAGTTCTTAGAGGATATAAATAAGCCACAAGGTTTTGCATTGTTGTATTCTAATAGCCAGAGTGCCAGTCCATTGTCAAAGAATCAAGTGTTCCATTCAAGAAAAAAAATATTGATGTTCACTATAACCATACAGGTGATGCAGTTAACTGAAAAGAGATAGTTTTGAGGTGCATGAGTATTGGAGCCAAGATTGAAGATATCTTGACTAATGAATTAGACAGAAAAAAGCCTCAAGGCTTTTTCTCTAATATGAGTATGTCACCCCTTTTGGATCAAGGGGTGTGTTAAAATACGGAGGCACTTACATGTGCTCCAGTTATAGATGTAATCAAAATGGGAGGCACATGTGGGCCTGTAAGGCCCATTGGACAACCACATGGACCACACAGGACTGTGTGGATTTCACAGATTTGGGGAAAATGGCCTCAAAATAATTGAAATAAGTTTTTGGTACATATGCCATCACCCGCCTGTTGGGATGGATAGGCCACCCCAACAAAAACGGCTTGTGTGGGAGTTATTGGGCCAATACTTTTCCAGCTGGGCTGGCACGCAAAAGTTGTAATACCTTTGTTTTGGGCTTTGAAATCCCTTTTGGGCCATTGCCTGTGTTTTGGCCTTCTTGGCGCCCCTTTTTCTTGCTTTTGGACTGTTATGGGCCCAACAGCCCAAAAAAAAGCCATTCTTGGTGGCAGAGAAACTTGAAATTGAGTCCCCCTACCCCAGTTGCAGCTGCGGAGCTGTTTGCCCCCTCCCCATTGGGTGGCAGCTGGGGGAGCTGGGAAAATTTTTCTTTTTTTTTCTTTCTGTGGATCAATCTTTGTCCACTCTCTTGTTCTTTTTTTTCTTTCCGTGGATCAATCTTTTACCAATTTACATGCTTTAAAAGATTTATTTAGAGGCAACCAGAAGGGGGCCCTTTCTTTATCATCTTTCATCATCATCAGTCTTCCAAACACAAAGAAATAAGTCCTTAATTGTTTCTATTCTTCACTCCTTTTTTTGAATATAATACTTCAGTAACCTTTGATTAAAATTTTTTTTAATCACCCTTTTGTTTTTGCTGTTAACAGGCAATATAGATCATCTTCAGCTTCTTAATTCTTTCAGATTAACATTCAAAAGAATGAAAATAATGCCCCGCACCAATCCAACATTCCATCAGCTCAACCAAGCAGAAATCATGGTATTAAAGCAATCATTTTGGAGGAAGTCAACTAAGCATAATGGGTCCAAAGAATGTAAGGCTTTCTGAAGTTTTAAGGAATTTTCAAAATTCCAGAAGACTTCTTTCCAATCTAATAAGGAAAGGATATGCTTTAAATTGGTTTTAGAGGTCTTGGAATTATTCTCTTTTAGTTTTAATATTTTTGTAAGCAATTGTGCATTAATTTTTTGGCTCTTATGTTAAAAAAGAAAATTTGATTTAAAAACTATTCTACAAATGTTTTTGTGATCATTTTAACTGAAAATCATTTGGTTTGAAGGTGAATTTTTTTTCAGTAGATTGTTTGGAGAGTTGTTATCTTCAAGTTACAACAGACCTCTTAGTGAGTTTTGCAAGACTTGGAGGAATATTTTTCTTTATTTATTTTCAAATTAAATGGTGATTTCATCTGAGTTAGGCAATCTTCAGGGGTAGATTACAACTAAATTATTGGTGAAGATAATACCAAAGTTACAGCAGGGAACATGCTTGCATGTTCCTCCATTTTTACCCTGGTGTATTATGTCTCTAGTGCAAGTCCTCTGGCTAAGAAAATGAATTTCATAGTTCAGAGGATGAGACTAAAAGTGAATTAGGCTTCCTTCATTTTAAACCTGAATCCTCTTCTGAGGAAAAAGACAAAGTGGATAATCCAACCAGAATCTCATTTTTGGTGATTATTAATTTCATGAATTTGATAATAATGTTGGCTAAGTGATTTTTGATTTTAGGAACAAAAATTGAAATACCTCAACCAAATACCCAAGAACTTACACACGCCCATGGGTGGGGTTTGCAATCCTGTTAATGATTTTAATTGTGGATTTAGAGTCATTGCTAAATCACTTGGGTATGATGAAAATGGATGGCTCAAAGTGGAAAGGGAAATGATTAAAATATTGCAGACACATAAGGAATGATATTTGAAGATCCATGGTGAAAGCAACAATTTCATAAAGATTGAACAAAGACTGGATGTTAACAACATAAATGGAAAGATTCCCTGTTAAAAATTGCTTTGAATGTTGGATATGAGTCAAATAAGAGCCTATATGTATGCAAGGCCAATTTTTTTTATTTCTTTGGATTCATTTTTTACTTATAATTGTATTAAAATGGGTTTGAAAGAACCATAAGATGCCATCTTCCTTTCCTTTGTTAGCAATAACTACTGGTTTCATTTATTACTTGAGGGAGATATGATTCAAATCCCCAAAAACTTCTTCTTTTAATTCAAATAAATCTTCTGATTGGGTTGATAATCTCAAATATCAACTGAATTTGTATTCCAATTTATAGAAGTTATAGAAATTATATGATTTCATCATTTGGGTTTTAATTTAATCTTTTTGTTTAGTTCTAAAATGTACTTCTGATGCTGATCTTGTACTTCTATTAATATAAATTTTTATAAAATTTTTGAAATCATTAAATTAATTTTTTTTTTGAGTTAGAATCATTATGTTAAGTGATTTGAATGATATTACATTGGTAAGTGAGTTCAACTTGTGCTTGTCTGATCCTATCATAAGCAGCATTTCTCATTCTTATGGTTGGATCAGCTTACCACAATTTGTACTTTTTTTTGGGTGTTTTTACTTTAGGGCTAGTACGTTGCTTTGAGGTGGACTCAATAAAATTCCATCTCAATGGGCCATCCCTATCTTTAAGGGGGGTTGATTTTATTTTGCGCTAGTCCAACAAAATAAGTTCAACTTCTTTTGGGATGATACCATAATGAGAAGGCTTTTTACTTGCTATCATGGGACAAGCTTAACACCAGTTGAACCTTTTTTTTGGGGGAATTTTTAATTTAGGGCTATTCCATTGAGGTGTAATTGCATTACTCTTTTTTGGAGGTTGTTTTATTGAATTTATGAAATGATAGAATGACATTATATGAATTAAACTAGAGTATTTCCCTAAAATATGATGAATGATTAGTACTTGAATTTTTTTAATGATTTTAATCAAGTGGGAAATATGGGGAATGGATTAAAAAACTTTTCCCTATGCTATTTCCAAAATTGTTTACTTTTTAAATAATTTTAATCAAAATCAGAAATGCAGGCAATGGATTCAACAAATTGGCTGTAGTTTGTTGCCCCCAAATTTGGTCAATGGATTGAATAAAAAATCTTGATATGGAAAAATGGGATTTTCTTTAAATGTGGTAAATCTGGGGAGTGGATAAGAAAAATAATGAAGTGAACAATTTCTCAAGCATTTCAACATATAGAAGTTTAAAAAAATTCATACATCATTGAAATCTCAGTATTTAATTTAAGTGATGGATGGCATTCATAGCCTCATGATAAAAAATGCTGTCAGTTTCAAATGAAATCTTGTTTCCAAGTTGCAACGGATTCCTTTTTAAAATCTCTGGATTTACATCTTGAAAATTAAAACTATAAGTACCCATGGGTAGAAAATGGATCTTGAATATAAGGGCCAAAATTTGCAATTTTATAACATTATGATTTTTTGGTTTTCAATGAGAATTCCAAATTGACTGGGAAATTTTTTCAAATCATTTTGAAAGTCAGAAAATATTCCTCTGTTTCAGAAATGAAGGTTACACATGGATCAGCCATCACTCTCCCTAATTAATTAAGCATGCACATGAGTCATTGGTACTTCATCAAAGATTATCAAAGAAGCTTTTTTGAGATATTAATCCTTTTTTGAATGCTTTGATATTTTTTTTTTTGATTTAAATATCTCATTTTTAAGAAATCTTGCATCTGTAATCCAAGGGTGAATTAAATCTTCCACTCTGAAATTGAATCAAGAATTTCATACAAAAAGTGGATTTTCTGGCTTAAAAAGTCCCAATAGCATTCTGAACAACTTCCTTAATCCAAAATGGTGGATATCATCATTGGCTTATTGCATTTTTTTAAAAGAATGATTAATAAACTCAAGTAAGCCCTTGGCAAAATCTGCCTCTCTGAAAGTTGGATAAGAAATTCTATTTACTTGCTTTAGGTTGTCAAATGCAATAGCACAAAGAGAGTTATTTGACAAAAAACTGTGAAACCACCTTTCTAAATCTGAAGGATGAAGAGTGTAAATTCACACAATCAAACAATCACCTTTAAAGTGCCTTTATTTTATTCTGAGTGAATGAAATGCAAAGTTTTGTGGAAAATTAGAATATTTGATTCTACTTGCAAAAATATTAGTTGGATTTATTCAGAAATATTATGTGGGCAAAGTTTTCACTTGGGTTAATATTTGAAGAACTTCATCCAGGGCTTCATCTTGCTCAAAAAGACCTGTTTATGTTAGGAAGATTAATATCAAACCTATACTTGCACATATTTTAAAAGTTATGTGAAGCATTGGTGAATTTCCAAAATATAAAGATTGTAAGGAGAAACCCAGGAATTATGAATGAGGAATTTTGTATGATTCCTCCTCAGTGAAATGGTATTCTGATTCTGGAGTTTTCCATATATGGCATAACTGCTTTAACCACCAATTTTAAAAAACTTGTTCCAAATGTGGAACCAAAAATTAAGGTCAGGAGGAAATTCTTCTAAGTAATGAATTTAGAGGTGAAGTTAGAAAACCTGAAGTGTGTTAATTTATGGGTTGAGGGGGAAGTGCATCAAATCCAGGTGGGATGAAAGGGGGTTAATATAAATGTCCAAAGTTCAAAATAAAGTTGAATTTTCAAGTTTTAAAAAGAAAGCCGGAACCAAGTGATGAATTCGTGCTTACTGCATGTGTTTTCAATGTCCTCTGTTACAGTCCTTGTTACATGCCTTGTCCTTAGTTACATGTTTTTTCCTTGGCTACATTTAATGTCCTTGGTTATTTCAATTTTCAATTTTCAAAAAAAAGCTTGGAACAAGTGAGAAATTAGTGTTTATTACATGTGTTGTCAATTTCCTCTTTTAAATTGCTTGTTTCCTTGTCACATTTGTTGGCCCTGTTAAATTCCTGTCCTTGTTACATTTTTTTGCGCTGTTACATGAATTGGCATTCTGTTACATTCCTGTCCTTGTTAAATTTTTTGGCGCTGTTACATGCATCCTAATATATACATACAAAGAGGCAGTTGAAAAGTATTAAAAAGGAATAAACACAAAACTTACATATGAACATACATCAAACAAACACAAATACATAAAAAACAAATTGACTGAAAAGAAAGCGTACAGAGAAAAAAAAGCAAACAAATAAAAAAGAGGACTGAACTGGATGCAAGAGGTGAAGTGTGAATTTCTTTTGAAAAAGGCGGACTGAAAAAAAAGTAGGCAGAAAAAAAAATTTAGCCAAAAAAATGGACTGAAAAAAAATTGTAAAGGGAAAAAAAAGCAGCTGAAAAAAAAACACAAAACAAAAAAAAGAGGACTGAACTATATGCAAGAGGTGCATACACAACAACCTTGAAAAATTAATACTAACCCAAGGAAGTCAACACTGGGTGGGGCGTGTGAGTTTTTTCAATCTTTTTATATTTATAGATTTATTTTTTTGTTTAATTTAGTTGAATTTTTCTTTGGATTCAATAAACAATAAAATGTTTTTATTTTATTTTTGTTTATTAAAAATAATATTATATTGTATTTTATTGAATTGCTGTATTTTGTTCTAATTTTTCTGTTCATTCTTCTTTATTTTTATTTGGGTAATGTTAAATTCCCGGCTCATTAGGCGTTGGACACAGTTCAAAGTGGGCCATAGGGAACTCCACACGTTCAAATCCAAGCCGTGTACAACCCCCCACCGCTAAAAGAGATGCAACACCCACCCAGCCGGGTCCAACAGCCTGTTGGATTCCACCCAACTAAATTCCAGTTGTGTGGAGTTGTACAAGGCTCAAATGTAGTCGTGTGGCATCCAACATGCCACCGGACCATGGTGAGCCAAAAAAAAATGGAATGAAAGGGAACTAACATAACCCATGAATCAAATAAACCTTCCAAAAAACAGGAATCAACCAAAAAATCAAAGAAATTACAAAATACTTTTTTTTTGGTTTAAAAAAACAATAAATAAATAAACAAATAAATAAACAAAAAAATTGGGAGTATGCAATGGACTAGCCCTAAAGTAAAAAGTGCCAAAAAAAACACAAGTAACTGGACTAGCCCTAAACTAAAAACACAAAAAAAAGACAAGTAACTTGACAAGCCCTAAAGTAAAAACACCAAAAAAAAGAAAAGTAACTTGAAAAGCCCAGAAGTAAAAACACACAAAAAAACCAGTTCAACTTGCGTTAAGCTGATCCCATCATAAGGAGTAAAATACTCCTTATGATGAAATCAGCCCAACACAAGTTGAACTGACTTACCATTAAACTCTCATTCAAAACACTCAATATAATGATTTTAACTCAAAACACTCAGCATAATGATGTTCAAAATGTGATAACCCTTTATATCAATAGAACTCATTAGCTGCATTAGAATTAAAATTTATATGAAACCCAATTATGAAGTGAAGTCCAAGTCTACAATCTCTATAATCTAGAATACATTTGCAGTTGATCTTTGAGATGATCAAACGAACCAGAGGCTTTTTTACAAATCAAGGAACGTGGTTTTCCTACAATGGGCAGGATTGGAATAATTTCTCCCTCAAGTACTAATGGAACCCAGTGGTTATTGTTTACAAAGGAAATCAAAATTGGAGCTGATTTATCAGCAGCACCATTTTTTATTGGAGTATATATTGGAGAAATAATCCTGAAGACTCTTCTCCCCATATTTTTTTCATCTTCTTATTTCTTGTCTCTTTCATTTCTATCGATATTTTCTATCATCTGTCTCAGATCCGCTGCTATATCTGCTGCCATCCAATGTATGCATCTCACCTCCAGAAGTGTGGGTATCATTTCAATATTTATTTTCATTATCACCTCTACACACATGTCACCTTTTCCTGTGAAACTCAATCAGGATAAAACACCTGAGGACAGATCGCAAGTCAGAGAGAATATTTCCTTTCTCATCCTTCTCTCTTACTTTCAAATCTAAACTTCCTCAGGTAAGCGTCCTTTCTGTTTTCTTTTACTCATTATCATTTCTCAGTCAGAATTTTTATTTTCTATTTCATTTTCTCATTTATTTCATTCAATTTCTGAAATTAATATTATCCTTTTCTCTGACTTTCAAATCTAAACTTCCTCAGTCTCAACAGGTTATGAGCCCAGAGAAACCAACTGCCAAATAGCTAAAACTACCAAATATAAGAAGGATGCGTCACACATCTATCTTTAAGTGTGCTCAATAACTAACCACCATTGAGGATCTATTTTCATCTCACCCTGTACTTAAAACATGGTCAATTATCCCTCTTAACCCACCAAGATCAGAGTCCAACTACCTGGACTGGGCTATGATTCTCAGAATCTATTTTTGCGCTTCCGGTGTTTCCCACCTCATTAACAATGAAAAAAATGAAAAATCAAAATAAAATCAAGAAACCTGGTCCAGAGACAATCTGGCCATGTGCACCATAATATCACAATCAATCAACATATCAAATTTCTAATACATTTGAAAGCACAAAGAAATTGCTCTTGGCATGTGGAATACCTTGAAAGAAGCCCATCAAGATAATTCTTCAGGCGAAAGAATGTACTGGCTAAGGAAACTTCTTTGAACCTAGCTAAAAAACAAAGATATTCCCACTCATTTAGCCAAAATTTTCTCATATGGGAAAAAACTATCATCTCTCATTACCCCCAAGAATACTCTTACAGCCAACGATCTTCAATCAATGGCCATACTATTACTGCTTCCCAACAATTGGCTGGCCTTTTTTTTTTAGCATGATGAATGAAGAATTGATACCATCTTCCAAGATTATCACAGCTCTCAAACAAGAGCATCTCCAAAGAAAAACTAGAAATGAGGAAGTCATAGAAAACTTGATGTCTATAAGACAACCATACTCAAGAGAAATACAACCAAGAAAGAAACTTGAGACTTACTCATCAAGTAAAGTCTACTACTGCACAAATTGCAAGACAGAGGGCCATTTGTTTTCAAGATTTCCAGAAGTTTTGGACGCTCTGGACCAAGCAAAAAGAAATAAAAAAAGGAAAAAAACCAACAGAAAACATTAATATTGGCAGCTGCAAATCAAGTCAGGCTGGACCAAGACACCACCTGCAATGACAATGATTCCAAAGATTTTTTGGACTCTGAAATCATTTTACATGAAGGCTCAGCGGTTGCAAACTCATTAGTTTAAAATTTTGATTTCAACAAAGATTTCAACATTGACTCAGGATGCTCCATTTCCATGACGCCCCATTCCAATCAACTCCTCAAAAAATGTTCTGATAAAACTTTAATAGGGCTTGCTGAAGGTTTGAACATCACTTCTGAAAAAGCTGGAAAAATAGACTTCCTGTCTTTTAACCTGAAATCACTCTATGTTCCACATCTAAGCACACCCGTTCTATTGGTCTCCTCACTATGAAACCCTGGATTTGATGTGATTTTTAGAAAAGAAAGATGCAACATCCAATCTAGTAACCAACAATCACAAAGTAAAAAGACTATTGCCTCAGGATACAGCAAAGGGAAACTTTACTATCTGCCCAACAACACTGTGAGCTGGGAGGTATCCTTCTCAACAACTCTTCAACACTCTTCTGACAACAGTCTGTTTGGATATCATTGCAGACTTTCACACCTGAATCTAAAATCCCTCAAAAAGTGCCTGAAGGACCAAAAGCTTTCCCCCACTCCATTCAATACATTACAAGTTCAGAAATGAAGAAACTGCATCAAATCTAAAATTACCAGGACTCCATTTCATTCTTGCCTTAGTTATAGGTCAAGTAAACCTGGCAAATTAGTACATTTGGATGTGTGCACCTTTGACACCACCTCCCCAAAAGGATATTGTTATTTCATCACTTTCATCAACAACTGTTCAAAGGCCATCTTTTCTTACCAATACATAATAAGTCTGACTCTTTCAAATGTAAAAAAATCTTCATCTCATTTTTTGAAAACCAATATGATACTACAATTTCCTCCCTACAAACTGACAATGGCGGCAAGTACTTAAGCAACCAAATGAAAAATTATCTATCCCAAAAAGGCATTGAACACAAACCCGGTCCACCACACTCACCCCAGCTCAACAGAGTGGCAAAACTCTCCAACAGGACCATCAACAAAATGGTTTGCTGTGCTTTTTCTCTTTCCAATCATCCAAAGTCATTATGAGCGGATGCTCTCCGTCATTTTCTTTTTGCTTTCAACTCTTTCCCTTGCAAGACCCCCTCTGGTTTTTTTTCTCCCAACTCCATCCTAAAGGCACAAAAGGTGGACCCTTCCTATCTTCATCCGTTTGGCTGTCTGACTTGGTACAAATCCCCCAACACCACCCAATCAAAGCTTTCTGAAAAAGAAAAACCAGCTATTCTCCTTTCTTACCTGCAACACAGAAATGGATATTGTCTGATGGATCTTAACCCAAAAGCCATCATCAAATCAAGAGATGTCCTTTTCAACAACACAACATTTCCCCATGGTTGTATGACTAAAGATGCAAGTTTCACTTTGCCATCTCCTTCCGTACCCCTTGTTTGACCTAGCCCTTCTGAATCTCCTTGTTTCCCTATTCCCTCCACCACTCCTGTTTCTCATCCGTATGTTCCTGTCCACTCTTCTTCTCATCCACCTGCTTCTTTTTCCCTTCCTCTTCCTCTTTCCGCTCCAACCCTTCCTCCTCCTCTTTCCACTCTGGCCAACCCTTCCTCTTTTCCTGTTTCTTCAGATCATTGTTCCCCCCCCCTTCCAACCGTTGGTACTGCTCTCAAAGTATTCAATCATCCAATTCTGATCTTTCCCCCCTCCTTTGATTAGTCCCTCTTTCTCCAAACCTCACTTGCCCATTCCTTCCATGTCCTCCCCTCCTCCCGTCACCACAACCTCTTATGCTATTTTTTCTCTACCAACAATTCTGCCATCTCAAAAACAATCATCTCCTGCCCGTTGTTCCTCTTGTGTCCGTCATCCACTGTCACGCTATGGAAATTTCTTGCAGAGAGCTTCAGTCAAATATTACCTACTCGCCCCAAAGACATGGAAACAACTTCTTCAATCGCCACCTTTGCATCATGGGATTTCCTCCGCTCAAAAGGAAATAAATTCTCTCATTGGCATGAAGACCTGGACCCTTGTTCCTCCACCTAACGGAAGGAAAATCATCCACTCCAAATGGGTCTTCAAGGTAAAGCATTGTGCAGATGGCTCCATCATCAAACTAAAAGCTTGTCTTGTTGCTATGGGTTTTTCCCAGATCAAGGGATTGAATTTTTCTGAGGTCTTTGCCCCTACCCTTTGTCTCAAAACTCTCCAATTACTTCTAAGTCTGCTGGGCTCTAAAGACTGGACCGGTTGTCAAATCAACTTCAAGACCGCCTTTCTTAACGGACATCTTGACAAACCTGTCTACATGTTGCAACCGCCCGGTTTTGAAGACGCTGCTCACCCAGACTGGGTGTGCAAGGTTTCTTGGGAAATCTATGGCCTTAAACAATCCCCTAGAAAATGGAACATTGAAATCCAATCAGCCCTCACTTCCCTAGGTCTCTCCCAATCCTCATATGACCCCTCTCTCTTCTTCAAACTCAATGGCGGAACCCTTATAGGCGCACTTACCTCTCATGTTGATGATCTTGCTGTTGTTGCACCAGCACTTTTGTTTCCATGTTTGTTGAAGAAATTGGTTGAGTTTTCACCATAGGCTCCAACAACAAACTCTCCCTTTTTCTATCCCTATCCATCTCCCATCATCTTACCTCCCACACCATCTCCATCTGCCAGTCACACTACATCAACTCCATGTCTGAGCAATTTCTCCCGCCTGACTGGAAGCCGGTCTCCTCTCCCACCACCAGCCGCTTTAAAATTCTCCGTCGCAAATCACAGGATGAGCCTGCGTCCCCACCTCAATGCAATCAACTCATTGGCTCACTTTTATGGGTTTCTCAATTCTGCCGCCCCAATCTCTCTTTTTCAGTCAACAAACTCTCTCAATTCCAACAAGACACCTCTTTTGCACATTGGGAAGCTGCAATCAGGCTTCTCTGCTATCTTCTTTCCACTTGCTCCCTCAAGCTAAAACTGTGTGTTAAAACTCTGGA
Organism: Puccinia polysora; assembly: GCA_025617555.3. NCBI lineage: Eukaryota > Fungi > Basidiomycota > Pucciniomycetes > Pucciniales > Pucciniaceae > Puccinia > Puccinia polysora. Next base: position 44,374,299 of record CM062613.1, read on the forward strand.
TCTGTCAGGCTATTGGGACTCAGACTGGGCTGAAGACAATCATGATTGCCGGTCAACATCTGGCTATACTTTTTGCATTGGCTCCGGCGCAATCTCCTGGAAATCCAAAAAACAACCTACAGTCTTGCTTTCCAGCACCAAGGCTGAATACAAAGCCATTTCTGACGCATGCAAAGAAGGTCTATGGATAAGAAACATCATGTGTGAAATTCATCTCCATGACCATTCCCCCGTCAAACTCTTTGTTGACAACAAGGGCTCCAAAGCTCTTTCAAAAAAACCAGAGCATCATTCCTGAACCAAAAAAATTGAAGCTCAGCACCATTTCATTCACAAGTTTGTTGGGCGCAGCATATTCACAGTTAAACATGTTTCAACAAGCAATATGCTTGCTGAAATGCTTACAAAGCCGCTATCTTGAGTTCTTTTATGTTCACATCAACTGCGTTTTGGACTTCTGGATTGTGCTCAGCAAGGGGGGGTATTGGAGTAATCATACTGAGGACTCTTCTCCCCATATTTTTTTCATCTTCTTATTTCTTGTCTCTTTCATTTCTATCAATATTTTCTATCATCTTTCTCAGATCTGCTGCCATATCTGCTGCCATCCAATGTATGCATCTCACCTCGAGAAGCACGGCTATAATTTCAATATTCATTTTCATTATCACCTCCACACACATTTCACCTGTTCCTGTGAAACTTGATCAGGATAAAACACCTGAGGACAGGAGCAAGCCAGACAGAAGATATCCTTTCTCATCCTTCTCTCTGACTTTTAAATCTAAACTTCCACAGGTAAGCGTCCTTTCTGTTTTCTTTTACTCATTATCATTTCTCAGTCAGACTTTGTATTTTCTATTTAATTTTCTCAGTTATTTCATTTCATTTTTGAAATCAATATTATCCTTCTCTCTGACTTTTGAATTTAAACTTCCTCAGTCTCAACAGTATAAGTATCACATAAATCCAATGAAATGAAACATATAGGTCTGGAATATGTTTCTGCTATGATTTTGTGAAAATACATATGCACTTACACGTGTGCTACGTATCAGTGTAATCCAAATGGGATGCACATGTGAGCCTCTGCGGCCCATTGGACACTCACACAGACCATACAGGCCTGTGTGGCTGTCACTGATTTGGGGAAACTGGCCTCAAAACGCATGAAACAGGCCTATTGGTACACAGGTCCTAACAGGCCTGGTTGGGTATATGGGCAAATACCGCCGGATGGGATTTTTGTCACAACAGCCCCTGGCGTGCAAGGGGCTGAAGGCACGGGCACTACTGCTCACAGAACTCAGGATAGAGACAAAGAAATTGATTGCATATGAAGAGTAGACGTAGCGTAATGACAATGAGGAGGAGAGAAATCCAGGAGTAGGGCTCTGAAGGATGTGGGTAAGGGAATCCTGTAAGAGTAACACCAAGGGGATAGGTGAGATGAGTATGGTAGGCTGGTTGGCTTTCTTGTGCTGAGATGACACCTATTGGATGGGGGACTAACCAATAAGAAGTAGTATACTAATTCCTTGGGGGGAATTAGTCCAGGAGGAGAGGAGAGGCCATTATATGTGAGAACTGCGAGGAGGCCTTGAGGAGGGATGACTGTTGATGGTCTGAGAGGCCCATGGCATTACATGTGTTGACCAAATGGGCTGGAGGTTGTAGCTTGACAGATTGAGTATGGCCCTGTCCAGGAAGGTCATGTACTGGGCTGGGTTATGGGTTGTCCAGCTAGGAGTATGTACTATGGGTTGACTGTGTACTTCTCCTACCAGATAGAGTTTGAAGGAGAGATAGAGATGAACCAAGCCATAGAGAGGTGGAGAGTATGCCTGGGAGATTACCTAGGGGATATGCAGTATGTAGTGGAAGGTAGATTGTACTGTGAGTGGCTGAGGGTTGAGTAAGGCTGAGGGTTGATTAAGGCTGAGTCAAATTGTGGTTATGACAGTACCCCCCCAGAAGAGGAAGGGGTAGCTCCTGATACCCATAAGAAGAGGTGAGAACAAGTTGAGATTTCCACCATGTCTGTACTACTCTTTCCATCACCATATCCGTCACCATCACCACCTGACACCTGTCCATCACTTTCATCTTATAATAGATCATCCACCTCCCCATTCACCATGGAAATTACCAACGGCTATTACCCTGTCAACCAATACTATCCTCCTTGTTCCAGGTGTGCTGAGACTGACAAGGTTTGCATCACCAGCATCACTCCCAAGTCTGGGAAGTGCGAGTATTGTTGACGCTATAAGAGGCCTTGTTCTGGAGCCCACGACGCCGGAAGGAAGGTGCTGGGACCAGTTGTTTGGGTGAGGGACGAGTTTTGCCCCAATTTCGAAGTGAAGGAAGCGCTGGACGATTCGAGCGTGTCTCTAGGCGTGGAGAGTAGGGTAGGAGCTTCGGACGGTGAGTAGTGTGGCAGTTTGAGTTTGTTTAGCGGTGCTGACTGTTCTTGTGCGGGCGTCTTACTATAGTGGAGGCGCTGAAGGAGAAAATGAAGAGGATAGAGAAACGTCGCACGGAGTTGAGAAGGAAAGGACAGTTGGCGTTGGACGGTACGTCGAAGAAGGAAGCGGCCAGTTCGAACGCGATGGACGTCCGTTGGGGGACCCCTTATACCTCCTCAATTAGTTTGCTTGCCGATTCCGAGGGCCTAGAAGGCCAGTCAAACCTTCATCAAAGTGCGGCCAGCCCGGTCGAAGTTGATCAAACCCTCGTTGAAGCGGTCGATGCAGGCCGAGACGTGGTCGAAACGGTCAAAGTTCAAAAGGGTTGAATCGAATCCGTCGAAGTTCGAAGGTCAAGGGTCAAACCTGTCGAAGTTTGACGGTCGAAGGTCAGGGCCATCAAAGTTCGACGGTCAAAGGCCGGAGTGGCCGAGGTTTGAAGTTCCGGGATGGGGCCTGATGAGGTTCGACGCGACGTGGTTGAGGCGGTTGAGCCGCGTAGGAGGGCCGTCGAAGCTGTGGTGATCCAATCGAAGCATGGTCAAAGCAGCGGCGAGGGGGTTGACAAGGCGACAAAGCGTTGAAGAGAAGTAAAAGTTCAAAGTTTGAGGATGGTTTGAATCGCCGGAGAGCCGCCCGTTGGGAACGTTGCCGCTGCCTCTATTGAAGTCAAAGTCAAACCAGTCAAAGTCGAAGTCGAAGCGGGAAGAAATGAGGACGAGGACGAGGATGCTCCTGGAGAGCCTGATGACAATGAAGAAGAAGAAGAGGACGAAGAAGAAGAAGAGGAAGAGAGAGAAGAGGAAGAGAGAGAAGATGGAGTGGAGAAAGACAAAGGGAAGGGCAAGGAGGTTATAGAGTTGGAGGATGATTCCCCTGGTCCTAAGTCTGTTGGGGAGTTGGTTGGAAGACTACTGGCTGAGGATGGAGTGATGGGTAAGTATAGGAAGGTGAACCAGGGGGATATTGGTTTTTATGCTTGCTCTGGAGGAAAAGTAGTTGGGCCCATGGATGCTATTGAAGATGATCCAGTGGGGGACTTGAAGGAGATTGAAAGACGTCTTGAAAGGTTTTCAAAGGATTCCAGGAGCAATGCTATTTTTGGATGGAGCTTAAATAATGGGGAAGAAGTGGAGAAAAAGAAGGAAAAGAAGGAGGCAAAAAAGGAAGTGTTGGCAGAGCTAGAGGATTTTTTATCTTTTTCTGGTGTAACATATGAGTTGGGGGCTACTGCTAAGGACAAGGAGGAATATGAAGGGAGGAAGATAAAGTTGGCTAGTGTTTGGGTAGCTAAAATTACTAATTTGATTGATAAGATTGAAGAGGAGTGGTAGATAGAAATTGTTTTGTTTTCTTTTACTTTTCTTTATATAGATGGATGAAATGGAGCGAGGTTTGTTTTGATTTATTGTTTTGGGAGAGAGAGAGAGTGGACTTTAAAATTGTGGAGAAACCAAAAAGACAAAAGATGGAGCTGGTTGGGAGACAGAGTGGCTATTATGAGGGTTTGGGTTTGGAAGGATAGAGTGAGTGGAAGTTGTGGAGGAGGGCTGAACAGTTGGTGAGGTTGGCTACTGGTTCCCATGAGGTTCTTTCAGAGTCTTCTAAAAAACCCTTCCATTCGACTAAGTAAAGGAGTTTGCCACGTCTAATCTTGGAGTCCAGGATTTGAGAAACTTCCCATTCTTCCTGGCCATCAATTTCCACTGGTTCTGGGGGTGGATGATGGTTAGGAGAATTTGGGTCTGGGGAGTAGGGTTTGAGAAGGGAAGCGTGGAAGACAGGGTGGATGGAGGACCATTGATCAGGGAGTTGGAGTTTGAAAGCATGAGATCCTATACATTCAATGATGAGAAAAGGACCCAACCAACTCTCAGAGAGCTTCTTGGAAGGTCTTTTAGTATTGATATTCTTTGCAGATAACCAAACCTTATTCCCAGGAGTAATACCTTTCGGAATATCTTTTCTATTAAGGTCAGCATAGTACTTATACTTATCCATAGACTCTTTTAATTCTTTCTTTAGTTGAATCTGGTTCTTCTGAATCTGGTCCAGGTAGTGACTGGCAGGTTGATTGTCCAACACATGTAGGAAGTCAAAACTTGGGTGCCTTCCATAGAGGGTAAAGAAGGGTGATTGCTGGGTAGAAGTATGGACACTGTTGTTGTAAGAGAATTCTGCCAAGGGGAGCCAAGTATCCCAGCCATCCTGGTGATAACTGATGTACATTCTGAGGTATTGTTCTAGTACTTGGTTGACTCTTTCAGTTTGGCCATCTGTTTCAGGATGGTAGGCTGTGGAGAGATTCCTTTGGATCTGTAATTTTTCACAAAGTGTTTTCCAGAAAGAAGAGATGAATAGGGAGCCTTGGTCACTTATGATGTCAGCAGGTAGGCCATGCTTGGAGAAGACATGACTGATGAAAAGGTTAGCAAGTTCTACTGCAGTCAGTGTGCCGGTTGTTTTAATGAAGAGGGCCATCTTAGAGAAACAGTCCACCACAACAAGGATAGAATCAAATCCATTGGAGAGAGGGAGTTGAGAAATGAAGTCCATATAGAGTGAAGTCCAAGGGCCATCAGGGATTGGAAGAGGTTTGAGAAGTCCTAGTTTCTTTTCATGCCTTGCCTTGTTCCTGTTGCAAAGGTAGCAGGCTGAAACATAGTTCTTGACATCCTTTGACATTCCATTCCAGGAGAATGATCTCTTGATGAGGTTGAGAGTCTTCTGTTGACCAGGGTGACCTGCAAGAGGAGAGTCATGTCTTTGATAGAGTATTTTTTGTTTAAGATGGTTAGCTTGGTCAGGTATGACCACTTTATCCTGGAACAGGAGTAAACCACTAAAGGGGTCTAAGGAGTAATCAGTTACTTCTTCATTCTTATTCAATCTTTTAATGATGTCCTGAAATAACTTGTCAGCTTGTTGACCAGAAGTCAATTCACTCAGTTGATTGTCAAGTTCATTAGCAGAAAGAAAAAAGAGTTTAGAAGTTTCAACTTCATTTTTTTTCAGAAGCCGTTGAAAATTTCCAGGATTCTTTTCAGAATATGGCGTTCCCCCCGCTGGGTACACGTTGTCCCAACGTGACAGGATATCTGGGATGGTTGAGAGTCTGCCAGGCCTGTAAGTGATCAGAAAATTGAATTCAGAGAGGAACTCTGCCCAACGGGCCTGTCTTCTAGTGAGGATTTTGGAAGACATGAAATACTTCAAAGAGGAATGATCAGTTAGGACTTCAAAAGGGTCAGTAACGCTCAAGAGGTAGGACCTCCATTGCTGGAGGGCAAAGACAATGGCAAGCAGCTCTTTGTCATGGATCTCATAGTTGAGTTCAGCACTGGACATTTTTCTGCTGTCAAAGGCAATAGGGTGTTTAGTGTTATCAGCAGTAACCTGGTGCAGGACTGCTCCCAGGGCATAGTCACTGGCATCAGTCTCAACGTAAGTTCTCAGGAGGTGATCAAAATGGCGAAGGACTGGAGCTTGGGTAAAAGCTTGCTTGATGTTTTCAAATTTTTGCAAAGCTTCAGGAGTGAGGTTGAAGGGGGAGCTGTTTCCAGCGACAGAGGTGAGGTGGGAGACCTGTTTGGAGTAGTTCTTTATAAACCTGCGATAGAAGTTAGCAAACCCAAGGAAAGATTGCAGGGCCTTTCTGTTTGTAGGAGTGGGCCAGGCAAGGATGGCCTTGACTTTGTTGTTGTCCATAAAAATTCCATCCCCTGAGATCACATAGCCCAGGTAGTCCACAGAAGGTGCATGGAAGTCGCATTTGGAGGCTTTTGCATATAACTTGTGCTTTCTGAGCCTGGTCAATACTTTGCACACATGAGGGATGTGTTCCTGTAAGTTTTTTGAGAAAATGAGGATATCGTCAAGGTAAACCACCACATAAATTGTGAGGAGATCAGCAAGGATGTCATTTATAAGATTTTGGAAAGAAGCTGGGGCATTGGTCAGCCCAAAGGGCATGACCAGGTATTCATAGCTTCCAAACTGAGATCTGAATGCTGTTAGGTGTTCATCTCCTTCCTTGATGCGCAATAGATTGTAGGCGCCTCTGAGGTTGATTTTGGTGAAGATAGAAGAACCTGAGAAGACATTCAGTAAGAAAGTCATTGGAGGAAGTGGGTAACGGTTCTTCCTGGTGACAGCGTTAAGCTTGCGGTAGTCAACACACAACCGCAAACTCCCATCCTTCTTTTTAACAAAAAGAACAGGTGCTCCAGTGCTTGAAGTGCTGGAACGGATGAAACCTTTCTCTACATTCTCTGCTATGTAGGCTTGTAGGGTTGACTTTTCAACTTGGGATAGTGAATAGATAGGCCCAACTGGAGGGAGTGGGCCTTCCAGTTCAATGTGATGATCGTAAGCGCGGTGAGGTGGGAGTTGATCTGCTTTAACCTTGGAGAAAACATCTAGGAAAGAATGGTAATCAGCAGGAACTTTTTTCAACACAGTTTCTATTTCTTCAGGGTCTTCGTCAATGTCAAACTTGTCCCAGTCAGCTGAAATAATCTTATGGGGAGTGACAGAAATGTTAGAAGAGGTAACCAATTGCATGATAAGCAAGGATGAATCCCTAGGTTCCTCCTCCAGAGGAATGGTCAAGGGATCAGTGAATATCCAAGCTAGATGGGAAATTGTTGAACTCGATGGAAATTGGATGGAGTGTTGAGGATGCAAAGGTTCTGAAGTAAAGGGGAATGCAATGGACTGCAGTGCCAAGGGCAGAGTGAAAGAGGGATTATTTGAGGGTAGGCTGGCCATGTTGAGTTCAACGGATTGGGAGGAAAAGTTGTCAGTTTGCTGGTGTCTTGGGGTGATCAGCCCCATTTTCCAGTTTACTTCAGGATTCCAGTGGTGGAGGAAGTCGATTCCCAGGAGGAGGTCTTCTGAGAATGGCGCGTCGAAAAGGAGGAATTCCCATTCAAAGCTAGGAAAGGAAGGAAGAGAGACCACCCAAGTTACCTTGTGGGTAATCAGTTGAGAGGGTGACTCATTTGGACTGAAATTGAAAAGAGGAATAGGTTTTCCCAGAGGCATGGGCTGCAATGAACACTTTAGAACCATGGTATTAGCCATTACAGATTGAGTAGCACCTGAATCAATCAAAACACTATAACTCAAGTCCTGGTGAAAGAGAATAAAACTTAAGCCTTTGGAAAGTTGGTCAGAGTAGTCTTTTTGTATCTTTTGTACCCTAACATCAGTAGGGTGATAATCCTGGAGTACAACAGGAAAACCACCTAGTTGTTTTTTGGCTTGGGGTTAGAGGAAGGGTTAGTATTGGAGGCAGGCTTCTTTTTACAGTTTTCTGTCTTATGCTTCCCTCCACAATACATACATAGTCCCTCCTTCTCCCTTCTTGCCTTTTCTTCAGCCTTGAGCTTGCCATCAGGACCTAAGTCCAAGGTAGGTTTGGTTTGGGAAGATTGCTTCTTTGCAGATTTGTCTTTCTTCTTGGCCTTGCCTTTGCCCTTGTCAGACTGGGAAGAATTGGCTTGGGATTGAGAGGAGTTTTGCTGTTTAGAGTGGCTTGGATGGGAAGACTTGTCCTTGACTCGTTCGTGGTACCTGGTATTGTAATCCAACACTACATCCATGAGGTCTTGGAGGGTGTCTACAGGACCGTCATAGCCGGCTAGCTGGTCCAGAAGTCGGGCAGGGAGGCTTTGACGAAAATGGAAGTAGAAGGCTCTATCACCCCATCCAGAAACTTTAGTTGTGAGTGAGCAAAATTCTGTGATGTGGGTTGAGGCATATCCATAGTCCTTCATCTTCAAATTTACAAGTTCCTGCTCTGCCTTGGCCGTCTCCAGAAGATTGCCAAAGAGAGTATGAAGTTGTTCCGTGAAGTGTTGCCAGGAGTTGAGCAGGAATGAGGGCTCTTGATTGGAGAGATGAGCCAAGTAGGGTTGAATCCAACGATTTGCGTTCCCAGTGAGGTAGGAGACAGCAAATAGAACTTTTCTTTGGTCCACACGGAATGACCCTTCATCATTTGCAAAGATGAGTTCACAAGCTTGTAGGAAAGGTCTGAGCTTGGTAGGGTTATTGCCTTCAAATTTGTCTGGCGTATTCATTGATGGGGCTTTGAAAGTTCCAGAGTGGGAAGTACTAGTTGTTGGGGGTTGGGAGAGTTTGGCCACTGCCGAAGTCATGGTTTGAAGCAAGGCTAGGAGAGTAGCGTCCACAGTTGGAGGTTGAGGAGGTTGACTTGGGGGAGCAGGGATTGCAGTTGAGACAGAAGGTTGGGAAGCTTCTTCTTGAGGTCCAGAGGTTGGTGAGTTAAGGTTGCTAAGGATCCTTGAATCAAAACCTGAATCCTTGCTTTCTTCCTCCTCTTCCTTGTCCTCAGGGAGAGGAATTAGGCTGGGATTGTACAATGGAGAATCCAATCCATAACCTGCTTGGGGATATTGACCAGTCACTCGATTAATAAATGGTCTGACAACAGGAGGAGCAGGGGACAGAGAAGCTCTTGGGGGAGCTGGAGGAAGGATACCAGTGTCCATGGTGTTGGAAGCTGGTGCAGGGAGGTTGGAAAAGGTCCTCCCTTGTCCACGGGCTTGAGGGGTAGATTGATCGTGGTCTTGTATGTCCATAGTAGCGCCACGTCCCTGGGCTGCCCTGGTAAGAGGTGGACTGGTGATGACGGAAGGTCGTGCATGTTGAGGAGGCATGGTTCCAAGTATGCCGTAGGGAAGTGACCCAAGAGGAGTACCCAGAGAAAAAAGAAAGGAGGACGGAAAATCGGCCGCAAAAGAATCTTGAGCTTGTACAACGTCCCGTCGTAATCAGGGGTCGAAGTCAAAGGTTGAAGTCAAAGGTCGAAGTCGAAACGTCGAAATCGAAGGTCAAAGTCGAAGTCAAAGTATCAAAGTCGAAGCGTCAAAGTCAAAGTCAAAGTCGAAGTATCAAAGTCGAAGTCAAAGTCAAAGTCAAAGTCAAAGTCGAAGTATCGATGTCAAAGTCGAAGTCAAAGTCGAAGTCAAAGTCGAAGTCAAAGCAAAGTGTTGAAGTCGAAGTCGAAGTCGAAGTTGAAGCGTCGAAGTCAAAGTCAAAGTCAACGTTCAAGGGCCAATTTCAGGGGAGGGGTTGAGACAGAAAAATTCCGCAGGGTGTACCCTTGGAAACGTGGAGGCCACACACTGTTTAGCTCTGTACCACGCACGCTCACAAATATTGTAGGTAGTGTTATCCGGGAGATGAAACGGTTTGGAGGTTGGATGGAATGGGTCTATTGGAATATAGAGATGGGTAGTAATCAAGGGGAAGGAATTAGTATAATGTCACAACAGCCCCTGGCGTGCAAGGGGCTGAAGGCACGGGCACTACTGCTCACAGAACTCAGGATAGAGACAAAGAGATTGATTGCATATGAAGAGTAGACGTAGCTTAATGACAATGAGGAGGAGAGAAATCCAGGAGTAGGGCTCTGAAGGATGTGGGTAAGGGAATCCTGTAAGAGTAACACCAAGGGTATAGGTGAGATGAGTATGGTAGGCTGGTTGGCTTTCTTGTGCTGAGATGACACCTATTGGATGGGGGACTAACCAATAAGAAGTAGTATACTAATTCCTTGGGGGGAATTAGTCCAGGAGGAGAGGAGAGGCCATTATATGTGAGAACTGCGAGGAGGCCTTGAGGAGGGATGACTGTTGATGGTCTGAGAGGCCCATGGCATTACATGTGTTGACCAAATGGGCTGGAGGTTGTAGCTTGACAGATTGAGTATGGCCCTGTCCAGGAAGGTCATGTACTGGGCTGGGTTATGGGTTGTCCAGCCAGGAGTATGTACTATGGGTTGACTGTGTACTTCTCCTACCAGATAGAGTTTGAAGGAGAGATAGAGATGAACCAAGCCATAGAGAGGTGGAGAGTATGCCTGGGAGATTACCTAGGGGATATGCAGTATGTAGTGGAAGGTAGATTGTACTGTGAGTGGCTGAGGGTTGAGTAAGGCTGAGGGTTGAGTAAGGCTGAGTCGAATTGTGGTTATGACACTTTTATGGGCATAATTGGGCCCAAAGTTTATTTTGGACAAACTTGGCCAGACAGGCTGGCCCGCCAAAGTATGGTTTGCTTAGTATTTGGGCTTGGGGTGGCCCATTAGGGCCGCCGCCCGTATCACAGCTGGGTAGGGGCTGCTGCCCATGTTGCGGCCCTCTTGGGGCGGCTGTTTTTGCCTACGGCCCGTTTACAGGGCCCAATGGCCCGTGCGGGGCCGTTGTAGGGGGCAGCACGGCTGCCTTGCAGGGTGGTGGCTGGCTGTTGTAGCTGCGGGGCTGGGGCCAATGGCCCTGATCCCCCCCTCCCCTCGTTTGCCATTGCAAGGGGGAGTGGGAAGGCTGGCTGGGTTGAACCAGCCAGAAACCGGTCAGGGTGGGGGGGATTTCATCACCCTCCCACCCAGGAGGATGACGAGGTGGCTGGCCGCAACAAAGCAACTAGTGGTGGGGGGGACCTGACCACCCCTCCACCATCAAAGCAAAGGGGCGCTCTCCCCCCCCCCCCCTTTACCAAGGAGGAGGAGCAACAGGCTGAAGGGGATTTGACCACCCACCAGCCCACCTTACCTTGACAAAGCCCCAGGGGTATTGACCCCCAGGGCCCCTGGTAGGAGGATTTGACCGCCCCCTCCAGGGATCTGTGGGAAGGAGGGGGGGGGACAGCATTTCTGCTGGTCACCCCCCCCCCCCCATGTGAGTATGATACTGGACCCAGGTGTGTCCTTGGTCCCACCTGGCCACTTTTATGGCCAGGGGCTGGTTGCATGAGGCAACCAGCCAGCCTGTGAGGTGACAACCAACCAGGGATTGAACAGCAAAGGGGCTGTTTTAGCCCTGTAACAGAGGAAAACCCAGAAAGGGCCGGAATATGCTGGTTGTAAGGGTACAGGGACTGACGCCATGCAGGCTGATGTAGTCCAAACCAAGTAAAAAGGACTGTAGAGCCTGTAGAGCTCTTTTGGAGCGAAAAATTTGCCTTTTGGCTTGTTGTATCATGGGCTCACAAGAGGCCAATTTTTTTTACTTAAGGAGCTCTTCTCCCTGCTGTTTTCCATCATTCATTCATCATTCAATCAAATTCATCACCAATATCATCCAACATTTTGCCCCAGTGTGAGAGCCCATGAGCAATTATAGACACCAGGTGTCCAGCATTCCTTTTGCTTTAAATACTGCTCATGAGCCTAAGCTAATTGCTGGCCATAATTATCACAGATTTTACCCATAAATGATTTAGCCATCCCTTTTGAGGAGGGAATCTTTTCATTGATGTCTTCAACATCAAGTCTTTGTTTAATCTTTTCAACCTCCTCTGCACCACCAAGCATTTTAATGTAGCATGCTTGATGTTTCTCCATTTTTTGGTATCATTTATTTTCTAAATTTAAACCAACCATGTTCTTCATAACCAAGAGATTTAGCAATGACTCTAAATCCGCAATTCTCATCTCCAATTGGATCCCAGACCTCACCTATGAACTTATGGAATTTCTTTGTTATTTGATTGAGTCATTTCAGGTTTTGTTCCTATCATCAAAAATAACTTAGTATTCATTTTTTTAATAACATAATTCAAATTAATACTCACCAAAGATGATCTTCTGGTTGATCTTTTCTCCACATTGTCTTCCTCTGCAGAGGATTCTGATTCCAAATCAAGTGATCCCAATTCACTTTCAGTCTCTTTTTCCAAAAAATGAAATTCAGATTCAGATTCTGCTTACTTTGACTAACAATTCATCATTAGTTAGTAACTGAGTTCACTAAACCAAAAAAGGAACGTATCCCAAATAAAAACCCTTCCAATCTTTTGTCTTTTCTTATTTGGGGCCCTTCTTGTCCTTTTTTCCCCCTTGAGTTTTTTTTCAACATGCTCAAATCAAGATGGTTCTTGCCCCGTATCTGTCAATTTTGGCCCACCCCTACTTTATTGTAAGACTTTAGGTTCAAGTCTTGGCTTTGATTGATATTTTTTAATCTTCCAAATAATATACTTCAATAGGCCTCTTTGCTCATGATCTGGAGATTCCAAGCTCATTGCATTCAATTTTTCACATAACTGAGGAATGCTTAGCATTTTGTGGAAATTGCACTTGAAAAATTCAAAAGGATCAACCATTAGTGAACTAGGAATCACTAATCAAAAATAATTAATCAAAAAGCATTAATCACATAGTGATTGGAACAATACAACTTCAACAATCCAAATTAAGCCCACTTACAGAACTAGAACTGCAAGGGTCATAGTCCAACCTCCACTGAGGATGAACATCTTTGGGTACCGCTGATCCTCTGAATGCTAGACATTCACCTATTTGGTGGGAACAGGGCAAACCCATATTCTTGGAATATGACTTGGTGCACACTTGTCCATCATGATCACATTTGAAATTTTGGAATTGTTCCCTAATAAGCTGAATTTCCTCTAAAGACAATTTGTAAACCAATGGTAACAGTTCAGGTGGAAGAACTGTCCCAAACTCAATTTTAGAGTTATAAAGTGACGCATGAACCAATTTAATTTGTTTTGAAACTGTTCCTTCAAGGCTTTTCCAAACATTCAACATGTTTCACAAAGAGTTTGCAAGGAATTTTTTAAGAGTTGCATGGGCCCCTTCAACCCAAGATGCTGTTTTGTTTCCAAAATCTGGGTTTATACAAGTCCATGCTGTTACAAACATCTCTTTGATAGGGAAAATATTATTTTCCATATACTCAATTAAATTGTCATAGTCTTTCAAGAAACACTATACAATTCAAAAGTTCAGAACCCAAAACTAGGAAGAATAAGAAGCAGTGATTTGGACCTACTCTGAGTTCTGCATCATTGACCTACCCCTCCTCCTTGGTCTTTGAGGCCCCATACTTTTCCCACAGGGTCATAAAGCTTTTCCATCCTTCAACGTCATTAACAAAGCGCACTTTACAGTTTGCTTGTATGTTTTTAGACAAGTGCCAAGTGCAAAATTGTCTTGATAACTCAGGGAAACTAGATTCAATAGCACAAATCAGAGCTTTTTCGCAGTCTCTCACAAAGGCTTTTGGAAGTCTCTCAGGATCATAATCCAACTCCTTTAATGCGTTTAAAGACCAACTGTAGAACTCAAATTTTTCTTTTGTTATAAAAACAAGAGCTTTTGTGAAAGTTTTCCAATTGGCTGTCATTCCTACAACATGCAATGGCGGGATTTTGTACTTATTGGTCTTATAAGTAAAATCAAACATAGAAATATGATGGAATTTTTTTGAAAGCTTTACTGCCTCAGGATGTGCCAATTAAAGAGCCTTTAAGTGACACTCTCCACTGAACTTTGACCATTGAATCCAACTTGTTTCTTCAAGCTGTTCATAGAGTACCTCCATAAAACTTTTCCCCTTTAGTTCTGCAAGCATTACCTTCCGCTTAGTTTTATAGATTGTTTGGTCATCAAAATAATAACCTTGATCAATCTTGCTCAATTTTTGCTTAAGCTGCAACTTATTGAGCCCTTCATTCATGCCTTCTATTAGATTGTCTAAGGCTACCCCCAAGATCCTCCACAGTTGAGGATGCACAGAGGGATGTTCAGATGAATGATGGTTATGTTGGGTTTCTTTCTAGGAGAGTTGCCACTAGGGGTCTGCCTTTGTGCAACTTTCATGGATTAAAAACTTGCACCCAACCTTCCTTGTGTGAGTATGTCTAGAATGTTTGGTAAGAAGTTGACCCAAATAGGAACCATGGAAATCACAGGCCAAATCCACATATTTATCTTTCTTTGAGTTAAAAACCATCAGAGCGTAACCATGCTTCATAGCCCATGTTTGAAAATAGTTTTGGGCCTCTTCCCCAGTAGGAAAATTTCTCACAGGAGGTAGGTTTTGTGGATCTAGTAAACATTCATTGGTTAAGTTGTATTTTCAGTTAAATGCACCCCATTATTTTCAATCAAATTAAATCCAGCAAAGACCTCAGTAACATAAAATTTTACTCACAACCAGAGGTTGCATCCCACTGTGAAACATTTTGTTCCTCAATTTTCACCCTTGATGAGGATGCAATTGGGGCTTCCAATGTTTCATTAGCCAAATCCTTTTTTTCTTTTTCCAAAGCTTTGTTGATTTCTTTATCAATTTAGACCTTCCACGCAGCCATTTCAGAAGCAGGAGGGCTTGCCACTGTTCCCATGCAAAAATATGCAATGGTATAATTCAGTATTCAATCCAAATTTGAATTGAACAACAAAGCTTGCTCACTTTTGAGTTGAGAAAGAATTTTTTGCAGATTTTTATATGATTTCAATTTTTACTTTACTTTCACTTTGCTTTCACTTTAAAGTCACTTTGGAATCACTAGGCATGGAAAAACAGTCCCACAAAGTCTGCATTGATCCCAAATTCGGGTTCAGGGAACCCAAGTGTGGTCCAGGGTGTGCCCAAAATTCTGGCACAACTTCTGGGGGGTCTTGCACCCCCAAAAACAGGGGTTTTGAGCTGTGTACGGGGCTACACAGCTCCAAATTGCCATGTTTGGGGGGGGTAAACAGCTCCTATACAACCCCCCTGGGTTGCGCGTTTTTGGAACGGCCCTTTTTAGTCGTCCATGGGCCCCCACAGCTCATTTGAGCCGTGTAGGCCCCTGCACAACTCCTAAACAACTGGCGCCGTGAATTTAACATTACCCTTTTTATTTACCCATTTTTATTTTTCCATTTTTTTATTTTTTTTTGGGGCAAAATTTTAGGATTTTTTTAGATTTTAAATAGCTTATTCTTAGGGAATTCATTGTCTCATGGGGAAAATTCTTTATTTCACATATTTTTATATCTTTGCAACGTAACTCCCACATGGACAAATCATTTATTTCATGGGTTTTCAAGAATTGATTTTTTGGAATTTGATGCTGTAGCCCTGTGGCTGGGTCACTGAAACCCTTATAAGAAATCCTTGGTAATTTTGGAAGCATTGGAACACCCTAAGAAATTCATTTCAAAAATCAAAAAAATCATCTTTCTCATGAAATTTTTGGATCCTTTTATTTGCCTTTCCAATTAATTTCTTTTGGTTGTTTAAGCTCTAAAGAAGTCAAAAAATCAATACAAGAGCTTTTTAATTTCTTTTTGGGATTTTTTGAATGTATCTTTTCCCTCCAAAAATTGTATCCAAAATATAAAACCTTCAAAATAATACATCTATTACAGTATCTTTTTTCACATCTGGCACCAAATTTTCCATCATATTTTTTACAGAGCATGAAAAAACCATCCAACAATTGATCTAAATATTTTTCTGAATGCTTTTCACATTTTTTAAACCACACAATGAAGCATTCAAAATATTTTTTTCATATTTTGATGCTTTTCTAAATTTATGTAAAAAAAATTGAGGGAATCTATTACCGCAGTGGTGAAAAAAAGAGATAGAAATGAATGTGTTATTTTGAATTGTTTTAAAATTTGATTCAATTTTTTGAGGCCAAGAATACATCTGAAAAATCCCAAAATAAGTTTATAATTTTTTTTATTGTTTGTATAAATTTTCTTGGGGTTGAATCATCAAAACATATCAAGTGATGTTCAGATCAAGGATCAAAAACTTCAATGGGAAACCTTAAATTATTTTTTTATTTCTTGAATTAAATTTTTAAGTTGTTACAATACATCCAAAAAATCATAAAGCAATACTGGAAATATATCTTAATATTTTATTGTATTTCTGTGAGCTTAATTCACCCAAAAAAAAATAATCTGAAATTGAAAGGACAGGATTGAACAATAAAGTCAGAAATTTAATTTTATTTATTTTATTTTAATTTTAATTTTTAAGTTTTATTTTTTATTTTTTTTTTGAATTATTTCTTTTTTAAGCTGTATGATTACAATAAAAAAATCTCCAAAAAATAATAAAAATCTCTTTGATTATTTTTTCAAATTTCTGAAAGCTTAAATCACCAAAAATAATAAATTAAAAAGCAAAATGAAAGGATCTACAAATGTAATGAAAATTAATTTTTTTAATTTTTTTGAATCAAATTTTTAATGTGTTATAATGCTCTGAAAAATACCAAATATCTTCCATAAGGCTTTCACAAAACCAGCAACAGGGCTGAAGCTTCAAACTTCCAAACAAATGAATTCTTCAAAACACGTGAAATAAAGGATTTGTCCATGTGGGATTTACATTGCAAAGAGGTAAAACACCTGTGAAATATAGGATTTGTCCCATGAGAAAATTAATTCCCTATTTTTATTTATTCATAGGTCCATGAATGTCTATTCATGGATCTGGATTTGTGAAATTTTCAAAAAAAATCTAATTTTCTTATAATTTTTTTAAATTCTTTTGATTTTATTTATTAATTTTTTATTTATCTGTTTATTTTTTTTACTTTTTTATTTATTTTGTTTAATTTCTTCTTTATTTTTAGGGCATTAAATTTCCCACACCCTCAATCCTTTATTTCATTGAATTTTATGTCTACCTGCCATTGCATGCCTCTGCTGCCACATGCACAAATACTATACTTGATGGTACTTTAAAGAATTCCCTTTTTTGAGCTCTGATGATGCAGTCCTGTAGCAGGGTTCATAAAACCTCCAAAAAATGTTTTTTTATTTGGGAGGCATTAGAACCACTCCAAAAATGGAATCAAAAGATTAAAAAAATTAAGCAAAAACCAATATTCCCATGGGTTTCTTGATCCTTATTTTGGCTATTTTAATTAGTATTTTTTTAGGTTATTTAAGCTGTCAAATATTTTAAGAAAAATTCACAGAGTGTTCCAATATTTCTTTCATATCTTTTCTTTTAATCTTTTGACCTTAACAAATGCCATAAAAAACCAAAAAAAAAAAAAAACAATTTTCTCATTGGAAACTTGCATCCTGTTATTATCCTTTTTATTTCATTTTTTGGTGATTCAAGCTATCCAAAAGTTAAAAAAACAGTCACAAAGAATTTTAATATTTCTTTGAGATTTTTTGGCTTTATTACATTACCTAAAAGAATCCTTTCAAAAAAGAAACAAATTTGAAAATTCAATCTTCTCATTAGACTTTTGGATCCTTTTGTTTTCCTTTTTGATTATTTTCTTTTGGTTTTTCAAGCTGTTTCAAATGAAAAAGAACTTCAAATGAGGCTTCTATTCTTCAATCGAGACTTAGTCAAAGATTCCAGAAGATGAATACAACAATTTGCAGGAAACCTAGAGGGAAAACCCAAAAAAAGTCCCAGGAAAACATTTTCAGTCATATAGAACATATCCATGTGAAGCTCAAAGAAGAGTCCCATAACCAAAAGGGCTATAATATGATTCTTTTTTGGTTTGGTTTTTGAGATGTAAATAGTGCCTCAAAAATTCCAAAAGAAGGTTTTTTGAATTGCTTCAGAAAATAACTTTCAGTATCTGGCTTCAGATATCTCAGATCATCAGTTTTATTTCAGTAAAGATAAATCAAAGAAGGATCATTAAAAAGAGAAAACCCTTTTATTTTGTATTATTTTTTTTGCTTTATAATTGGAGGGTTAAAAATGTGACAAGCAGTCAGAAGTTATTTTATTTTAGTATTTGGCTTCTATTCTAAAGCTTATTCAAAAAGTATTTGCAGAATTTTGATTCAAGATGAAAAACAAAAACATTGCAATAGATGTGTCAATTTGAAGGGTTTTTAAATTGGATGGTATTTTTGGGGGCCCAGGATACTTCAAAAAATTCCAAAAAAAATCAAAAATCTCTCTAATAGTTTTTTGAATTTCTAACAGCTTAAATCAACAAAAATAAAATAATCAAAAAAGAAAACAAAAGGACCCAAAAGTCTAGTGATAAAAATGAATTTTTAAAATTCTTTGCTTTTTTGAAGAAAATGTTTAACGTAATATAAAATATCCAAAAATCTGAAAGAAAAATTGAAATTCTCTTTGAATTTGGTTTAACATTTTAGTAGCTTAAATCACCAAAAAAATGAAATGAAAAGGAAAATAACAGGATTCAAATGTCCAATGAGAAATTTGATTTTTTTGGTTTTTTTGGTTTTTTGATGAAATTTTTTAAGTTAGAAGGATACATCCAAAAAATCTGAAAAAATATTGGAAACTCTTTGGATTTCCCTTTATTACTTGGTTGCTGAATTAACTACAAAAAAACAATCAAAAAAGCCGAAATTAGGATCCAAAAACCCATGGAAAAATTGGCTTTTGCTGTGGAGATCAGCAATTTGTTTGGTGGAGGTATTAAAGGTTTAACAAAGTATATTGATGAGGTTTGAATTATTTGATAAAAAAAGTGAGTGAGTGTGAATGTGGATTTATACAACTCAATGATGGTGAGATGGGCTCTTTAAATACTGATGAGACCCCATCTTCACCACTGGGTGAAACTGGCACTGATTCTATTTGACATAGAGCATGAGGCTGGATCAAATACAGAAAGGAAGTATTCAAAAGGAGAGGAGAGGGTGTGAATTAACACCTTCTTGTGTTTTGGAATTGTGTTGGTGTTGAGCTTTCTCTTTCTAGGAAATTTCCACCGTTCTGATATGAACCTAAAATACTCAACAGAATTTATTGAGGGGTGCTTCTTATTCCAAGCCCACTTGGAATGTACCTTTCTTTTCCTTGGTGTTACAACAGAAGTAGCGGTGAACCTGAAAACATCATGCTTTTCTACTTTGCTTTAATGTTTCACTTCTGGGTATGGTTTATCAACATTTACTTGATAACATTCATTCTTAATCCATACATGCATTTCATCAAATATTTTCCTTTGCTTTTCTTCATTGGAGCCATCATCCGGCTCCTCTGCTAGAGTCACTGGACAGAGACTGAGTCTCTGTGACATTCCTATGTTTTTTTCACAGGAATTGAATCCTAAATAACTTCCTTGTTATTAAAAATATTTACAAAATTCTTTTTTTCATCATGATCCAAATTTTCTCCTCTTTCCTTCTTTAATAGAGTTAAATTGATAAAAGAAATATTTTCTCTTTTATTTACCTCAACAGGGATTACACCATCAACATTTGCAACATTTTTTAATTTTTTGATTCCATTTTTGGAGGGGTTCCAATTCCTCCATCATTAAAAAATATTTTCTTTGAGGGTTTATGAACCCCAGATAGGGGACTTGGGCGTCTGAATTTCAAAAAAATTAATTCTTGAATTAACATGAAATAAAGTATTTAACCATTTGAAAGCGGAGGCGCGCAAAGTTGGATAGACCTAAAACCACCTGAAATAAAGGATTGGGTGTGTGAGAAAATTAATGCCCTGTTTTTATTTATTTTAATTTTAATTTTTTTTCTTTGATCACCACCCTGGAATTGTGAAAATTTTGTGAATGGCATTCCACAACTCAAAATTGGTTGTGTGGCGCATTTCACAACCCATCTGAGTTTTGAAGGGCTCTTCACAACTCTCTGGGCAGAAAATGGCTGTTCAAAACTTAGATGGCTGGTGAACCACACCACAAAACTCATGTTGACTTTTGTAAAAGTTGTGTAGGGTTTTGAATTTATCAAGTCCCCATATATATTTATAATATAAATTATATAAATTAAAATACAAATAAAAAAATAAAAAATAAAAAATAAAAAATAAAAAATAAATGAAAATTGAAAAATAAATAAATAAAAATTAAAAAATAAATAAAATTTTAAAAATAAATAAAAATTAAAATAAATAGATAAAAATGAAAATACCGGGGCTCTGATCAACAACAAGAGCCATAGCCCCCTTGGATTCTGCCTTACAATTTAAATAAAAAAAGCAGAAGTGTTAGTATGAAAATAAATAAGACAATCAAAATGAAATGAAAATCAAAAGCTGAATGATGGTATGAATGGCCACCACCCCAGCCAAAACTGGGACAGGTTGCAACCCCCCAAACAGCCTGGTTTCAATTGCCAGCCCCTGCAGCCCCCCCCCCTCTGCAATTTTGAAGGAGGGGAAATGCAATACCCTTTCTGGGAAATTCTGTGAAAACTTAAAAATAATGTCTAATTAATTTTTTGTGGGAGAACACAAAAAAAGGATTGATTTGGTAAAAAAATTCCTGCCTTTTTTCCTTATGGCCTTGAGTTTTTTAGTTTTTTTGGGGGGTGGGAAATCACACTTTCTTTGAAAAGGGGGTTCTATTAATTTTGAAGGAATTAATTTATCCAGCGCCTTTGATTCTCCTATAATCATATCTGATTCAGTTCAAAATATCTATTCATTACGATTCCATTGATTTTCATGTGTTGGTCAACAACTGGTAAGCCAAATTTACTGATTTCATTGAAATCCCTATAGTTTTGATTTTTAAATCAAGGTATATTTTCTCAGTTTACAAATCTTTGCCTCCCCCCAGCTCCTCTTCTGATTCATTAAACTGATAAATTGAAGTTCCACCCATTCAATTCTTCAAATAGGGTCATCCAAGGTTCAAATATTCAATATTTGTTTGGGGAATACTATTTCTTGAATGAAGACAAGCACCCCCCTTTTTTGATTTTATTTTTTATTTCAATTTTTTTGAATTTGTTTTTAAATATTTTTATTTATTTTTAGATATTTTTATTTTTATTTAAATGTTTTTATTTTTTTTAAAATATTTTTATTTTTATTTTTATTTTATTGATTTAGTTTTTTATCTGAAGAAATTAGTCTATGGTATATTTGATTTAAGTAAAGATATCATTTTACACAAATTATTTCTTTTCAAAGATTATAAAATAAATTCATAAAATAATTTTCAAATTCATTCAAAATAATCTTGAGGAAATCTATATGCTGACCCAACCAAGCTTCAAGGTCAATATTTATATTCTTTTAGACCATTAAGAAAGATTGTTGTATTTGGTTGGCATTACGCTTGTCAATTTCTATTTGTTTGTTCAATCTATCAAAGATCAAACCATAAAATAAATTTCAAAATAAAATCATTGATCAAATCCCACTCTCAAGCAACTTACTTTTGAATTTGGGTCAAAAGCTTTTGAACTCTGTCAGATGTTCCTTGGCTTAACTCAACTTCCATCTGAGGTTTAAATTCATTTAATGTGATGTAATTAGCAATGGTTATTCTTTTCAGTGATCTGGAAATCCAGATGTTCAACTTAATCATAGTTAAAGCTGACCTGGAGACATAATACCGAGCCTGAAAGGTGTGAAAAGTGCGACTGGAGTATGTTAATTCCAGGCGCAAGATGTAGAGAATCATAGTATTCAAAAACGCACCGGTTAACTTGAGTACTTTGTTGCATATCTGTAAAGGGAATATTCCTTGTGAGCTTCAGTCCATAAATTGCACCCTAGATTTGAAAATTGATTTTATAATTGAGAGATGAGACACCTTTCCATTTTGAAGTTGATCAGCCAAAACGCTATTTCCCACGTTTCTCTGCAGCCGGAAGTAAAGCCTTTTAGCCTAGATTGTCCCAGCGATCCCCGGCTTTATGAAAAATTTACCGATATGGCGTCGTTGAAATTTTCTTCGGCTTTAGTAGCCGCCCTCGTCATCCTATTGCAGACCTTCAAGTCGGTTCGATCTATGGGCAAGCCAATCTTTCCTTTTGCGCCGAATCCAGCAGGGTCAAGGTCAGGTCGATCAAGCTTGTACGGTGCTAAAAAAACTGCGGCAGCTTTGGCTGCACAGTCCCCTGTTCTTCCATTGGAGATCTAAAATTAATCAAAATTTGATGGGGGTTAAGGTCGCCAGGCCATCAGCTTCTACATATGGAAGATATTTTTGAATAACTTGAGCGGAGAAAAACAAGCCAATTTTGCATTCTCCTCGTTGAAATGTTGAGCATTTAAAACTGATTGGAAACTTGAAATTTACCTAAAAGTTTGCATAGTCCCGAAAAACAAGGACAGACCTTTTAGACCAGTGACGGAACAATTGGTGATTCAAATCGGCGCTGGGAGATCCGCATTTCGCTACCTGACCCAAGTAGACAATAAAAAGTGACACGTTCATATTAAGGAACTTCATTTTTGACGGACTAGGCATGACCCTGATTCAAGTAGGTTTGAAATGCAAAAATTCTTGTGGTAGGTTTATCGATAAAGCTAGTCCCCAAGAAGTTTTCATCGCATGATGCGGCGAACGAAGGCTTTATTATGACTTGGCTGTTGGGAGCAGCACTGCCAACATGTATGCTCAGCTTCAGAGGTTGTGGATATCTTTTCGGGAGGGGAGAGATCGATCTTAATTTGACTTGATGCAGCTGAAACTGCGTATCGTAGGAGCCCGACATAGTACTTTCTCATTTATTCATTGAATTCATAAAAAGTGACGGGAAATTGTCGGCTCAGTCGCTTCCGCTATGAAGCCGTGAGTTCAAAGAATGGTAGGCTTAGCCATTACCACCCGAGCTGGTTACGCCGAAGAAAAACGGTCCGCTTTTCATTGCAAGGCTTGCCGACAAGAGCAGCTTCCATTTAGCGATATTGATCGCGACCGTACCTTGCAGGCAGCGGCATTCACAATTACTCTGCCTCCCTCTTAGCGGAAGACTTGAGCAGTCGATCTTTTCCCTTAATTCACAATCTAGATCAGGCTGCTTTCAGCTAATCGCTTGATGAGCACCCGAGTGCCTCGAAACTAATAATCGAGAGGGGCCGTGTATAGAGCGGGAAACAAATCGATCCGCTGTCTTCTTGCATGGGTAACCTGGTGAAAATCCTACAGTATTCGTGGAAATTGATGATAAAATTGTGAATACTATGGCTCCGGTGATGGATTGGCTCATGCAGTCTGCCCCACAAGGATCGCATGGGTGTGAGACCTCGGTGATTTGTTTGTCTATTTACGCTCTACAAAAAAATAGCCTCTTTTTGCCCCGTCTACACTCTATGAAAAATGTAAGAATACATGGTAGGCACAATTATGTCACAAGCCTGCATATCACGTATTTCACACACTCTCATATGTCACGTACCTTGTAAATAGATATATCACCTAAACATCCATCCGTCCCGGGACCCTGATCTCTCCTCACCGAGATTTGGATCCCGGATCGGCCAAACCCTGAAGCTGACGGCCGACGGTGGTGGATGATAAGGTACGTATTGATTCTTATGCAATTACCAAGATTTGGATCCCGGATCAGCCAAACCCTGAAGCTGACAGCCGACGGTGGTGGATGATAAGATTGGATTAAATTACAGGTTAAAAGCTGGCGAAGACCGCCTAACTGGCACTTCTTTTTTATGGATAAATGATATCAAAAGAAAAAAGAGGATTGGATAAGAAAAAACACCACCAAAGGAGGATCTAAGCAAGACAATAGCACAATGGCAGACCAGGAGACCTCATCAACCTTTGTATCTAAAAGTGAGTTTGAATCACGCTTTGAGACGCTGCAATCAACCCTGTTGCAACAGTTCCAACAAGTCCAGGCGGCCATGGGTAGGATGTGTGATCAGCAAGGAACACAGGTCTGGTTGGTCCCACCGCATATTGAAAAACCCATGCATCACACCATCAACCCCCTAGCTTGGAAGTTTGTGAAAGATCCAATGTCATTCCACTGGAACATCAATACCAAGAGGCCAGTCTTGGCTTTCAATGGGTCCAACTTCAATCTGTGGGAGAGGGCGGTCAATTGTACACTTAGGCAGGCATTTGATAAGGACCCATCATTCCTGGGGGTCCCACACAAATTTGACTTACTAGTTGCAACAAAGAATAGAGCAATTGTGAACTTGCTTTGGAACTCCGTTGATGATGAGCTATATGCTATCATTGAGGCTTCCCAAATGGAAACAGTCAGAACAATCTACAAGATGCTTGTCAATACCTGAAAGCATTTGGACAGATGTCATAACTTGGCTGTCGCTGAGAAGATGATTGCGCTCCTCACCGCTCCAGAGGCAGATATGGCATGGATAACCTCTTTTCACACCATTATGGCCAACCTGAATCAACTTGACATCTCATGCAACAAATTGGTTGGACTCCTTGTGCAATCCGTTGCAGTGGCATCACTGGAGATAGATGGGAAAACGTATGAGTACTCAGTCTCCCTGCAATTTAACAACACCAAAACCATACCTCAGTTCTTGGATGTAGCAAATGTCCTCCAAAGTGCAATTGGAAAGCTCTGGCCCAAAGCCATGGGAGGTATGGATCTGATGGAACTGGATAAGATCCAGGCCATCCTAAGACAATATGTTCCCCCTCAACAAAGGCCTGGCAATGGGGGCCAACCATTGAGACCCGGCCTATTGGTTGATTGCGCTGCCTTCTATTCTGGGAAACACAAGACAGATGCTCTCCTAGATACTTACGGATGCACCTGCCGGTAATGCGGTGGGGATGGGCATTGGTACATGGATTGCAAATTATTCTGGGCCAATGTCAGGATGGGAAAGATTCCCTCCGCCCCTGCCAACAATTCCAACCACAAATTGCAATACTTACCACCTCAACTCCCGCCATACAACACTCAGAAGGGGGATGACACACAACTGGTTTGTTAAAATATGTATGCACTTACGCCTGTGCTACGTATAAGTGTAATCCAAATGGAGTGCACATATGGGCCTCTCCAGCCCATTGGACACTCACACAGACCATACAGGCCTGTGTGGATATCACTGGTTTGTGGAAACTAGCCTCAAAACGGGTGAAACAGGCTCATTGGTACACCGGCCCCATTGGGCCTGGTGGGGGATATGGGAAAATACAGCCAGGGGGGCTTGTATGGGCATAATTGGGCCCAAGGTTTATTTTGTACATACTTGGCCAGACGGGCGGCCCTCCAGAGTGGGTTTGTCTCAGGTTTTGGGCTTGGGGCCACCACCCATGTTGCAGCCTGCTCGGGGCTGCTTCCCATGCCGCGGCCTGCTCAAGGCCGCTTGGATCCCTGATTTTGGCCCATGCGGGGCTGTCGCGGCGGCCAAGGGATCCCGCAGGGTGCAACACTGCGCCAGCCCAGCCAGTGGCAAACGGCGGCCATTGCCGCAGGAGCAAGTGCCAGCGGACCTGGCTCCCTCCCCCTCCCCTTGCTTGCCATTGCAAGGGGAAGAGGGTGTCTGGCTGGGTTGAACCAGCCAGAAACCAACCGCAATGAGGCGGTTGGTCAGGGCAGGGGGGATTTCATCACCCCCTTGCCCAGAAGATGACAATGCCAGCCGCCGAGAGAGCGACCAGCGGTGGGGGGGATCTGATCACCCTCCAACCAGCAAAGCAAGAGGGGCGCTCTCCCCCCCCCCCCCTTTACCAAGGGGGAGGAGCAACGGGCTGAGGGGATCTGACCACCCCAAGCCCACTTTTCTTGACAACGCCCTGGGGGTATCAACCCCCAGGGACCCTGGTGAGGGTATTTGACCGCCCCCACCAGGGATTTGAGAGAAAGAGGCGGGGGGGCATGTCCACTGGTTACACCCCCCCCAAGTGAGGTTGAGACCAGACCCAGGTGAGTCCTGGGTCCTACCTGGCCCATATGTGGGGCCAGGGACTGGCAGCATGAGGAAACCAGCCCGTAAGTAAGGAAATAAGAGTAACTGGGCTGGTTGTAACGGACAACCAGCCAGGGGATTGAAAAGCAAAGGGGCTGGTTCAGCCCCATAACTGTGGAAACACCAGAATGGACCAGAATAGGCTTGTTGTAAGGGTACAGGGACTGATGCCATGTGGGCTGATGGAGCCCCAACCAAGTAACAAGGTCTGTAGAGCCTGTAGAGCTCTTTTGGGGCGGAAAATTTGCCTTTTGGCTTATTGTATCATGGTCTCACAAGAGGCCAATATTTTGTATTTAAGGAACTCTTCTCCCTGCTGTTTTCCATCCATTCATTCATCATGCAATTGAATTCATCAACAAAATCATCCAACATATTGCCCCATCGTGAGAGCCCATTGCGCAATTATTGACACAAGGTCTCCAGCATTTCTTTTGCTTTAAATACTGCTAATTTTCCTAAGCTAATTTCTGGCCATAATTATAACACATTATCAGTACCAACATCATCATCACTTCCAAGCCATCTAGAACCTTGTACCTTACTCTGGAGAACCTCAAAGACCTCAAGTTTTCTAAGAAGATGTCCTATATCCCTGATGTTAGCTCCACCAGGATAGTTCTGAACAGTCAGAATTATAATACTTGGGCCGTCCTTATGGATAGTGAGCTGGACAACATCTGTTGTGGGGAGATAACGGATGCAGATGACACTTTGATCAGTTCAGAGGTGGAGAAAAAGTGTTATCATCTCATCCTTAGGCATCTTGATGAGAATCATGTGACATGGGTTGCCAATACTCTTAGGGAAGATGAGAGAAGGAGGGGCAGCATCCTTTGAAAGTTGCTTAAGTCCAAGTATGCTGGTGATTCTGTTCACCAGAAGTGTATAGCTTTCAATAAACTGTTCAAGTTACAATATTCAAATTGTAAACAGTTTGTTGCAGAGGCTAGTTCTAGAATAGCCAAGTTTAAGTCATCAGGACTTAACGTGGATCCTGATTATTTGTCACTTTTAATCATTCAGAAGATACCAAAGGAGTTTGATTCTATAGTCAGAATTATTTCTCAATTGGATCCTCTTCCTGGGGAGGAGGATTTGCTTAAAAGGATTGAAAAGGATGATCTTCAGTTCAAGATGAAGGGGGGTTCTGGAACATCCCTTGTTGGAAAGAGTGGAAAATCTTGCAAGAAGGCAAAAAAGGATTTTTCCAAGGTCTTATGCTATAATTGTCAGAATAAGGGGCATTATGCTAAGGATTGCAAGGAGGCCAAGAAGAGGAAGAAGTCCAAAGAGAATGACAAGGAGGTCAAGCTTACTACTGAAAATGTTGCAATGGTGGCATTTGATGGTCCAATGGAAATGGTTGTTGGGGATGAAGGTCCCAACAAGAAGGCCAAAATTGATGATGATCAAGAAATGGACTTGAGTGATTACAAAGTGAGTAAGCTAAACCTCAAAGATGAGAAATTATCACTTACCGATAAAGCTTCTTTCCTAATAGGAGGATTGAAGGAGGATGTTCTGTTTTGATTGATTCTGGCTGTACAGATCACATGTTCTTTGAACCAACTTTATTTTCAAATATTAGTGATTATGATGGAGTTTTGAATATTGGTCAAAAAGGCAAAACAATTCAGATTAAAGGAATTGGAAAAATTATTCTTTCAAATCACTTGGGTTTCAAAATTTCTTTTGAGAAAGTGTTCTATGTACCAGAGTTGCCTTATAACCTTGTGTCCCTTGGAGTGTTGTGGAAAAAAGGTTTCCAGATTTGTTATCTTAAAGAAGATAAGTTTGTTATTGATATGAATGGGAGAACTGTTCTTAGTGGACAGGTTGGGAACAAGCTTTTGTGTGCAAGCTTGTTCAAAATCTCAGCTTGGAGCACTTTTTCTCACAATAGAAGTGGCCATAAGGTAAACGACAGCAACTGTGAGAGTTGTACCTTAGGGGCTAAGACTAGAAATGTGTTCCCAAAGAGTAGAGATCACACTGATATTCCCAGAGAGGAATTTCCCATTGATTTGGCAGGGCCATTCACACCGGAGTCCCTTGGTGGGGCAAGATCCTTCATCAATTTAGTTGATACTGCAACTAATTATGTTTGGGCTAAACCAATTTGATCTAAGGATCAGAACACAGAGGAGGTTTCTGTAATCTTCAAAGTCTGGAAACAGAATGGTCTAATGAAGGAGATAAAGAGGGTTATCACCAATGGAGGTGATGAATTTGTGAGTAAAGAGTTTGAGAGGTTATTGAAAGATTATGGTATCATTCATATAGTCACTAATGCAAGTACTCCACAAAATAATGGAATAGTTGGGAGAATGAATAGGACTTTACTGGAAAAGGTCAGAACTATTATGTCTCAATCTGGTCTACCAAAGTTCTTTTTGGCTGAGTTGATGTGTACAGTCTGTCTGTTGCATAACATTTTAAGTGTTAATGGGAAGAGTCCTCATTATCAGTTTGAAAGTTGTACCCCAAAACATCACACCTAAGAACAATTGGTTGCTTGGTGTATGATAGTGTCCACCATAATGAGTTGGTTGGAAAATTAGACCCTAGAGCCAGAACAGGGGCACTTGTAGCCTATGA
Source organism: Puccinia polysora (assembly GCA_025617555.3). Taxonomy (NCBI): domain Eukaryota; kingdom Fungi; phylum Basidiomycota; class Pucciniomycetes; order Pucciniales; family Pucciniaceae; genus Puccinia; species Puccinia polysora. The sequence continues at coordinate 44,402,806 of CM062613.1, forward strand.
TTTAATAAGTAAATCCTATAGGATCTATTGTCCAGGGACAAGAAAGGTTATCCCTAGTATGGATGTCAAATTTGATGAAAGTACCTTTCCACTCAAAAGGAGGGATGATCTTGTTGTGAATAAGTCACAGCAAGAAGTAGGATTAGCACCTATTTCACCAGCAAAGGCTGAGGAACATGTGGTTCCAGAACATGAAGAGATGGCAGATGTGCCACCAGAGGGTTCAGTGCCCGCTTCAGGGGAGTCCATTAATTCAGAACCTGATGAGCCTCCACCTCCAGTTAGAAGGAGTGGTAGGCTTAGAGTACCAGTTGATAGGTACGGCAAATGGAAGTCCCATTATGCTTCTGCAGGATCTGGGGAAGATACATTTCAGGAAAAGTGTATCCTAAATGAAGTCCTCAAGTTGAGTTCAGAAATGGGTAACAGGGTTGACCCAAATAGCTTTGGCCAAGCTATGAATTCTGATGGGAGAGCCAACTGGAAGAGTGCTATTTTTTAGGAATTTTATTTCCCTAGAAAATAATAGTGTCTTTTAAGTGGTTAAGTGGGATTCTGTTCCAAAAGGAAAGACCATTGTGGGTTCTATATTGGTGTTAAACAAGAAGTTTGACACAAATGGAGTTTTGAGAAGATTCAAAGCTAGATGCTTTGCACAGGGCTTCAAGCAGAGAGAGGGTATCAATTACCAAGAAACTTTCTCACCAACTGGAAGGCTGTCCACCTTCAGGTACATCATTGCTCTGGTAGTGGAGTTGGGTGAAGACCTAAGACAAGCTGATTTTGTAACAGCATACTTCAATGAAAAACTTGGAGAGGAGGAGAATGTTGATATGTCAATCCCTGATGGTTTTTGTGAATAGTTAGTAGAGAATAAACCAGAAACCATGAAAAAAATCTGTGTTAAAAGTTTTCTTTCAGCAGATAATAGGGAATATGTCCTCAAGTTGTGTAGATCCCTTTATGGATTGAAGCAAGCAGCTAGATCATTTTATAATACCATGGGTGAGAAACTGATACAGATTGGTTTCAACACTTCTGGGGCCAACCCTTGTCTTTTTGTAAGGAAGGATGCAATTTTGTTTTTATGGGTTGATGGAATTATCATTATTGGAAATGGTAAAGAGAGAGTCATGGAGACACTCAAAAAGGAATTCAAGATAAAAGGTCTTGGTCTGGCACAGCAGTTGCTAGGAATGAAAGTCAGTAAGAGCAAGAATGGTATTGAGTTAGACCAGAGCCATTACGTGGCAGCTCTTCTTAAGCAATATGTCTTAAAGGATGCAAAGGATTTTTGTACTTCCATGCATTCAAACATTTGTTTAGAGAAGTCTACAGATGAGGAGTATCTGGAGTTTGTTCAATCTGGGAACAACTACAGTTCAGCTATTGGATTTCTCAATTATTTGGGGCAGTTTACAAGGTCAATATTGCTTTTGAAATTTTTTTCTTGTTGCAACACTTAGAGAATCCAAGAAGGAGGCATTGGTCAGCGTTTAAGAGAGTTATGAGGTATCTTAAAGGAATGCACATTCTGGGACTGTTGTTTAAAAAGTCAACAAACTTTGATTTGGTTGGTTATTCCAATGCAAGTTGGGTAGATGGTAACACTAGGGAATCAACAAGTGGTTTAGTGTTCTTCTTAGGTAAGAATCTGGTGTCATGGATTTCCAAGAAGGTATTGGCAATAAGTCTTTAATCAACAGAGGCTGAGTATAGAGCTTAATTAGCAGCTTCACAGGACGCAAAATGGTTGAGAAAAGTCTTATAGGATACACATAAGCCACAGGGGTTTGCGTTGTTGTATTCTGATAAACAGAGTGCCATTGCATTGGCGCAAAACCAAGTTTTCCATTCAAGAACAAAACATATCAATGTTCACTATAACTATAATTGCCATGCAGTTAACTGCAAGAAGATTGTGTTGGGTTACATGCCCACTGGATCAATGATTGCGGATATCTTGAATAAGGCTTTAGATAGGAACAAGCATCAAGGCTTTGTGACTAACATACGGATGTCACCCCTTCTGGATTAAGGGGGTGTGTCGAAATACGTATGCACTAAGGCATGTGCTAAGTATAATTGTAATCCAAATGGCATGCACATATGGGCCTCTCTGACCCATTGGACACTCACACGGAGCATACAGGCCTGTGTGGATGTCATTTATTTGGGGAAACTGGCCTCAAAAAGCGTGAAACAGGCTCATTGGTACATGGGCCCTATTGGGCCTGGTGGGGGATATGGGCAAATACAGCCAGATGGGCTTGTATGGGAATAATTGGGCCCAAGGTTTATTTTGGACATACTTGGCCAGACGGGCCGGCCCCCCAAAGTGTGTTAGTCTCAGGTTTTGGGCTTGGGGCCGCTGCCCGTGTTGTAGCCCGCTTGGGGCTGCTGCCCCTGCCGCGGCCTGCTCAGGGCCACTTCTATCCCTCAGTTTGGCCCACGCGGGGCTGTTGCAGCGGCCGAGGGATCCCAAGCGGTGCAATGCTGCATGGGCCCGGCCGGTCACAACGGCGGCCCCGCCACGGAAGCAAGGGCCAGCAACCCTGGCTCCCTCCCCCTCCCCTCTCTTGCCATTGCAAGGGGGAGGGGGTGGCTGGCTGGGTTGAACCAGCCAGGAACCAACCGCAACAAGGCGGTTGTTCAGGGCGGGGGGGATTTCATCACCCCCTTGCCCAGGGGATGACAATGCCGGCTGCAGAGAGAGCAACCAGGGTTGGGGAGGATCTGATCATTCTCCAACCAGCAAAGCAAGAGGGGCACTCTCCCCCCCCCCCCCCCTTTACCAAGGGGGAGGAGCAATGGGCTGAGGGGATCTGACCACCCCCAGCCCACTGTTCTTGAAGATGCCCTGGGGGTATTGACCCCCAGGGCCCCTGGTGAGGGGATTTGACCGCCCCCACCAGGGATTTGAGAGAAAGAGGGGGGGGCGGCATGTCCGCCGGTTACACCCCCCCCCCCAAGTGAGGTTGAGACCAGACCCAGGTGAGTCCTGGGTCCTACCTGGCCCATATGTGGGGCCAGGGACTGGCGGCATGAGGCAACCAGCCCATAAATAAGGAATCAAGAGTAACTGGGCTGGTTTTAATGGATAACCAGCCAGGAAATTGAACAGCAAAGGGGCTGGTTCAGCCCCATAACGGTGGAAACTCCAGAATGGACCGGAATAGGCTGGTTGTAAGGGTACAGGGACTGATGCCATGTGGGCTGATGTAGCCCAAACCAAGTAACAAGGTCTGTAGTGCCTGTAGAGCTCTTTTGGGGCTGAAAATTTGCCTTTTCGCTTGTTGTATCATGGGCTCACAAGAGGCCAATCTTTTGTACTTAAGGAGCTCTTCTCCCTGCTGTTTTCCATCCATTCATTATCATCCAATCAAATTCATCAAAAATATCATCCAACGTATTGCCCCATTGTGAGAGCCCATCAAGCAATTATTGACACAAGGTGTCCAGCATTTCTTTTGCTTTAAATACTGCTCATTTGCCTAAGCTAATTGATGGCCATAATTATAACATGGTTGAAATGCCAGACATCAAAGGAGGTGAAATACTGTTGGATTTGGGTGCCAACGCACATGTGAGTGGCCCCTCCCAATAATTTATTGGTTCCCACACACTTGTGAAGCCAAGAAGATTCTTCCTGGCTGCTGAAGCTCACCACGTGATTGCTTCCACTTTTGGAAGTCTCACCATTCCAACAAGAACAGGGACAATGACAATTCATAACGTCTACTTAAGGAATTACCAGCATTATCCTTTTGACAGGGTGACTGCTGATGGAATGATGGAAGCTTACTTACAATGGCCTGAAGGCCATCCCAAAGGATCCTCTTGGGAGTGCCTATGATACCTTTTTCCGCATTTTTGTGGGACTATGCCTTCTTGCGTTTCATGCAACCTTGCAATTAAAATATCTTCCAAGCTGTCTATTGATCCCTAAAAGTGGCATGTGCACCTGGGCCATGCGTCCAAGGCTTTAGTAAGGTAGTTCCTGCGGACTCATTAACCGGACATGATCAGTGGCCCATGGCAGTTGTTCTTCTGCAAGAGATGTGCTGTGTCAAAATCCCTTGATAAAAAGCCCCCAGAGGTTGTGTCAGGAGTAGTACGGGATAAACCGCTGGATCTATTTTTCATGGACGTAGTGGGGCCTTTTGAGGAGGGCCTTATAGGGGCACAATTCCTACTAACCTTCAGAGACCACATGTCCACATACACCCTCATCTCAATCCTAAATTCTTGATTGGAGGTACCCAACAAGATACTGGGATGGCTGGAGAACATCCGCAACACCAAGGGGCAATACCCAAAGTTTATCCGTAGCAACAATGTGGCCAAGTACACAGGCCCGTTAAAGCGGAAACTTGAGCCATTGGGAGTGCAAATGGCCACCGTACCTCCATATCATCCAGAGAAGAACAGGGAGGCTGAGAGAGTTAATAGGAAGCTGGGTGACATGGCATGTACCATGCTGAAAAAAGTGGGATGGACACAAAGTTTTGGTTGTTTTCTTACCAGGTGGAAGCATATATCATTAACCACCTTCCAAACTCAAGGACGGGGGAGAAGACCCCTCTGGAATTTCTGACCGGTACAAAACCAAACCGGGCCATACGTTTCCCTTTTGGAGCCAAGGAAATTGTCAATATCCCATTGGAAGGTTGCACAAAGCTGGACAAAAGGGGGAAGTGGTGCCACCTTCTGGGTTTCCCTGCTGGGGGGGCCGGATGGCTCTTCTGGTCAGACGAGGAATGGAGGGTTATCCACTCCACATCTGCCATCTTTCCATTCTTCCAGAACCTACCTGTGTGACCTGTGGCTGACCCGGTAGTAGACATCTTTAATCAACTGAAACTGTGAGAGGTGGCCGCCAAGGAGATGGCGGAGGCAGAGAAGTGGGTGATTGATGCCCTACAAAGGACCATTGAAAAATCCATTCGCCAATCAATGCCTGAGGCTTTGAAAGGGGAATGAGCAGCTGTGTGGCGGAAATCTGGCAAGGATGAAATCAAACAATTAAATGACATGGACGTGTGGGAGCCTGTCAGTCCAACCAAGGGCATGAAGGTCCTGGGTGCTAAATTTGTCCTAGCTCACAAAAGCAATGCAGAAGGCAACTTAATTCACCAGAAGTCAAGATATGTGGCAAAGGGCTGTAGTCAATGGATGGGGATTGATTTTTGTGAGACCTACGCACCTACAGTGTCACTAAAGACTCTTCCCTTGCTAATGTCCATGGCTCACCATGGTTGATATCCCTTGGCTATCTTTGATGCCATTCCAGCTTCCCTTGACAGGCCTATTGAAGGTGAGGTGTATGTGCAGCCACCTGTTTTGGTTTGCCTGCAGTGGAAAGGATTCATGATGAAGCTGAAGAGGGCAATGTACGGTACCAGGAAGGTGGCCAGATGTTGGTGGAAGCATTTCAAGTCAGTTGATGAGCATTTGGGACTCCAGGCTAGCGAATTGGAAGATTCCCTATACTTGTGTAGGGATGGTAATGATTTTGTGATTGTATGGCTGTATGTTGATGACTGGGTGGTCTTGGCATTGTTGGATCAAATGATGCGTAGATTCAGGGTTGGAGTTGAGAAGGAGCTGAAAATCAAGTTGAAAGAGAAAGTTGACTAGATTGTTGGGATCAGGGTGGTAGAGCAGGGCAATGACATGACCCGGGACAAGGAACTCTTTGCCCAGGAGATTGTTAAAAATTATCCAAGACAGACCTTTTTCAAACGCGCTCCGCTCTTGGGGATCCAGTTAACAACAAACAATGGAGATCCCATTGATATTACTGATTATCAATCAGTCATGGGTTCTTTGGTGTACATTGCTTGTGGTACGCAACAAAATATCACCTATGTGGTAAATTTGCTTGCAAGACTCAGCTCATGCCCTGCAGAGACCCACTGGAAGGAACTAGAACACCTGGTTGGATATCTAAAGAAAACCACAGCTAAATTTCTCCAATATAAGCAGGGTGGAACACATGGCCTATCAATGTGGGTGGATGCAAGTTTTGGAGGAAAGCATGAAAGATCCACAAGAGGCTATGTCATCCAATACAATGAGAACACCGTGGCATGTGGATCAAAACGGCAGATGGTTGTTTCACTTTCCACCTGTGCCGCCAAATATGTAGCTCTGTCAGAAGGTTCCCAGTTACTAGCTCACCTGCGGCTGACAATGGCCAACCTCAATTTTGAATGTGAATCCACAATCCACTGCAAAAATGAAGCGGCAATACTCATTGCCACCAGCAATGGGTCCAGGAAGAGAACCAAATACCTCAATTGCGCTTTCTATTTTGTGAATGAATTCATCCAACGCAACCAAATTGACCTAAGGTGGACCAGAACCAAGGCTCAACTAGCTGAAATCATGACCAAGAGCTTGGGTGCAACCAAACACAATGACGGGGCACTTGGTCTGGGGATAACATGGGGACTTAATTGTGGGAGGGGGTGTAAGAATACATGCTAGGCACAATTATGTCACAAGCCTGCATATCACATATTTCACACACTCTCATATGTCACTTACCTTGTAAATAGATATATCACCTAAACATCCATCCATCCTGGGACCCTGATTTCTCCTCACCAAGATTTGGATCCCAGATTGGCCAAACCCTAAAGCTGACGGCTGACGGTGGTGGATGATAAGGTAGGTATTGATTCTAATGCAATTACCAAGATTTGGATCCAAGATTGGTCAAACCCTGAAGCTGAAGGCTGACCATGGTGGATGATAAGATTGGATTAAATTACAAAAAATAGCCTCTTTTTGCCCCGGGTGTTGATGTCCTTGGTTTGTTATTCATTTTTGACACTTTGAGTTTTGTTTTTTGGCGTTGGAGTTTTCCCAACGTTGAGGATGCGCCTCTGAAATCCCATCACCTGGCAAAGTGCATAAATACTTGCACAGGACAAAAGGCTTTCTAGTGGGTTTTTGGATTGCACACTGACCACATGGATATGCACAAAAGCCAGTACAAAAAAGAAATCACTGGGCTATGAAGTGACAACCAGTCTTCTACCTGATACAACAAAATATCAAGAGCAGGGGGGAGAGATGGCAAATAATGAGGAATGAAGGACAATGAGAAAAGAGGAAAGGATAAATGAAAAATAAAAAATAAAAAATAAAAAATAAAAAATAAAAAATAAAAAATAAAAAATAAAAAATAAAAAATAAAAAATAAAAAATAAAAAATAAAAAATAAAAAATAAAAAATAAAAAATAAAAAATAAAAAATAAAAAATAAAAAATAAAAAATAAAAAATAAAAAATAAAAAATAAAAAATAAAAAATAAAAAATAAAAAATAAAAAATAAAAAATAAAAAATAAAAAATAAAAAATAAAAAATAAAAAATAAAAAATAAAAAATAAAAAATAAAAAATAAAAAATAAAAAATAAAAAATAAAAAATAAAAAATAATGTAGACACAGATAGCTCAAGTATGTGTAAGATAATAGAGACGGAATCGCATAAGTTATATTTCTCGTGTGCGCGCGGGCTTTCCTTTTTATACTATATACATATGTCACGGGTTATGTGATATCCCGATTGTGATATTCTGTAGTCGGGTTTGATCCACTACAACACCCCCCTACAAACCAGACTATAGAAGATAAGAAACGAAATTAAACAATAATCGAGGAAACACAAGTAATAGAGGAAAACAGTCACGATGTGATAAAGTCAGAAAAGAATTTTTTGCAGAAACTATCTTGTTTGTTAGGGCCAAGGCGCTTAGTCATCACGTCGGCCAGTTGATCTGCTGTTTTTACCCAATTGACATTAATTTTCAGTTGTTGGATTGTATCATTGGTAAAAAAGAAATTTTGTGATATATGTCGCATCCTCAACCGCGAACCGTTTTCATTTGCCACTAGCACCGCCGCACAATTATCAAAAAAAATAGAAGAGGAAATAGAAGGAGAAAAATTCAGGACTATATTATGTAAGGAGATGAAAAATTCTACTGCCATTCCGATTGATATAAATTCCGCATTACAAGTCAACATTGCCACGGTTTTTTGTTGCTTAGAACACCAGGAAATCGGGCAGCCATTTAGTAAGATCAAGAAACCGGAAGTTGACCAATGGAATTCACCCCCCCAGCTTGCGTCTGTCCATAGTTGGAGACCGGTACCGGATGGTTGGAATTTTAATCTGTAATGAGATGTTGAGTTAATATACCAGATAAGATGGCGGAGGGCCTCCCAATGCGTGACCGTCGGGCATTTGTTGTACAGAGATAGATAGTTCACACCGTAAGATATATCTGGTTGAGAACCTAAAGCGAGATAATTGAGCAAGCCAATGAAAGATTGATAAAGCTCCGTGTCGACACCGGGTGTTGATTCGTCCGTTTGAAGCTTGTTCTCCGGTAATACGGTAGCCATTTGTATGAGTTTTTCACATTTGAGGAGCAACCACTTCCGGACAATTTGATTCGCTAGTAGGCGTTGATCTAGGTACAGGGTATTACTGACAGTTACAAGATTGATTCCCACGATGCGATTGCATCCCTCCTGCCATTTTAGCTTCACACGGTTAGACATGTTTTGACGCAGCTCAGATAAGGTGTTGGCATTGTTTCCTACGACAAGGCCGTCATCAACATGGAGCCATATTGCCACGATTGCCGTGCCTTTTCGGTATAAATAGACAGTTTGTTCAATACAATCACCAGTGAATCCTAAATCTTCAAGGAGGGATTTGAAGAATTTCCACCAGCACCTTGCTGCTTGCTTTGTGCCGTATAGCGATTTTTTTAGACGCATTGCCATACCTGCTAGTTCTGGACGGACATGGACGGGTGGTTCAACATATACAAGCTCATTGATTGGGGAATGGAGGTAGGCTGCGGATATGTCAAAACTATTGATGATCCAGTTGTTTGAGATTGCAAGGGCCAGCAGAAGACGTAGAGAAGAAAGAGACGTGGTATGCGCAAAAGTTTCATAGCAATCAACCCCTAGCTTCTGACGGAAACCTTTAGCAACATAACGTGCCTTTGGCATGTCAATGGTCCCATCCGGTTTCCATTTCAATGCAAAGAAATACTTAGCACCAATCACCTTCATCCCTGGGGTCCGTTCAACGGCCTCCCATACATCCATGTTGAATAGTTGGTCTATCTCTTTTTGTAGGGGCGGTCCCCATATGTGGCGCAAGTTTTCGGATAGTGCGTGTGACACAGATGATGGTAGGTCGTTGTTGGGACAATTGGGAATTTCTAGGATGAAGGAGTCTTGGGCATGACATATCTCATAGGTCGGGGTCTCACCAAGCCGGAGGTTTATCAATCGGAGCGTGGGTTCAATGGAGTCAAGACCGGTTGGGGTTGAGATGAAAGGTCTGGGGATAGATTTGTGAAACTCAGCGACGTCAGTGTATGTCAAGCTTGATGACCGTGGATTCCAAAACACTTATCTGCAATTGTCATCTTGGAAACCTAAGAAAACCATACGCTCAGCCCTGTCGTCAAGTTTCAACCGTTTTTCTTTTGGGATGTGCGCAATGCCAATGGAGCCAAACGGGTAAAGGGTGATGTCGGTCAGAGGAGCATTATAGAGGAGTTCGGTAGGTGTCTTATGGGATGATCGCGAGTTTGGGATACGTTTATGGATGAAACAGGCGTGTCAATAAGCAAAGGACCAAAATTCGTCGGGGAGTCGGCATATTTTAGCATTGTTTGGGCCATGTCTCCTAGCGTGCGGTTGACCCTCTCAGCCTCGCCATTCTGCTCCGGTGTGTATGGACACGTGAATATTGGTTTCGTACCAAGTGATTCCAGAGAATCAGTGAGTGATTTTGTATGGTACTCCTTTGCATTTTCCGATCGGATGTGCATCGGTGCTGATCCTAGTCGGTTCTTGAGGTATTGGATGGTGGACAAGATCAATTTGGGAACTTTGGAACGGACTTTGAAGGCATGGACAAAGAGGAAAGTGGAAACGTGGTCGCGGATAGTGAGTAGGTAACGGTTACCATTGCAGTTGGGGGTTAACAGGCCCAGTACGTCCATGACCAGCAAATCGAGGGGTTTGACTTTTGGAATTGTATCGGGAAAATATTCACCTCAACGGATACTTTTTGAAATCTTGCACGGTTCGCATATGAAAGGGGTCCAAGACTTGATGTCAAAAGACAGTACGTGTTTTTTTAGATATTGCCTGAAGATGTCATCCGATACATGTCCAAGGGCGCAGTGATAATAATAGGGAAGAGAAACAAACAGAAGGGGTGAAAGAGACAGGGACAAGGTACGGATAGCATGCGGTATACGGTCTGGGTGGTTTATTTGACTGACGGTCCACGTACGATTGTTGTATTCAGAGGTGATAATATGGGAAGGGGAATATAGAATAATATTACAATTGGAGAAATGGGGCGTGTATCCTGATTCAATGAGATGACCTAGGGACAGGAGCGTTCCTTGCATATTGGGGCAATACAGTACATCATTCAGTAGGGGGTCCCCAGGGCCCCCACACTGGGTCGTCGACAGTTGAATTGTCCCTCTTCCCACGGCATACAACGATGCGTTAGGGTCCGCTAGCCTCAGGGATAACGGTTTGGGAAAATGAAAGTAAGAAAGAAAAGAAGAAAAGTGGCCACTCACCGTCAAGGTTGCCCCAGAATCAATCACCAATGTGTTAGGTCCACTCACGGATCAGATCACGGTCTGATTGGGGCGATCCCCATCGGTGACCGGCACATCTTGGGATTGTACCGCATTAATTTGTCGGGGTGGTGGGAAATATGTGGCACAATAAGGTTGGTTGTTGAGATGCGGAGGGCCGTCCCGTGATACACCAGGCGGGGGTAAACCTGCGTCGACTCAAAGGATTGGGCATTCTGATTGCCAATGGTCGGGAGAACGACAATACGCACACAAGCCGCCAAGACGATTCCTCACTTCTGGGGGTACCGGACGTTTACCGCTGTTGATGTTGTTCTGAGCAGCTTGGATGTCCTCGGGGGTCGGTTGGTGGTAAAGCGATCTCGGTTGCGACGGACAATTGCTAGTAGCCCGTGGCTGGCTCGGTTGAGGACATTGCCAAGTATAAGGATTGACGGCGTTGATGGTGTACGGGTTATCGGCTGCATTTCCCCGAGTGATCTCACTATAGAACAACGTCAAGATTGATTGCGTGTTGGCTGGGCTTGGGTTTTCAAGGCAATTGAGTTGTGGTCCCACGCTCTGCAGCAGTTGGGACCTCGTTGTCCCCGGCGGCGGAGGGGTCAGGACTTGCATGATTAATGAAATCAGAGGATTTGGGACCGGGCAGCCAAGTCGCCCTAATTCAATAAAGATGTTTGAGATTTGGGTGAGGTGTGACGAGACGGATCCTTCCATGGTGGTCAATTTGAAAAACAGTTCACTGAGTAATTCCACTTGGCGAGTCCGGCTGGATAGTTGAAAATTTTTTCGAACGGTGTCAAACGCTTCCCAAGCTGTTGTTTGGTTGGACACAAGCGTTTTGAGTTCTCAATCGACGGTTAGGGTAAAGAAAACTTGCAGGGAGATACTTTCAAAATGATCCAACGCCTTGAGGTTGTTGATATTGGACAAAAAACTTGACTTTCCAAAAACCAGTAGGCCAATCGTATCTATTCCGCCAATCCATTCGTTGATGTTGCTTCCATCGCGTCGTAGAGTCTCAACGGTTGCCACGTATTTTGTAGGATTTGCAAGGAATTTCGCCCTCGCTGTGCTCATGGAATGGGTTGTGGTCATCTCCGGTTTGGCGGGTTCCATCTTGCTTTAATCGGTAATCCATTCCTTGTCATCAGGGTTCACACCAGGTCTTCCAGGTCGTCCTCTCCCGCGGCGGGGCTTGGTCATACAACGGTTATAGTTGGAAATTTATTCTTGTCTGATGTTGATTGGATCACATTGACAGTACAGAAAAGTGATGGATGAGGGTTCAGAGTACGCAAAAACAGTCAATAATATAATACAGACAAAGGACACTTTTGACTAGATATACTTGATGATGGTAATGGGTAGAGCAGGCTTTTAACCTGTAGACACGGATAGCTCAAGTATGTGTAAGATAATAGAGATGGAATCGCATAAGGTATATTTCTTGTGTGCGCGCGGGCTTTCTTTTTTATACTATATACATATGTCACGGGTTATGTGATATCCCGATTGTGATATTCTGTAGTCGGGTTTGATCCACTACAACAAATAAAAAATTAAAAATTAAAAATTAAAAATTAAAAATTAAAAATTAAAAATTAAAAATTAAAAATTAAAAATTAAAAATTAAAAATTAAAAATAAAAAATAAAAAATAAAAAATAAAAAATAAAAAATAAAAAATAAATATAAAAAATAAAAAATAAAAAATAAAAAATAAAAAATAAAAAATAAAAAATAAAAAATAAAAAATAAAAAATAAAAAATAAAAAAATAAAAAATAAAAAATAAAAAATAAAAAATAAAAAATAAAAAATAAAAAATAAAAAATAAAAAATAAAAAATAAAAAATAAAAAATAAAAAATAAAAAATAAAAAATAAAAAATAAAAAATAAAAAATAAAAAATAAAAAATAAAAAATAAAAAATAAAAAATAAAAAATAAAAAATAAAAAATAAAAAATAAAAAATAAAAAATAAAAAATAAAAAATAAAAAATAAAAAATAAAAAATAAAAAATCAAAAATAAAAAATAAAAAATAAAAAATAAAAAATAAAAAATAAAAAATAAAAAATAAAAAATAAAAAATAAAAAATAAAAAATAAAAAATAAAAAATAAAAAATAAAAAATAAAAAATAAAAAATAAAAAATAAAAAATAAAAAATAAAAAAAAAAAAATAAAAAATAAAAAATAAAAAATAAAAAATAAAAAATAAAGGGCATTATTTTTCTCAAACATCCAACTCTTTATTTCCCACATTTCAATGTTGGTGCGCGGTTGCACCCTCTTGGTATTTGATGCAAAAATACTCTAATTCAAGCAACTTTCAAGAATTCATCTTTTTTTAATTCTGACTGCGCAGCCCTGTAGCAGGGCTTCTTGAGCCCCTAACCAACATCTTTGGTAATTTTGTAGCCATTAGACCCCTTCAAAAGTCAAATCAAAAAATGAAAAAATTCCCTAAAAACAAATTTTCATTTGGATCATCATTTTGGCTATTTTCATTGGTTTTTTTTGTTATTTCAGCTTCAAGAAATTTTTACAAACATTCACAGAGTCTTAATTTTTTTTTCATTTCTTTTGGATGTATCCTTTCACCTTAAAAAATTCCTTCAAAAAAAAAAGAAATCAAAAAAATCAAATTTCTCTTTGGACATTTGAATCCTTTTATTTTCCTTTTTATTTCATTTTTTTTTTTTGGTAATTTAAGCTAATTAAAATTTAAACCAAAATTTAAATATACTTTTAGTTTTGCTTTCAGATTTTTTGGATTTTTTATTTTAACTCAAAAATTTCCTTCAAAAAAGCAAAGAATTTGAACGATTCAATTTTGTCATTAGACTTTTGGAGCCTTTTGTTTGCCTTTTTGATTTTTTTTTGGTGTTTCAAGCTTTCAGAAATTCAACAAAACTGTTAGAGAGATTTTTGAAAAAGCTTTCAGAATTTTTGGAAGTATCTTGGGCCCCAAAAAATACAATCCAATTTGAAAAAACCTTCAAATTAACACATCTATTGCAATGTTTTTATTTTTCACCTTGAATCAAAAAAACTACCAAAAAATTAAAAAACAACATTCAAAGAGCATTAAAATATTTTTTTCCATTTTTTGGATGTATCATTTTACCTTAAAAAATTCATTCAAAAAAGCAAAAAATTCAAAAAAATTCAATTTCTCATTTGACTTTTGGCTCCTTATGTTTGCCATTTTGACTTATTTTTTTTGTGTTTCAAGCTTTGAGAATGTTATGAGAAATATTCAATAAATTTTCAAATTGTTTTTCAGGATTTTTTGATGTCATTTTTGACCTTTTAAAATTCCATCAAAAAACCAAAAAATCTGAAAAATTCAGTCTTCTTTCAGCCCTTCACATGCTTATATTCAATATTACTGAAAAAAATTTCCTGTGACCTTTAACAAATCTTAGAGCGCCACAATTCTATTATAAGACACCCCCTTGACCTTTTCCACCCTCCCATCAACCACCACCACACCCTTCCACTACCATACCATACCACACCACACCATACCATACCACACCATACCATACCACACCACACCACACCACACCACACCACACCACACCACACCACACCACACCACACCACACCACACCACACCACACCACACCACACCACACCACACCACACCACACCACACCACACCACACCACACCACACCACACCACACCACACCACACCACACCACACCACACCACACCACACCACACCACACCACACCACACCACACCACACCACACCACACCACACCACACCACACCACACCACACCACACCATACCACACCACACCAAACCACACCTTTTCACACCAAACCACCAACCACTCATCAAAAAAACTTAACACTGCAGATCCTTCAAATCAGAAAATCTCTTTTTCCAATGGCTCAAAAAAACATCCACCCACTTTTCAGAAATCTTTCAACTGTTTCACAAGGCCCATCCCCCATTATCTCATCTGATCAAAATAGTGATTCAAATCCTCTTTCTCCTTATTCATCTACCCAAACTCTTGATTCCACTCCTCTGGCCTCTCCTGCTGAGCAATCAAATAATCAAAAGGAGGAGCTGGTTGAGGCTATCAAATCATGGGAAAAGTCCCATGGATATGCCATATCTACCATAGTATCAAATTTCAAGAATCAGGCCTAAACTTAACAATGTGAAAAATCTGGGGAATAGAAGCCCAGAAAAGATACCTCGAAATTAAAAAAATAAAGAAAGACCAATTTTCCTTTCAGTTTATCTGGGAATTTTTCAAAAAGATTGAGTGTTTGGGTTGTGAAGTTTACATATCCAGAGCACAAGCATCCACCTTCCATTGATCCTTCAACTCATCCCATCCACAGAAGAATCAAAGCGGAGCAAAATGAGGTGGTTGAAAATTTATCCAAAACAGGCATTCCCCCTTTCAAAATTCTCAACTCTCTTATACAAAACTCATCATCACCTATCCATACAAATCTACCTACAATTTATAACAAAAGATCCCAAATACAAAAAAATGCCCTTGATGCAAAAACTCCTGTGGAAGCACTCATACTGGAACTCAGGAATTCTTATTTTTTACAACAAAATGAATAATTTGGATGGTCAAATTACTTCATTATTTATTTCACACCCTGATTCCATGAAACTTCTCAACCTTTTCCCTACTCTCATTATGATGGAACGTAAATAGAAAATTAAAAACTTTGGAATACCCCCTCTTCATATTTGTGGGACAAACAATTCTGCTTGAAGCTTCTCAGTTGCATTCCTTTTCTTATCTCAAGAGAGAAAAAAAAGAACTATGATTGTGCCCTGACTCAATTTCAGGAGATATTTGAAGATGAAGAACCTAGTATGATTGTGACAGACAAGGAAAAAGTATCTATTATCTCAATTGAATCAGTTTTCCTCTCCTCTCATCATCTTCTCTGGCTCTGGAAAATTTTCAAGAATATTCAAACCCATTGCAGGAAGCACTTTAAATCTGAAGATGAATGTAAGCTATTCCAGAAACAATGGAATCATTTGCTCTATTCAAAATCTGAATCAAGCTATCACAAAATCTACACAAAACTTTCTCTGGTCTGAAATCCTCCCACTTCTGAGTAACTTCTTGAAAACTGGATTGCTCTAAAAAGGAAATGTGTCTCCTATTTGGCAAACAAATACTTTCACTTTGGAAACGCAAGTACATCAAGAATAGAAGTTGCTAACTCCTACATTAAAAGATTCATCAATTCTTCTATTGGATCTTTCTATAATGTAGTTCAACAAATTTCCAGTTCAATCATTATTAAAACCTGTGAGAGAGCAATTGAAACCTCTCAGGAAAAATTCAAGCATCTCATTGGTTTACATCACTGTGTGAATCATCTTTCTGGAAAGATCAACCACTTTTCCCTCAAAATCATTCATTCATCTCATCAAGTTCCTGATTCTTCCACAAATTGCAAAAACTGTGATGACTCTTCTTATATGGGTATACCATGTGTTCACAAAGTCAAATTGGCCATCGGAAAGGGTGAAATATTCCAACTTGATGATTTTAATCCTCAATGGCATGTCAAAGCTTCCATCTAATTAAGTTTTTCTCTTTTTTTTAAATGCCAATTCAAGCTCAAATGAATAATTTCCTGATCAATTTTGTTTTTCCTTTCCCCAGTTAACTGTGAACCCTGAATCAACTGAAGATTCAGCAAAATTGAAGTTAAAACCAAAGAAAGTAATGAAAACCTATATTTCACTAAGCTGATTTAAGAATTCAGCATGTTGCCACATGGAGAAAAGATATTTTATCTGTGTGAAAGCATGAAGCTTTATAGTGCAAAAGATATCAACTTACCCCAAGTGAAGAGCCAATTCCACTCAAAGATCCAAAGTTAGAGGAAGACCCAATGGAGCAGACAATAATTTCAAGAAGATATCTCAGAACTCAAGCAAAAGAGATCCATCTTGTTTTGAATAATTAGAAGAAACCAAGAGGAGAGGAAGGCCAAAGAAGAAATTCATAGCAAATTTGAAGGTCAGCCACCAATTTTTTGGACAAAAAATATATCAAAATTCATAATTAATTTTTTTCTTATGTGTTCAGATTTCAAGAAGGTGCAAGGCCATCCAAGAGAAGGGGAAGGGAAAAAAGAAGGAGGAATCAGAGGAAAAGTTAATGTTATAACTATATATATTTTTTCTGCAATGTGTTGTTTTTTTTTTTATGAATCCTTCTCATTTTTTTAACATAGAGTGAATTGCTGACTGAAGAGGAATATTCAGAAGATGTAGAGGTTCCAGATTTGGATGAAGGGGACAATTCAGCAGATGAAAAGCTTCCAGATGTGGATTTAATTAAGATGGTGAGCTTTCATTTTCTTTCATTTTTGGATATTTTTTTTGGATATTATTTTCATTAATTTTTTCATTAAAACCTTTATCAGAGGTCTGGAACCATTGTGAATAAGCCAGTTGCTTCTACTGAATAAAATCCTTGGAAAATAATTAAGAGAATGAGGGTATCCAGTAAAGATAGTGATGCTCCTTACCATCCTCCTGGGGGGGGAGTTATTATCAGGCCCAAAAATCAATTAGAAAGTGAGTACATTTGGCATTTTCTCATTTGTAATTCTTTCTGATTTCTTTTGGGTTTTTCCTCTAGGTTTCCTGCACATTATCTTGTCCATCTTCAGGAATATTTGACCCATTATAAATACAAGAAGTGAGTATTATGACAAGTCCATATTTTCTGTTATAACAAATTCTGTTTTTTGGTTTTAGTTCCAATACAAAGATTAGCCATTCAAAATATCACCCATGTTCAAGATTTCATAGGGGATGAGAACTGTGGCTTTAGAGCAACAGCCATTTGCTTGGGGAGGATCTCAGAAGACTGGATTGAAGTCACAAAAGAAATGGTGAAAGAGCTTGATTCAAACCCAATCTTCAATGAAAAAACATTAATGTGTGATATCTGGGGTGAAGCCTTCCAAGAAGCAAGAAGGCAACTGAACCACCTTAATGGCTTAGCTCCCATAAATATGTGGATGAAATTCCCATGCCATGGTTTCCCTCTTTCTGAAACATATAAGTGTCCAGTGGTTCTTTTTTTCTTCTTTAATGCCTTGCACTTATCTTCCCCTGAATTACCCTTCCAATCCAAATTCCAAAACTTCTACTATTTGCTTCATTCTTTTAGAAGAATCCAAAAATATATTCTCATTAAAGTTCAAGTCTGATCATTGGCCAGCTTCCAGGTTAGACCACTTTTAGAAAGATTTGTGACAAACAATTGCAAATCTTGGAAAACCATTGTTAAGAGAAATTTATATCTTTGTAATAAGGTTTTTCTCCCTCCACAAAATCAAGTAGAAAGGTAAAACCAAGCATAGTAGAATAAATTTTAATATTTTTACCCATATTTGTTCTTTATTTGTAATTTTTTGAATGAAGGTTTTAAGGTGTATGCAGGAATGCAGATGATCTTCAAAAAATTATTAATGAACCCTTTTTTTTAACATTCAAAATTCTATAAGCTTCAATCGCCCAAAAAAAATATATAGGCCAACAAAACAATTCAAAAATCAAGTGAGTAAAGTAAATTGTTTGATTTTTTTGGTTTTTGGATGGGATTTTTGAAGGTGAAAAATGACATCCAAAAATCCCAAAATTATTTTTGAAAAGCTCTTTTATAGTTTATGGCAATTCTCAAATCTTGAAAAACCAAAAAAGATAACTAAAAACGGCAAATATAAGGATACAAAATTCAAATGAGAAAATTGAATTTTTTCATTTTTTTGCTTTTTTGAAGGAATTTTTAAGTTAAAAAGAATAC